>CM059447.1:40440670-40757114 GCA_030390025.1 Squalus acanthias | reverse complement strand
GGGGAGAGGAGTGTGTCCCTGGGGGAGAGGAGTGTGCCCCTGGGGGAGAGGAGTGTGCCCCTGGGGGGAGAGGAGTGTGTCCCTGGGGAGAGGAGTGTGCCCCTGGGGGGAGAGGAGTGTGTCCCTGGGGGAGAGGAGTGTGCACCTGGGGGAGAGGAGTGTGCCCCTGGGGGGAGAGGAGTGTGCCCCTGGGGAGAGGAGTGTGCCCCTGGGGGGAGAGGAGTGTGTCCCTGGGGGGAAGGAGTGTGTCCCTGGGGGAGAGGAGTGTGCCCTGGGGGAGAGGAGTGGGCCCCCTGGGGGGAGAGGAGTGTGCTCCTGGGGGGAGAGGAGTGTGTCCCTGGGGGAGAGGAGTGTGCCCCTGGGGGAGAGGAGTGTGCTCCTGTGGGAGAGGAGTGTGTCCCTGGGGGGAGAGGAGTGTGTCCCTGGGGGGAGAGGAGTGTGCCCCTGGGGGAGAGGAGTGTGCCCTGGGGGAGAGGAGTGTGCCCCTGGGGGAGAGGAGTGTGTCCCTGGGGGGAGAGGAGTGTGCCCTGGGGGGAGAGGAGTGTGCTCCCTGGGGGGAGAGGAGTGTGTCCCTGGGGGAGAGGAGTGTGTCCCCTGGGGGAGAGGAGTGTGTCCCTGGGGGAGAGGAGTGTGTCCCTGGGGGGGGAGCCTGGGGAGAGGAGTGTGCCCTGGGGGGAGAGGAGTGTGGCCCCTGGGGGAGAGGAGTGTGTCCCTGGGGAAGAGGAGTGTGTCCCTGGGGGAGAGGAGTGTGCCCCTGGGGGGAGAGGAGTGTGTCCCTGGGGGAGAGGAGTGTGTCCCTGGGGGAGAGGAGTGTGTCCCTGGGGGAGAGGAGTGTGTCCCTGGGGGGAGAGGAGTGTGTCCCCTGGGGGGAGAGGAGTGTGCCCCTGGGGGGAGAGGAGTGTGTCCCTGGGGGAGAGGAGTGTGTCCCTGGGGGAGAGGAGTGTGCCCTGGGGGAGAGGAGTGTGTCCCTGGGGGAGAGGAGTGTGCCCTGGGGGAGAGGAGTGTGCCCCTGGGGGGAGAGGAGTGTGCTCCTGGGGGGAGAGGAGTGTGTCCCTGGGGGAGAGGAGTGTGTCCCTGGGGGGAGAGGAGTGTGCCCCTGGGGGGAGAGGAGTGTGCCCCTGGGGGAGAGGAGTGTGTCCCTGGGGGGAGAGGAGTGTGTCCCTGGGGGGAGAGGAGTGTGTCCCCTGGGGGGAGAGGAGTGTGCCCCTGGGGGAGAGGAGTGTGCCCCTGGGGGAGAGGAGTGTGTCCCTGGGGGGAGAGGAGTGTGTCCCTGGGGGGAGAGGAGTGTGCCCCTGGGGGAGAGGAGTGTGTCCCTGGGGGAGAGGAGTGTGCCCCTGGGGGAGAGGAGTGTGTCCCTGGGGGAGAGGAGTGTGTCCCTGGGGGAGAGGAGTGTGTCCCTGGGGGAGAGGAGTGTGCCCCTGGGGGGAGAGGAGTGTGCCCTGGGGGGAGAGGAGTGTGTCCCTGGGGGAGAGGAGTGTGTCCCTGGGGGAGAGGAGTGTGTCCCCTGGGGGGAGAGGAGTGTGTCCCTGGGGGAGAGGAGTGTGTCCCTGGGGGAGAGGAGTGTGTCCCTGGGGGAGAGGAGTGTGTCCTGGGGAGAGTGCCTGTCCCCCTGGAGGAGAGAGTGTGCCCTGGGGGAGAGGAGTGTGCCCCTGGGGGGAGAGGAGTGTGTCCCTGGGGGAGAGGAGTGTGTCCCTGGGGGAGAGGAGTGTGTCCCTGGGGGAGAGGAGTGTGTCCCTGGGGGAGAGGAGTGTGCCCCTGGGGGAGAGGAGTGTGTCCCTGGGGGAGAGGAGTGTGTCCCTGGGGGAGAGGAGTGTGCCCCTGGGGGAGAGGAGTGTGCCCCTGGGGGAGAGGAGTGTGCCCCTGGGGGAGAGGAGTGTGTCCCTGGGGGAGAGGAGTGTGTCCCTGGGGGAGAGGAGTGTGTCCCTGGGGGAGAGGAGTGTGTCCCTGGGGAGAGGAGTGTGTCCCTGGGGAGAGGAGTGTGTCCCTGGGGGAGAGGAGTGTGTCCCTGGGGGAGAGAGGAGTGGTCCTGGGGGGAGAGGAGTGTGTCCCTGGGGGAGAGAGCTGATGTCCCTGGGGAGGAGGAGAGTGTCCCTAGGGGGGAGAGGAGTGTGTCCCTGGGGGAGAGGAGTGTGTCCCTGGGGGGAGAGGAGTGTGCCCCCTGGGGGAGAGGAGTGTGCCCCTGGGGAGAGGAGTGTGTCCCTGGGGGGAGAGGAGTGTGCCCTGGGGGAGAGGAGTGTGTCCCTGGGGGGGAGAGGAGTGTGTACCTGGGGGAGAGGAGTGTGTCCCTGGGGGAGAGGAGTGTGTCCCTGGGGGAGAGGAGTGTGTCCCCTGGGGGGAGAGGAGTGTGTCCCTGGGGGAGAGGAGTGTGTCCCTGGGGGGAGAGGGAGTGTGTCCCTGGGGGAGAGGAGTGTGCCCCTGGGGGAGAGGAGTGTGTCCCTGGGGGAGAGGAGTGTGTCCCTGGGGGAGAGGAGTGTGTCCTGGGGGAGAGGAGTGTGTCCCTGGGGGAGAGGAGTGTGTCCCTGGGGGAGAGGAGTGTGCCCCTGGGGAGAGGAGTGTGTCCCTGGGGGGAGAGGAGTGTGTCCCTGGGGGGAGAGGAGTGTGTCCCTGGGTGAGAGGAGTGTGCCCCTGGGGGGAGAGGAGTGTGTCCCTGGGGGGAGAGGAGTGTGCCCCTGGGGGAGAGGAGTGTGTCCCTGGGGGGAAGAGGAGTGTGCCCCTGGGGGAGAGGAGTGTGTCCCCTGGGGGAGAGAGGAGTGTGTCCCTGGGGGGAGAGGAGTGTGTCCCTGGGGGAGGAGTGTGCCCCCTGGGGGAGAGGAGTGTGCCCCTGGGGGAGAGGAGTGTGTCCCTGGGGGAGAGGAGTGTGCTCCTGGGGGGAGAGGAGTGTGCCCCTGGGGGAGAGGAGTGTGCCCCTGGGGGAGAGGAGTGTGTCCCTGGGGGAGAGGAGTGTGTCCCTGGGGGAGAGGAGTGTGCCCCTGGGGGAGAGGAGTGTGCCCTGGGGGGAGAGGAGTGTGTCCCTGGGGGAGAGGAGTGTGTCCCCTGGGGGAGAGGAGTGTGTCCCTGGGGGGAGAGGAGTGTGTCCCTGGGGGAGAGGAGTGGTGCCCTGGGGGGAGAGGAGTGTGCCCTGGGGGAGAGGAGTGTGCCCCTGGGGGAGAGGAGTGTGTCCCTGGGGGGAGAGGAGTGTGTCCCTGGGGGGAGAGGAGTGTGTCCCTGGGGGAGAGGAGTGTGTCCCTGGGGGAGAGGAGTGTGTCCCTGGGGGAGAGGAGTGTGTCCCTGGGGGAGAGGAGTGTGTCCCTGGGGGGAGAGGAGTGTGTCCCTGGGGGAGAGGAGTGTGCCCCTGGGGGAAGAGGAGTGTGCACCTGGGGGAGAGGAGTGTGTCCCTGGGGGAGAGGAGTGTGCCCCTGGGGGAGAGGAGTGTGTCCCTGGGGAGAGGAGTGTGTCCCTGGGGGAGAGGAGTGTGTCCCTGGGGGGAGAGGAGTGTGCTCCTGGGGGGAGAGGAGTGTGCCCCTGGGGGGAGAGGAGTGTGTCCCTGGGGGTAGAGGAGTGTGCCCTGGGGGAGAGGAGTGTGTCCCCTGGGGGAGAGGAGTGTGCTCCTGGGGGGAGAGGAGTGTGTCCCTGGGGGAGAGGAGTGTGCCCCTGGGGGAGAGGAGTGTGCTCCTGGGGGAGAGGAGTGTGTCCCTGGGGGAGAGGAGTGCGCCCCTGGGGGAAGAGGAGTGTGTCCCTGGGGGAGAGGAGTGTGTCCCTGGGGGAGAGGAGTGTGCCCCTGGGGGGAGAGGAGTGTGTCCCTGGGGGAGAGGAGTGTGTCCCTGGGGGAAGAGGAGTGTGTCCCTGGGGGAGAGGAGTGTGCTCCTGGGGGGAGAGGAGTGTGCCCCTGGGGGAAGAGGAGTGTGTCCCTGGGGGGAGAGGAGTGTGCCCCTGGGGGAGAGAGGGTGTCCCTGGGGGGAGAGGAGTGTGCCCTGGGGGAGAGGAGTGTGCCCCTGGGGGGAGAGGAGTGTGTCCCTGGGGGAGAGGAGTGTGCACCTGGGGGAGAGGAGTGTGCTCCTGGGGGGAGAGGAGTGTGCCCTGGGGGAGAGGAGTGTGTCCCTGGGGGGAGAGGAGTGTGCCCCTGGGGGAGAGGAGTGTGTCCCTGGGGGGAGAGGAGTGTGCCCTGGGGGAGAGGAGTGTGTCCCTGGGGGAGAGGAGTGTGTCCCTGGGGGGAGAGGAGTGTGTCCCTGGGGGGAGAGGAGTGTGTCCCTGGGGGAGAGGAGTGTGCCCCTGGGGGGAGAGGAGTGTGTCCCTGGGGTAGAGGAGTGTGTCCCTGGGGGAGAGGAGTGTGCACCTGGGGGGAGAGGAGTGTGCCCCTGGGGGAGAGGAGTGTGTCCCTGGGGGGAGAGGAGTGTGCTCCTGGGGGAGAGGAGTGTGTCCCTGGGGGGAGAGGAGTGTGCCCTGGGGGAGAGGAGTGTGCCCCTGGGGGGAGAGGAGTGGTGCCCCTGGGGGAGAGGAGTGTGCTCCTGGGGGAGAGGAGTGTGCCCTGGGGGGAGAGGAGTGTGCCCCTGGGGGGAGAGGAGTGTGCCCCTGGGGGGAGAGGAGTGTGTCCCTGGGGGGAGAGGAGTGTGTCCCTGGGGAGAGGAGTGTGCCCCTGGGGGGAGAGGAGTGTGCCCCTGGGGGAGAGGAGTGTGTCCCTGGGGGGAGAGGAGTGTGTCCCTGGGGGGAGAGGAGTGTGTCCCTGGGGGGAGAGGAGTGTGTCCCTGGGGGAAGAGGAGTGTGTCCCTGGGGGAGAGGAGTGTGCCCCTGGGGGGAGAGGAGTGTGCTCCTGGGGGAGAGGAGTGTGTCCCTGGGGGGAGAGGAGTGTGTCCCTGGGGGAGAGGAGTGTGCTCCTGGGGGGAGAGGAGTGTGTCCCTGGGGGAGAGGAGTGTGCCCCTGGGGGAAGAGGAGTGTGTCCCTGGGGGAGAGGAGTGTGTCCCTGGGGGGAGAGGAGTGTGTCCCTGGGGGAGAGGAGTGTGCCCCTGGGGGGAGAGGAGTGTGTCCCTGGGGGAGAGGAGTGTGCCCCTGGGGGGAGAGGAGTGTGCTCCTGGGGGAGAGGAGTGTGTCCCTGGGGGGAGAGGAGTGTGTCCCTGGGGGAGAGGAGTGTGCACCTGGGGGAGAGGAGTGTGTCCCTGGGGGTAGAGGAGTGTGTCCCTGGGGGAGAGGAGTGTGCACCTGGGGGAGAGGAGTGTGCCCCTGGGGGGAGAGGAGTGTGTCCCTGGGGGAGAGGAGTGTGCTCCTGGGGGAGAGGAGTGTGTCCCTGGGGGGAGAGGAGTGTGCCCCTGGGGGGAGAGGAGTGTGTCCCTGGGGGAGAGGAGTGTGCACCTGGGGGAGAGGAGTGTGCCCCTGGGGGAGAGGAGTGCGTCCCTGGGGGGAGAGGAGTGCGTCCCTGGGGGGAGAGGAGTGCGTCCCTGGGGGAGAGGAGTGTGCTCCTGGGGGGAGAGGAGTGTGCACCTGGGGGAGAGGAGTGTGCCCCTGGGGGGAGAGGAGTGTGCCCCTGGGGGAGAGGAGTGTGCCCCTGGGGTAGAGGAGTGTGTCCCTGGGGGAGAGGAGTGTGCACCTGGGGGAGAGGAGTGTGCTCCTGGGGGAGAGGAGTGTGTCCCTGGGGGAGAGGAGTGTGCTCCTGGGGGGAGAGGAGTGTGCCCCTGGGGGGAGAGGAGTGTGCCCCTGGGGGAGAGGAGTGTGCCCTGGGGGAGAGGAGTGTGTCCCTGGGGGAGAGGAGTGTGTCCCTGGGGGAGAGGAGTGTGCTCCTGGGGGGAGAGGAGTGTGCCCCTGGGGGGAGAGGAGTGTGCCCCTGGGGGAGAGGAGTGTGCCCCTGGGGGAGAGGAGTGTGTCCCTGGGGGAGAGGAGTGTGTCCCTGGGGGAGAGGAGTGTGCTCCTGGGGGGAGAGGAGTGTGCCCCTGGGGGGAGAGGAGTGTGTCCCTGGGGTAGAGGAGTGTGCCCCTGGGGGAGAGGAGTGTGTCCCTGGGGGGAGAGGAGTGTGCTCCTGGGGGGAGAGGAGTGTGTCCCTGGGGGAGAGGAGTGTGTCCCTGGAGGAGAGGAGTGTGCCCCTGGGGGAGAGGAGTGTGTCCCTGGGGGAGAGGAGTGTGCCCCTGGGGGAGAGGAGTGTGCCCCTGGGGGAAGAGGAGTGTGCCCCTGGGGGGAGAGGAGTGTGCCCCTGGGGGGAGAGGAGTGTGCCCCTGGGGGAGAGGAGTGTGCCCCTGGGGTAGAGGAGTGTGTCCCTGGGGGAGAGGAGTGTGCACCTGGGGGAGAGGAGTGTGCTCCTGGGGGGAGAGGAGTGTGTCCCTGGGGGGAGAGGAGTGTGCTCCTGGGGGGAGAGGAGTGTGCTCCTGGGGGGAGAGGAGTGTGCCCCTGGGGGGAGAGGAGTGTGCCCCTGGGGGAGAGGAGTGTGTCCCTGGGGGGAGAGGAGTGTGCTCCTGGGGGGAGAGGAGTGTGTCCCTGGGGGGAGAGGAGTGTGCCCCTGGGGGAGAGGAGTGTGTCCCTGGGGGAGAGGAGTGTGCACCTGGGGGAGAGGAGTGTGTCCCTGGGGGGAGAGGAGTGTGCCCCTGGGGGGAGAGGAGTGTGCACCTGGGGGAGAGGAGTGTGCCCCTGGGGGAGAGGAGTGTGTCCCTGGGGGGAGAGGAGTGTGCTCCTGGGGGGAGAGGAGTGTGTCCCTGGGGGGAGAGGAGTGTGCCCCTGGGGGGAGAGGAGTGTGTCCCTGGGGGAGAGGAGTGTGCACCTGGGGGAGAGGAGTGTGCCCCTGGGGGGAGAGGAGTGTGTCCCTGGGGGAGAGGAGTGTGCACCTGGGGGAGAGGAGTGTGCCCCGGGGGGAGAGGAGTGTGCCCCTGGGGGGAGAGGAGTGTGCACCTGGGGGAGAGGAGTGTGCCCCTGGGGGGAGAGGAGTGTGCCCCTGGGGGGAGAGGAGTGTGTCCCTGGGGGAGAGGAGTGTGCACCTGGGGGAGAGGAGTGTGCCCCGGGGGGAGAGGAGTGTGCCCCTGGGGGGAGAGGAGTGTGCACCTGGGGGGAGAGGAGTGTGTCCCTGGGGGAGAGGAGTGTGCACCTGGGGGAGAGGAGTGTGCCCCGGGGGGAGAGGAGTGTGCCCCTGGGGGAGAGGAGTGTGCACCTGGGGGAGAGGAGTGTGCCACTGGGGGAGAGGAGTGTGTCCCTGGGGGGAGAGGAGTGTGCTCCTGGGGGAGAGGAGTGTGTCCCTGGGGGGAGAGGAGTGTGCCCCTGGGGGGAGAGGAGTGTGTCCCTGGGGGAGAGGAGTGTGCACCTGGGGGAGAGGAGTGTGCCCCTGGGGGGAGAGGAGTGTGCCCCTGGGGGAGAGGAGTGTGCACCTCGGGGAGAGGAGTGTGCCCCTGGGGGGAGAGGAGTGTGCACCTCGGGGAGAGGAGTGTGCCCCTGGGGGAGAGGAGTGCGTCCCTGGGGGGAGAGGAGTGCGTCCCTGGGGGGAGAGGAGTGAGAGGAGTGAACCCCGGGGGTGGGGGAAGAGGAGTGTGCCCCTAGGGGGTGGGGGGAGAGGAGAGCGTGCCTGGGGGGAGAGGAGTGCGTCCCTGGGGGGAGAGGATTGTGCCCCTGGGGGAGAGGAGTGTGTCCCTGGGGGAGAGGAGTGAGCCCCGGGGGTGGGGGGAGAGGAGTGTGCCCCTGGGGGGTGGGGGGAGAGGAGTGTGTCCCTGGGGGGTGGGGGGAGAGGAGTGTGTCCCTGGGGGAGAGGATTGTGCCCCTGGGGGAGAGGAGTGTGTCCCTGGGGGAGAGGAGTGAGCCCCGGGGGTGGGGGGAGAGGAGTGTGCCCCTGGGGGGTGGGGGGAGAGGAGTGTGTCCCTGGGGGAGAGGAGTGCGTCCCTGGAGGAGAGGAGTGTGCCCCTGGGGGAGAGGAGTGTGCCCCTGGGGGAGAGGAGTGTGTCCCTGGGGGAGAGGAGTGTGTCCCTGGAGGAGAGGAGTGTGCCCCTGGGGGAGAGGAGTGTGCCCATGGGGGAGAGGAGTGTGTCCCTGGGGGAGAGGAGTGTGTCCCTGGGGGAGAGGAGTGTGTCCCTGGGGGAGAGGAGTGTGTCCCTGGGGGAGAGGAGTGTGTCCCTGGGGGAGAGGAGTGTGTCCCTGGGGGAGAGGAGTGTGTCCCTGGGGGAGAGGAGTGTGCCCATGGGGGAGAGGAGTGTGTCCCTGGGGGAGAGGAGTGCGTCCCTGGGGGAGAGGAGTGTGCCCCTGGGGGAGAGGAGTGTGCCCCTGGGGGAAGAGGAGTGCGCCCCTGGGGGAGAGGAGTGTGTCCCTGGGGGAGAGGAGTGTGCCCATGGGGGAGAGGAGTGTGTCCCTGGGGGAGAGGAGTGTGTCCCTGGGGGAGAGGAGTGTGTCCCTGGGGGAGAGGAGTGTGTCCCTGGGGGAGAGGAGTGTGCCCCTGGAGGAGAGGAGTGTGTCCCTGGGGGAGAGGAGTGCGTCCCTGGGGGAGAGGAGTGCGTCCCTGGGGGAGAGGAGTGTGTCCCTGGGGGAGAGGAGTGTGTCCCTGGGGGAGAGGAGTGCGTCCCTGGGGGAGAGGAGTGCGCCCCTGGGGGAGAGGAGTGCGTCCCTGGGGGAGAGGAGTGCGCCCCTGGGGGAGAGGAGTGTGCCCCTGGGGGGAGAGGAGTGTGCCCCTGGGGGGGCAGGAGTGTGCCCCTTGGGGAGAGGAGTGTGCCCCTGGGGGAAGAGGAGTGCGCCCCTGGAGGAGAGGAGTGTGTCCCTGGGGGAGAGGAGTGTGTCCCTGGGGGAGAGGAGTGCGTCCCTGGGGGAGAGGAGTGCGCCCCTGGGGGAGAGGAGTGCGCCCCTGGAGGAGAGGAGTGTGTCCCTGGGGGAGAGGAGTGTGCCCCTGGGGGGAGAGGAGTGTGTCCCTGGGGGGAGAGGAGTGTGTCCCTGGGGGAAGAGGAGTGTGTCCCTGGGGGAAGAGGAGTGTGCCCCTGGGGGAAGAGGAGTGTGCTCCTGGGGGAAGAGGAGTGTGTCCCTGGGGGAAGAGGAGTGTGTCCCTGGGGGAGAGGAGTGTGTCCCTGGGGGAGAGGAGTGTGCCCCTGGGGGGAGAGGAGTGTGCCCCTGGGGGGAGAGGAGTGTGTCCCTGGGGGAGAGGAGTGTGTCCCTGGGGGAAGAGGAGTGTGTCCCTGGGGGAGAGGAGTGTGTCCCTGGGGGGAGAGGAGTGTGTCCCTGGGGGAGAGGAGTGTGCTCCTGGGGGGAGAGGAGTGTGTCCCTGGGGGGAGAGGAGTGTGTCCCTGGGGGAGAGGAGTGTGTCCCTGGGGGAGAGGAGTGTGCCCCTGGGGGGAGAGGAGTGTGCCCCTGGGGGGAGAGGAGTGTGTCCCTGGGGGAGAGGAGTGTGTCCCTGGGGGGAGAGGAGTGTGCCCCTGGGGGGAGAGGAGTGTGCCCCTGGGGGGAGAGGAGTGTGTCCCTGGGGGAGAGGAGTGTGTCCCTGGGGGAAGAGGAGTGTGTCCCTGGGGGAGAGGAGTGTGTCCCTGGGGGGAGAGGAGTGTGTCCCTGGGGGAGAGGAGTGTGTCCCTGGGGGGAGAGGAGTGTGCCCCTGGGGGGAGAGGAGTGTGTCCCTGGGGGAGAGGAGTGTGCCCCTGGGGGGAGAGGAGTGTGCCCCTGGGGGAGAGGAGTGTGTCCCTGGGGGAGAGGAGTGTGTCCCTGGGGGAGAGGAGTGTGCCCCTGGGGGGAGAGGAGTGTGTCCCTGGGGGAGAGGAGTGTGTCCCTGGGGGAAGAGGAGTGTGTCCCTGGGGGAGAGGAGTGTGTCCCTGGGGGAGAGGAGTGTGTCCCTGGGGGGAGAGGAGTGTGTCCCTGGGGGGAGAGGAGTGTGTCCCTGGGGGAGAGGAGTGTGTCCCTGGGGGGAGAGGAGTGTGTCCCTGGGGGAGAGGAGTGTGTCCCTGGGGGAGAGGAGTGTGTCCCTGGGGGGAGAGGAGTGTGTCCCTGGGGGAGAGGAGTGTGTCCCTGGGGGAGAGGAGTGTGTCCCTGGGGGAGAGGAGTGTGCCCCTGGGGGGAGAGGAGTGTGTCCCTGGGGGAGAGGAGTGTGTCCCTGGGGGAAGAGGAGTGTGTCCCTGGGGGAGAGGAGTGTGTCCCTGGGGGGAGAGGAGTGTGTCCCTGGGGGAGAGGAGTGTGCTCCTGGGGGGAGAGGAGTGTGTCCCTGGGGGGAGAGGAGTGTGTCCCTGGGGGAGAGGAGTGTGCCCCTGGGGGAGAGGAGTGTGCCCCTGGGGGGAGAGGAGTGTGTCCCTGGGGGGAGAGGAGTGTGTCCCTGGGGGGAGAGGAGTGTGCCCCTGGGGGAGAGGAGTGTGTCCCTGGGGGGAGAGGAGTGTGCCCCTGGGGGGAGAGGAGTGTGTCCCTGGGGGGAGAGGAGTGTGCCCCTGGGGGAGAGGAGTGTGCTCCTGGGGGGAGAGGAGTCTGCCCCTGGGGGGAGAGGAGTGTGCCCCGGGGGGAGAGGAGTGTGCCCCTGGGGGGAGAGGAGTGTGCCCCTGGGGGAGAGGAGTGTGCCCCTGGGGGAGAGGAGTGCTGTGCCCCTGGGGGAGAGGAGTGTGCCCCTGGGGGGAGAGGAGTGTGTCCCTGGGGGGGAGAGGAGTGTGCCCCTGGGGGAAGAGGAGTGTGCCCCTGGGGGAAGAGGAGTGTGTCCCTGGGGGGAGAGGAGTGTGGCCCCTGGGGGAAGAGGAGTGTGCCCCTGGGGGAAGAGGAGTGTGTCCCTGGGGGGAGAGGAGTGTGCCCCTGGGGGAGAGGAGTGTGCTCCTGGGGGGAGAGGAGTGTGCCCCTGGGGGGAGAGGAGTGTGCCCCTGGGGGAAGAGGAGTGTGTCCCTGGGGGGAGAGGAGTGTGTCCCTGGGGGGAGAGGAGTGTGTCCCTGGGGGAAGAGGAGTGTGCTCCTGGGGGGAGAGGAGTGTGCCCCTGGGGGGAGAGGAGTGTGCCCCTGGGGGAAGAGGAGTGTGCTCCTGGGGGAGAGGAGTGTGCCCCTGGGGGAAGAGGAGTGTGCCCCTGGGGGAAGAGGAGTGTGTCCCTGGGGGGAGAGGAGTGTGTCCCTGGGGGAGAGGAGTGTGTCCCTGGGGGAAGAGGAGTGTGTCCCTGGGGGGAGAGGGGTGTGCCCCTGGGGGGAGAGGAGTGTGCCCCTGGGGGAGAGGAGTGTGCCCCTGGGGGAAGAGGAGTGTGTCCCTGGGGGAAGAGGAGTGTGTCCCTGGGGGAAGAGGAGTGTGTCCCTGGGGGAAGAGGAGTGTGTCCCTGGGGGAAGAGGAGTGTGTCCCTGGGGGAGAGGAGTGTGTCCCTGGGGGAAGAGGAGTGTGTCCCTGGGGGGAGAGGAGTGTGCCCCTGGGGGAAGAGGAGTGTGTCCCTGGGGGGAAGAGGAGTGTGTCCCTGGGGGAGAGGAGTGTGTCCCTGGGGGGAGAGGAGTGTGTCCCTGGGGGAGAGGAGTGTGCTCCTGGGGGGAGAGGAGTGTGTCCCTGGGGGGAAGAGGAGTGTGCTCCTGGGGGAGAGGAGTGTGCCCCTGGGGGAAGAGGAGTGTGTCCCTGGGGGGAGAGGAGTGTGTCCCTGGGGGAGAGGAGTGTGTCCCTGGGGGGAGAGGAGTGTGTCCCTGGGGGAGAGGAGTGTGTCCCTGGGGGAGAGGAGTGTGCCCCTGGGGGGAGAGGAGTGTGCCCCTGGGGGAAGAGGAGTGTGTCCCTGGGGGGAGAGGAGTGTGTCCCTGGGGGAAGAGGAGTGTGTCCCCTGGGGGGAGAGGAGTGTGTCCCTGGGGGAAGAGGAGTGTGTCCCTGGGGGGAGAGGAGTGTGCCCCTGGGGGGAGAGGAGTGTGTCCCTGGGGGGAGAGGAGTGTGTCCCTGGGGGGAGAGGAGTGTGTCCCTGGGGGGAGAGGAGTGTGTCCCTGGGGGGAGAGGAGTGTGTCCCTGGGGGAAGAGGAGTGTGTCCCTGGGGGGAGAGGAGTGTGCCCCTGGGGGAGAGGAGTGTGCCCCTGGGGGAGAGGAGTGTGTCCCTGGGGGGAGAGGAGTGTGCTCCTGGGGGAGAGGAGTGTGCCCCTGGGGGAAGAGGAGTGTGTCCCTGGGGGGAGAGGAGTGTGTCCCTGGGGGAAGAGGAGTGTGTCCCTGGGGGAAGAGGAGTGTGTCCCTGGGGGAGAGGAGTGTGCCCCTGGGGGAAGAGGAGTGTGCCCCTGGGGGAGAGGAGTGTGTCCTGGGGGGAGAGGAGTGTGTCCCTGGGGGGAGAGGAGTGTGCCCCTGGGGGGAGAGGAGTGTGCCCCTGGGGGAAGAGGAGTGTGTCCCTGGGGGAAGAGGAGTGTGTCCCTGGGGGAGAGGAGTGTGTCCCTGGGGGAGAGGAGTGTGCTCCTGGGGGGAGAGGAGTGTGTCCCTGGGGGGAGAGGAGTGTGTCCTGGGGGGAGAGGAGTGCGTCCCTGGGGGAGAGGAGTGTGCTCCTGGGGGGAGAGGAGTGTGTCCCTGGGGGAGAGGAGTGTGTCCCTGGGGGAGAGGAGTGTGCCCCCTGGGGGAGAGGAGTGTGTCCCTGGGGGAGAGGAGTGTGCCCCTGGGGGAGAGGAGTGTGCCCCTGGGGGAGAGGAGTGTGTCCCTGGGGGAGAGGAGTGTGTCCTGGGGGGAGAGGAGTGTGTCCCTGGGGGAGAGGAGTGTGTCCCTGGGGGAAGAGGAGTGTGTCCCTGGGGGAGAGGAGTGTGTCCCTGGGGGGAGAGGAGTGTGTCCCTGGGGGAAGAGGAGTGTGTCCCTGGGGGAGAGGAGTGTGTCCCTGGGGAAGAGGAGTGTGTCCCTGGGGGAGAGGAGTGTGTCCCTGGGGGGAGAGGAGTGTGCCCCTGGGGGAAGAGGAGTGTGTCCCTGGGGGAGAGGAGTGTGTCCCTGGGGGGAGAGGAGTGTGTCCCTGGGGGGAGAGGAGTGTGCTCCTGGGGGGAGAGGAGTGTGCTCCTGGGGGAGAGGAGTGTGCTCCTGGGGGAGAGGGGTGTGCCCCTGGGGGAGAGGAGTGTGTCCCTTGGGGAGAGGAGTGTGTCCTGGGGGAAGAGGAGTGTGCCCCTGGGGGAGAGGAGTGTGTCCCTGGGGGAAGAGGAGTGTGTCCCTGGGGGAGAGGAGTGTGTCCCTGGGGGGAGAGGAGTGTGCTCCTGGGGGGAGAGGAGTGTGTCCCTGGGGGGAGAGGAGTGTGCCCTGGGGGAGAGGAGTGTGCTCCTGGGGGGAGAGGAGTGTGCTCCTGGGGGGAGAGGAGTGTGTCCCTGGGGGAGAGGAGTGTGCTCCTGGGGGAGAGGAGTGTGCTCCTGGGGGAGAGGGGTGTGCCCCTGGGGGGAGAGGAGTGTGTCCCTTGGGGAGAGGAGTGTGCCCCTGGGGGAAGAGGAGTGTGCCCCTGGGGGGAGAGGAGTGTGCTCCTGGGGGGAGAGGAGTGTGCCCCTGGGGGAAGAGGAGTGTGTCCCTGGGGGAGAGGAGTGTGTCCCTGGGGGAGAGGGGTGTGCCCCTGGGGGGAGAGGAGTGTGCTCCTGGGGGGAAGAGGAGTGTGCCCCTGGGGGAGAGGAGTGTGTCCCTGGGGGAAGAGGAGTGTGTCCCTGGGGGAGAGGGGTGTGCCCCTGGGGGGAGAGGAGTGTGTCCCTTGGGGAGAGGAGTGTGCCCCTGGGGGAAGAGGAGTGTGCTCCTGGGGGAAGAGGAGTGTGCCCCTGGGGGAAGAGGAGTGTGCTCCTGGGGGAAGAGGAGTGTGCACCTGGGGGAAGAGGAGTGTGTCCCTGGGGGAAGAGGAGTGTGTCCCTGGGGGAGAGGAGTGTGCACCTGGGGGAAGAGGAGTGTGCCCCTGGGGGAGAGGAGTGTGCCCCTGGGGGAAGAGGAGTGTGCCCCTGGGGGAAGAGGAGTGTGTCCCTGGGGGAAGAGGAGTGTGTCCCTGGGGGAGAGGAGTGTGTCCCTGGGGGAAGAGGAGTGTGTCCCTGGGGGAGAGGAGTGTGTCCCTGGGGGAAGAGGAGTGTGCTCCTGGGGGAGAGGAGTGTGTCCCTGGGGGAAGAGGAGTGTGCTCCTGGGGGAGAGGAGTGTGCCCCTGGGGGAAGAGGAGTGTGTCCCTGGGGGAAGAGGAGTGTGTCCCTGGGGTAGAGGAGTGTGTCCCTGGGGTAGAGGAGTGTGCCCCTGGGGGAAGAGGAGTGTGTCCCTGGGGGAGAGGAGTGTGTCCCTGGGGGGAGAGGAGTGTGTCCCTGGGGGGAGAGGAGTGTGCACCTGGGGGAGAGGAGTGTGTCCCTGGGGGAGAGGAGTGTGTCCCTGGGGGGAGAGGAGTGTGCCCCTGGGGGAGAGGAGTGTGCCCCTGGGGGAAGAGGAGTGTGTCCCTGGGGGGAGAGGAGTGTGCTCCTGGGGGGAGAGGAGTGTGCCCCTGGGGGAAGAGCAGTGTGCCCCTGGGGGAAGAGGAGTGTGTCCCTGGGGGAGAGGAGTGTGCCCCTGGGGGAAGAGGAGTGTGCCCCTGGGGGAAGAGGAGTGTGCCCCTGGGGGGAGAGGAGTGTGTCCCTGGGGGAGAGGAGTGTGCCCCTGGGGGAGAGGAGTGTGCCCCTGGGGGAGAGGAGTGTGCCCCTGGGGGAAGAGGAGTGTGCCCCTGGGGGAGAGGAGTGTGCCCCTGGGGGAGAGGAGTGTGCCCCTGGGGGAGAGGAGTGTGTCCCTGGGGGAGAGGAGTGTGCTCCTGGGGGGAGAGGAGTGTGCCCCTGGGGGGAGAGGAGTGTGTCCCTGGGGGAGAGGAGTGTGCACCTGGGGGAGAGGAGTGTGTCCCTGGGGGAGAGGAGTGTGCACCTGGGGGGGCAGGAGTGTGTCCCTGGGGGAGAGGAGTGTGCCCCTGGGGGGGCAGGAGTGTGTCCCTGGGGGAGAGGAGTGTGCACCTGGGGGGGCAGGAGTGTGTCCCTGGGGGGAGAGGAGTGTGCCCCTGGGGGGGCAGGAGTGTGTCCCTGGGGGAGAGGAGTGTGCACCTGGGGGAGAGGAGTGTGTCCCTGGGGGAGAGGAGTGTGCACCTGGGGGAGAGGAGTGTGTCCCTGGGGGAGAGGAGTGTGCACCTGGGGGAGAGGAGTGTGCACCTGGGGGAGAGGAGTGTGTCCCTGGGGGAGAGGAGTGTGCACCTGGGGGAGAGGAGTGTGTCCCTGGGGGAGAGGAGTGTGCACCTGGGGGAGAGGAGTGTGTCCCTGGGGGAGAGGAGTGTGTCCCTGGGGGGAGAGGAGTGTGTCCCTGGGGGGAGAGGAGTGTGCCCCTGGGGGGAGAGGAGTGTGCCCCTGGGGGGAGAGGAGTGTGCCCCTGGGGGAGAGGAGTGTGCCCCTGGGGGGAGAGGAGTGTGCCCCTGGGGGGAGAGGAGTGTGCTCCTGGGGGAGAGGAGTGTGCACCTGGGGGAGAGGAGTGTGCCCCTGGGGGGAGAGGAGTGCGTCCCTGGGGGGAGAGGAGTGTGCACCTGGGGGGAGAGGAGTGTGCCCCTGGGGGGAGAGGAGTGTGCCCCTGGGGGGAGAGGAGTGCGTCCCTGGGGGGAGAGGAGTGTGCACCTGGGGGAGAGGAGTGTGTCCCTGGGGGAGAGGAGTGTGCCCCTGGGGGAAGAGGAGTGTGTCCCTGGGGTAGAGGAGTGTGTCCCTGGGGGAAGAGGAGTGTGTCCCTGGGGGAGAGGAGTGTGCCCCTGGGGGGAGAGGAGTGTGCCCCTGGGGGAGAGGAGTGTGCCCCTGGGGGAGAGGAGTGTGCCCCTGGGGGGAGAGGAGTGTGTCCCTGGGGGAAGAGGAGTGTGCTCCTGGGGGGAGAGGAGTGTGCCCCTGGGGGAGAGGAGTGTGCCCCTGGGGGGAGAGGAGTGTGCCCCTGGGGGGAGAGGAGTGTGCTCCTGGGGGGAGAGGAGTGTGCACCTGGGGGAGAGGAGTGTGTCCCTGGGGGAGAGGAGTGTGTCCCTGGGGGGAGAGGAGTGTGCCCCTGGGGGGAGAGGAGTGTGTCCCTGGGGGAGAGGAGTGTGCTCCTGGGGGAGAGGAGTGTGTCCCTGGGGGGAGAGGAGTGTGTCCCTGGGGGAGAGGAGTGTGCACCTGGGGGAGAGGAGTGTGTCCCTGGGGTAGAGGAGTGTGTCCCTGGGGGAGAGGAGTGTGCACCTGGGGGAGAGGAGTGTGCCCCTGGGGGAGAGGAGTGTGTCCCTGGGGGGAGAGGAGTGTGCTCCTGGGGGGAGAGGAGTGTGTCCCTGGGGGGAGAGGAGTGTGCCCCTGGGGGGAGAGGAGTGTGTCTCTGGGGGAGAGGAGTGTGCACCTGGGGGAGAGGAGTGTGCCCCTGGGGGAGAGGAGTGCGTCCCTGGGGGGAGAGGAGTGCGTCCCTGGGGGGAGAGGAGTGTGCTCCTGGGGGGAGAGGAGTGTGCACCTGGGGGAGAGGAGTGTGTCCCTGGGGTAGAGGAGTGTGTCCCTGGGGGAGAGGAGTGTGCACCTGGGGGAGAGGAGTGTGCCCCTGGGGGAGAGGAGTGTGTCCCTGGGGGGAGAGGAGTGTGCTCCTGGGGGGAGAGGAGTGTGTCCCTGGGGGGAGAGGAGTGTGTCCCTGGGGGAGAGGAGTGTGCACCTGGGGGAGAGGAGTGTGTCCCTGGGGGGAGAGGAGTGTGCCCCTGGGGGGAGAGGAGTGTGCACCTGGGGGAGAGGAGTGTGCCCCTGGGGGAGAGGAGTGTGTCCCTGGGGGGAGAGGAGTGTGCTCCTGGGGGGAGAGGAGTGTGTCCCTGGGGGGAGAGGAGTGTGCCCCTGGGGGGAGAGGAGTGTGTCCCTGGGGGAGAGGAGTGTGCACCTGGGGGAGAGGAGTGTGCCCCTGGGGGGAGAGGAGTGTGCCCCTGGGGGGAGAGGAGTGTGTCCCTGGGGGAGAGGAGTGTGCACCTGGGGGAGAGGAGTGTGCCCCGGGGGGAGAGGAGTGTGCCCCTGGGGGGAGAGGAGTGTGCACCTGGGGGAGAGGAGTGTGCCCCTGGGGGGAGAGGAGTGTGCCCCTGGGGGGAGAGGAGTGTGTCCCTGGGGGAGAGGAGTGTGCACCTGGGGGAGAGGAGTGTGCCCCGGGGGGAGAGGAGTGTGCCCCTGGGGGGAGAGGAGTGTGCACCTGGGGGGAGAGGAGTGTGTCCCTGGGGGAGAGGAGTGTGCACCTGGGGGAGAGGAGTGTGCACCTGGGGGAGAGGAGTGTGCCCCGGGGGGAGAGGAGTGTGCCCCTGGGGGGAGAGGAGTGTGCACCTGGGGGAGAGGAGTGTGTCCCTGGGGGAGAGGAGTGTGCCCCTGGGGGGAGAGGAGTGTGCACCTGGGGGAGAGGAGTGTGCCCCTGGGGGAGAGGAGTGTGTCCCTGGGGGGAGAGGAGTGTGCTCCTGGGGGGAGAGGAGTGTGTCCCTGGGGGGAGAGGAGTGTGCCCCTGGGGGAGAGGAGTGTGTCCCTGGGGGAGAGGAGTGTGCACCTGGGGGAGAGGAGTGTGCCCCTGGGGGGAGAGGAGTGTGCCCCTGGGGGAGAGGAGTGTGCACCTCGGGGAGAGGAGTGTGCCCCTGGGGGGAGAGGAGTGTGCACCTCGGGGAGAGGAGTGTGTCCCTGGGGGAGAGGAGTGTGCCCCTGGGGGAGAGGAGTGTGTCCCTGGGGGAGAGGAGTGTGCACCTGGGGGAGAGGAGTGTGTCCCTGGGGGAGAGGAGTGTGCACCTGGGGGAGAGGAGTGTGTCCCTGGGGGAGAGGAGTGTGCTCCTGGGGGGAGAGGAGTGTGCCCCTGGGGGGAGAGGAGTCTGCCCCTGGGGGAGAGGAGTGTGTCCCTGGGGGGAGAGGAGTGCGTCCCTGGGGGAGAGGAGTGCGTCCCTGGGGGAGAGGAGTGTGCCCCTGGGGGGGCAGGAGTGTGTCCCTGGGGGAGAGGAGTGTGTCCCTGGGGGAGAGGAGTGTGCACCTGGGGGAGAGGAGTGTGTCCCTGGGGGAGAGGAGTGTGCTCCTGGGGGGAGAGGAGTGTGCCCCTGGGGGGAGAGGAGTCTGCCCCTGGGGGAGAGGAGTGTGTCCCTGGGGGGAGAGGAGTGCGTCCCTGGGGGAGAGGAGTGCGTCCCTGGGGGAGAGGAGTGTGCCCCTGGGGGGGCAGGAGTGTGTCCCTGGGGGAGAGGAGTGTGCACCTGGGGAGAGGAGTGTGTCCCTGGGGGAGAGGAGTGCGTCCCTGGGGGAGAGGAGTGTGCCCCTGGGGGGGCAGGAGTGTGTCCCTGGGGGAGAGGAGTGTGCACCTGGGGGAGAGGAGTGTGTCCCTGGGGGAGAGGAGTGTGCACCTGGGGGAGAGGAGTGTGTCCCTGGGGGAGAGGAGTGTGCACCTGGGGGAGAGGAGTGTGTCCCTGGGGGAGAGGAGTGTGCACCTGGGGGAGAGGAGTGTGTCCCTGGGGGAGAGGAGTGTGTCCCTGGGGGGAGAGGAGTGTGCCCCTGGGGGGAGAGGAGTGTGCCCCTGGGGGGAGAGGAGTGTGCCCCTGGGGGGAGAGGAGTGTGCTCCTGGGGGGAGAGGAGTGTGCCCCTGGGGGGAGAGGAGTGTGTCCCTGGGGGAGAGGAGTGTGCTCCTGGGGGGAGAGGAGTGTGTCCCTGGGGGGAGAGGAGTGTGTCCCTGGGGGAGAGGAGTGTGCACCTGGGGGAGAGGAGTGTGTCCCTGGGGTAGAGGAGTGTGTCCCTGGGGTAGAGGAGTGTGTCCCTGGGGGAGAGGAGTGTGCACCTGGGGGAGAGGAGTGTGCCCCTGGGGGAGAGGAGTGTGTCCCTGGGGGGAGAGGAGTGTGCTCCTGGGGGGAGAGGAGTGTGTCCCTGGGGGGAGAGGAGTGTGCCCCTGGGGGGAGAGGAGTGTGTCCCTGGGGGAGAGGAGTGTGCCCCTGGGGGAGAGGAGTGTGTCCCTGGGGGAGAGGAGTGTGCACCTGGGGGAGAGGAGTGTGCCCCTGGGGGAGAGGAGTGCGTCCCTGGGGGGAGAGGAGTGCGTCCCTGGGGGGAGAGGAGTGTGCTCCTGGGGGGAGAGGAGTGTGCCCCTGGGGGAGAGGAGTGTGTCCCTGGGGTAGAGGAGTGTGTCCCTGGGGGAGAGGAGTGTGCACCTGGGGGAGAGGAGTGTGCCCCTGGGGGAGAGGAGTGTGTCCCTGGGGGGAGAGGAGTGTGCTCCTGGGGGGAGAGGAGTGTGTCCCTGGGGGGAGAGGAGTGTGCCCCTGGGGGGAGAGGAGTGTGTCCCTGGGGGAGAGGAGTGTGCACCTGGGGGAGAGGAGTGTGTCCCTGGGGGGAGAGGAGTGTGCCCCTGGGGGGAGAGGAGTGTGCACCTGGGGGAGAGGAGTGTGCCCCTGGGGGAGAGGAGTGTGTCCCTGGGGGGAGAGGAGTGTGCTCCTGGGGGGAGAGGAGTGTGTCCCTGGGGGGAGAGGAGTGTGCCCCTGGGGGGAGAGGAGTGTGTCCCTGGGGGAGAGGAGTGTGCACCTGGGGGAGAGGAGTGTGCCCCTGGGGGGAGAGGAGTGTGTCCCTGGGGGAGAGGAGTGTGCACCTGGGGGAGAGGAGTGTGCCCCGGGGGGAGAGGAGTGTGCCCCTGGGGGGAGAGGAGTGTGCACCTGGGGGAGAGGAGTGTGCCCCTGGGGGGAGAGGAGTGTGCCCCTGGGGGGAGAGGAGTGTGTCCCTGGGGGAGAGGAGTGTGCACCTGGGGGAGAGGAGTGTGCCCCGGGGGGAGAGGAGTGTGCCCCTGGGGGGAGAGGAGTGTGCACCTGGGGGGAGAGGAGTGTGTCCCTGGGGGAGAGGAGTGTGCACCTGGGGGAGAGGAGTGTGCCCCGGGGGGAGAGGAGTGTGCCCCTGGGGGGAGAGGAGTGTGCACCTGGGGGAGAGGAGTGTGTCCCTGGGGGGAGAGGAGTGTGCTCCTGGGGGGAGAGGAGTGTGTCCCTGGGGGGAGAGGAGTGTGCCCCTGGGGGGAGAGGAGTGTGTCCCTGGGGGAGAGGAGTGTGCACCTGGGGGAGAGGAGTGTGCCCCTGGGGGGAGAGGAGTGTGCCCCTGGGGGAGAGGAGTGTGCCCCTGGGGGGAGAGGAGTGTGCCCCTGGGGGAGAGGAGTGTGCACCTCGGGGAGAGGAGTGTGCCCCTGGGGGGAGAGGAGTGTGCCCCTCGGGGAGAGGAGTGTGCCCCTGGGGGAGAGGAGTGCGTCCCTGGGGGGAGAGGAGTGCGTCCCTGGGGGGAGAGGAGTGAGAGGAGTGAACCCCGGGGGTGGGGGAAGAGGAGTGTGCCCCTAGGGGGTGGGGGGAGAGGAGAGCGTGCCTGGGGGGAGAGGAGTGCGTCCCTGGGGGGAGAGGATTGTGCCCCTGGGGGAGAGGAGTGTGTCCCTGGGGGAGAGGAGTGAGCCCCGGGGGTGGGGGGAGAGGAGTGTGCCCCTGGGGGGTGGGGGGAGAGGAGTGTGTCCCTGGGGGGTGGGGGGAGAGGAGTGTGTCCCTGGGGGAGAGGATTGTGCCCCTGGGGGAGAGGAGTGTGTCCCTGGGGGAGAGGAGTGAGCCCCGGGGGTGGGGGGAGAGGAGTGTGCCCCTGGGGGGTGGGGGGAGAGGAGTGTGTCCCTGGGGGAGAGGAGTGCGCCCCTGGAGGAGAGGAGTGTGCCCCTGGGGGAGAGGAGTGTGCCCATGGGGGAGAGGAGTGTGTCCCTGGGGGAGAGGAGTGTGTCCCTGGGGGAGAGGAGTGTGTCCCTGGGGGAGAGGAGTGTGCTCCTGGGGGAGAGGAGTGTGCCCCTGGGGGGAGAGGAGTGTGTCCCTGGGGGAGACGAGTGTGTCCCTGGGGGAGAGGAGTGTGTCCCTGGGGGAGAGGAGTGTGCCCCTGGGGGGAGAGGAGTGTGTCCCTGGGGGAGAGGAGTGTGCCCATGGGGGAGAGGAGTGTGTCCCTGGGGGAGAGGAGTGCGTCCCTGGGGGAGAGGAGTGTGCCCCTGGGGGAGAGGAGTGTGCCCCTGGGGGAAGAGGAGTGTGTCCCTGGGGGAGAGGAGTGTGTCCCTGGGGGAGAGGAGTGTGTCCCTGGGGGAGAGGAGTGTGCCCCTGGGGGAAGAGGAGTGTGCACCTGGGGGAGAGGAGTGTGCCCCTGGGGGGAGAGGAGTGTGTCCCTGGGGGAGAGGAGTGTGCCCCTGGGGGAGAGGAGTGTGTCCCTGGGGGAGAGGAGTGTGTCCCTGGGGGAGAGGAGTGTGCTCCTGGGGGGAGAGGAGTGTGTCCCTGGGGGGAGAGTAGTGTGTCCCTGGGGGAGAGGAGTGTGCCCCTGGGGGAGAGGAGTGTGCCCCTGGGGGGAGAGGAGTGTGCCCCTGGGGGGAGAGGAGTGTGCCCCTGGGGGGAGAGGAGTGCGTCCCTGGGGGAGAGGAGTGTGCCCCTGGGGGAGAGGAGTGTGCCCCTGGGGGGAGAGGAGTGTGCCCCTGGGGGAGAGGAGTGTGCCCCTGGGGGGAGAGGAGTGTGCCCCTGGGGGGAGAGGAGTGTGCCCCTGGGGGAAGAGGAGTGTGCCCCTGGGGGAGAGGAGTGTGCCCCTGGGGGGAGAGGAGTGTGCCCCTGGGGGGAGAGGAGTGTGCCCCTGGGGGAGAGGAGTGTGCCCCTGGGGGAAGAGGAGTGTGCCCCTGGGGGAGAGGAGTGTGCTCCTGGGGGGAGAGGAGTGTGTCCCTGGGGGAGAGGAGTGTGCCCCTGGGGGAAGAGGAGTGTGCCCCTGGGGGAGAGGAGTGTGCCCCTGGGGGAAGAGGAGTGTGTCCCTGGGGGAGAGGAGTGTGCCCCTGGGGGAAGAGGAGTGTGCCCCTGGGGGAGAGGAGTGTGCCCCTGGGGGAAGAGGAGTGTGCCCCTGGGGGAGAGGAGTGTGCTCCTGGGGGGAGAGGAGTGTGTCCCTGGGGGAGAGGAGTGTGCCCCTGGGGGAAGAGGAGTGTGCCCCTGGGGGAGAGGAGTGTGTCCCTGGGGGGAGAGGAGTGTGCCCCTGGGGGGAGAGGAGTGTGTCCCTGGGGGAGAGGAGTGTGTCCCTGGAGGAGAGGAGTGTGTCCCTGGGGGAGAGGAGTGTGTCCCTGGGGGGAGAGGAGTGTGTCCCTTGGGGAGAGGAGTGTGCCCCTGGAGGAGAGGAGTGTGTCCCTGGGGGAGAGGAGTGTGTCCCTGGGGGAGAGGAGTGTGTCCCTGGGGGAGAGGAGTGTGCCCCTGGGGGGAGAGGAGTGTGCCCCTGGGGGGAGAGGAGTGTGTCCCTGGGGGAGAGGAGTGTGCCCCTGGGGGGAGAGGAGTGTGCCCCTGGGGGGAGAGGAGTGTGCCCCTGGGGGGAGAGGAGTGTGTCCCTGGGGGGAGAGGAGTGTGCCCCTGGGGGGAGAGGAGTGTGCCCCTGGGGGAGAGGAGTGTGTCCCTGGGGGAGAGGAGTGTGCTCCTGGGGGGAGAGGAGTGTGTCCCTGGGGGAGAGGAGTGTGTCCCTGGGGGAGAGGAGTGTGTCCCTTGGGGAGAGGAGTGTGCTCCTGGGGGGAGAGGAGTGTGTCCCTGGGGGAGAGGAGTGTGTCCCTGGGGGAGAGGAGTGTGTCCCTTGGGGAGAGGAGTGTGCCCCTGGGGGGAGAGGAGTGTGCCCCTGGGGGGAGAGGAGTGTGCTCCTGGGGGGAGAGGAGTGTGCCCCTGGGGGAGAGGAGTGTGCCCCTGGGGGGAGAGGAGTGTGCTCCTGGGGGGAGAGGAGTGTGCCCCTGGGGGGAGAGGAGTGTGTCCCTGGGGGGAGAGGAGTGTGTCCCTGGGGGAGAGGAGTGTGCACCTGGGGGAGAGGAGTGTGCACCTGGGGGGAGAGGAGTGTGTCCCTGGGGGAGAGGAGTGTGTCCCTGGGGGAAGAGGAGTGTGCCCCTGGGGGAGAGGAGTGTGTCCCTGGGGGGAGAGGAGTCTGCCCATGGGGGAGAGGAGTGTGTCCCTGGGGGGAGAGGAGTGTGTCCCTGGGGGAGAGGAGTGTGTCCCTGGGGGGAGAGGAGTGTGCCCCTGGGGGAGAGGAGTGTGCCCCTGGGGGAGAGGAGTGTGTCCCTGGGGGGAGAGGAGTGTGTCCCTGGGGGGAGAGGAGTGTGCCCCTGGGGGAGAGGAGTGTGTCCCTGGGGGAAGAGGAGTGTGCCCCTGGAGGAGAGGAGTGTGTCCCTGGGGGGAGAGGAGTGTGTCCCTGGGGGAAGAGGAGTGTGTCCCTGGGGGAGAGGAGTGTGTCCCTGGGGGAGAGGAGTGTGTCCCTGGGGGAGAGGAGTGCGCCCCTGGAGGAGAGGAGTGTGTCCCTGGGGGGAGAGGAGTGTGCCCCTGGGGGAGAGGAGTGTGCCCCTGGGGGAGAGGAGTGTGCTCCTGGGGGAGAGGAGTGTGTCCCTGGGGGGAGAGGAGTGTGCCCCTGGAGGAGAGGAGTGTGTCCCTGGGGGGAGAGGAGTGTGTCCCTGGGGGAGAGGAGTGCGTCCCTGGGGGAGAGGAGTGTGTCCCTGGGGGAGAGGAGTGTGTCCCTGGGGGAGAGGAGTGTGCCCCTGGGGGAGAGGAGTGTGTCCCTGGGGGGAGAGGAGTGTGTCCCTGGGGGGAGAGGAGTGTGTCCCTGGGGGAGAGGAGTGTGTCCCTGGGGGAGAGGAGTGTGCCCCTGGGGGAGAGGAGTGTGTCCCTGGGGGGAGAGGAGTGTGTCCCTGGGGGGAGAGGAGTGTGTCCCTGGGGGAGAGGAGTGTGCTCCTGGGGGAGAGGAGTGTGTCCCTGGGGGAGAGGAGTGTGCCCATGGGGGAGAGGAGTGTGCCCCTGGAGGAGAGGAGTGTGTCCCTGGGGGAGAGGAGTGCGTCCCTGGGGGAGAGGAGTGTGTCCCTGGGGGAGAGGAGTGTGTCCCTGGGGGAGAGGAGTGTGTCCCTGGGGGGAGAGGAGTGTGTCCCTGGGGGGAGAGGAGTGTGCCCCTGGGGGGAGAGGAGTGTGTCCCTGGGGGGAGAGGAGTGTGTCCCTGGGGGGAGAGGAGTGTGCCCCTGGGGGGAGAGGAGTGTGCCCCTGGGGGGAGAGGAGTGTGTCCCTGGGGGGAGAGGAGTGTGTCCCTGGGGGAGAGGAGTGTGCCCCTGGGGGGAGAGGAGTGTGTCCCTGGAGGAGAGGAGTGTGTCCCTGGGGGAGAGGAGTGTGTCCCTGGAGGAGAGGAGTGCGCCCCTGGAGGAGAGGAGTGTGTCCCTCGGGGAGAGGAGTGTGCCCATGGGGGAGAGGAGTGCGTCCCTGGGGGGAGAGGAGTGTGTCCCTGGGGGAGAGGAGTGTGTCCCTGGGGGAAGAGGAGTGTGTCCCTGGGGGGAGAGGAGTGTGTCCCTGGGGGAGAGGAGTGTGTCCCTGGGGGGAGAGGAGTGTGCCCCTGGGGGGAGAGGAGTGTGTCCCTGGAGGAGAGGAGTGTGTCCCTGGGGGAGAGGAGTGTGTCCCTGGAGGAGAGGAGTGCGCCCCTGGAGGAGAGGAGTGTGTCCCTCGGGGAGAGGAGTGTGTCCCTGGGGGAGAGGAGTGTGTCCCTGGGGGAAGAGGAGTGTGCACCTGGGGGAGAGGAGTGTGCCCATGGGGGAGAGGAGTGTGTCCCTGGGGGAGAGGAGTGTGCCCCTGGGGGAGAGGAGTGCGTCCCTGGGGGAGAGGAGTGCGCCCCTGGGGGAGAGGAGTGTGCCCCTGGGGGGAGAGGAGTGTGCCCCTGGGGGGAGAGGAGTGTGCCCATGGGGGAGAGGAGTGCGTCCCTGGGGGAGAGGAGTGCGTCCCTGGGGGAGAGGAGTGCGCCCCTGGGGGAGAGGAGTGCGCCCCTGGGGGAAGAGGAGTGTGTCCCTGGGGGAGAGGAGTGTGCCCCTGGGGGGAGAGGAGTGTGCCCCTGGGGGGAGAGGAGTGTGCCCCTGGGGGGAGAGGAGTGTGCCCATGGGGGAGAGGAGTGTGTCCCTGGGGGAGAGGAGTGTGCCCCTGGGGGGAGAGGAGTGTGCTCCTGGGGGGAGAGGAGTGTGCCCATGGGGGAGAGGAGTGCGTCCCTGGGGGAGAGGAGTGTGTCCCTGGGGGAGAGGAGTGTGTCCCTGGGGGGAGAGGAGTGTGCCCCTGGGGGAGAGGAGTGCGCCCCTGGGGGAAGAGGAGTGTGCCCCTGGGGGAGAGGAGTGCGTCCCTGGGGGAGAGGAGTGCGTCCCTGGGGGAGAGGAGTGCGCCCCTGGGGGAAGAGGAGTGTGCCCCTGGGGGAGAGGAGTGCGCCCCTGGGGGAGAGGAGTGTGCCCCTGGGGGAGAGGAGTGCGCCCCTGGGGGAGAGGAGTGTGCTCCTGGGGGGAGAGGAGTGTCTCCCTGGGGGAGAGGAGTGTGCACCTGGGGGAGAGGAGTGTGCACCTGGGGGAGAGGAGTGTGCCCCTGGGGGGAGAGGAGTGCGTCCCTGGGGGGAGAGGAGTGAGAGGAGTGAACCCCGGGGGTGGGGGGAGAGGAGTGTGCCCCTAGGGGGTGGGGGGAGAGGAGAGCGTGCCTGGGGGGTGGGGGGAGAGGAGTGTGTCCCTGGGGGAGAGGAGTGTGTCCCTGGGGGGAGAGGAGTGTGCCCCTGGGGGAGAGGAGTGTGTCCCTGGGGGAGAGGAGTGAGCCCCGGGGGTGGGGGGAGAGGAGTGTGCCCCTGGGGGAGAGGACCGCGTCCCTGGGGGGAGAGTAGTGCGTCCCTGGGGGGAGAGGATTGTGCCCCTGGGGGAGAGGAGTGTGTCCCTGGGGGAGAGGAGTGAGCCCCGGGGGTGGGGGGAGAGGAGTGTGCCCCTGGGGGGTGGGGGGAGAGGAGTGCGTCCCTGGGGGGTGGGGGGAGAGGAGTGCGTCCCTGGGGGGTGGGGGGGAGAGGAGTGTGTCCCTGGGGGAGAGGAGTGAGAGGAGTGAACCCCGGGGGTGGGGGGAGAGGAGTGTGCCCCTGGGGGGAGAGGAGTGTGTCCCTGGGGGAGAGGAGTGTGCTCCTGGGGGGAGAGGAGTGTGTCCCTGGGGGAGAGGAGTGTGTCCCTGGGGGAGAGGAGTGTGCCCCTGGGGGAGAGGAGTGTGTCCCTGGGGGGAGAGGAGTGCGTCCCTGGGGGAAGAGGAGTGTGTCCCTGGGGGAGAGGAGTGTGTCCCTGGGGGAGAGGAGTGTGCCCCTGGGGGAGAGGAGTGTGTCCCTGGGGGGAGAGGAGTGCGTCCCTGGGGGAAGAGGAGTGTGTCCCTGGGGGGAGAGGAGTGTGTCCCTGGGGGAAGAGGAGTGTGTCCCTGGGGGAGAGGAGTGTGTCCCTGGGGGAAGAGGAGTGTGCCCCTGGGGGAAGAGGAGTGTGTCCCTGGGGGGAGAGGAGTGTGCCCCTGGGGGGAGCGGAGTGTGTCCCTGGGGGAGAGGAGTGTGTCCCTGGGGAGAGGAGTGTGCCCCTGGGGGGAGAGGAGTGTGTCCCTGGGGGAGAGGAGTGTGCACCTGGGGGAGAGGAGTGTGCTCCTGGGGGGAGAGGAGTGTGTCCCTGGGGGAAGAGGAGTGTGCCCCTGGGGGGAGAGGAGTGTGCCCCTGGGGGGAGAGGAGTGTGCCCCTGGGGGAGAGGAGTGTGCCCCTGGGGGGAGAGGAGTGTGCCCCTGGGGGAGAGGAGTGTGCCCCTGGGGGAGAGGAGTGTGTCCCTGGGGGGAGAGGAGTGTGCTCCTGGGGGGAGAGGAGTGTGTCCCTGGGGGAAGAGGAGTGTGCCCCTGGGGGGAGAGGAGTGTGCCCATGGGGGAGAGGAGTGTGCACCTGGGGGAGAGGAGTGTGCTCCTGGGGGGAGAGGAGTGTCTCCCTGGGGGAGAGGAGTGTGCACCTGGGGGAGAGGAGTGTGCACCTGGGGGAGAGGAGTGCGTCCCTGGGGGGAGAGGAGTGAGAGGAGTGAACCCCGGGGGTGGGGGGAGAGGAGTGTGCCCCTAGGGGGTGGGGGGAGAGGAGAGCGTGCCTGGGGGGTGGGGGGAGAGGAGTGTGTCCCTGGGGGAGAGGAGTGTGTCCCTGGGGGGAGAGGACCGCGTCCCTGGGGGGAGAGTAGTGCGTCCCTGGGGGGAGAGGATTGTGCCCCTGGGGGAGAGGAGTGTGTCCCTGGGGGAGAGGAGTGAGCCCCGGGGGTGGGGGGAGAGGAGTGTGCCCCTGGGGGGTGGGGGGAGAGGAGTGCGTCCCTGGGGGGTGGGGGGAGAGGAGTGCGTCCCTGGGGGTGGGGGGAGAGGAGTGTGGCCCTGGGGGAGAGGAGTGAGAGGAGTGAACCCCGGGGGTGGGGGGAGAGGAGTGTGCCCCTGGGGGGAGAGGAGTGTGTCCCTGGGGGAGAGGAGTGTGTCCCTGGGGGAGAGGAGTGTGTCCCTGGGGGAGAGGAGTGAGAGGAGTGAACCCCGGGGGTGGGGGGAGAGGAGTGTGCCCCTGGGGGGTGGGGGGAGAGGAGTGCGTCCCTGGGGGGTGGGGGGAGAGGAGTGTGTCTCTGGGGGAGAGGAGTGAGAGGAGTGCACCCCGGGGGTGGGGGGAGAGGAGTGAACCCCGGGGGTGGGGGGAGAGGAGTGCGTCCCTGGGGGGTGGGGGGAGAGGAGTGCGTCCCTGGGGGTGGGGGGGAGAGGAGTGCGCCCCTGGGGGTGGGGGGGGAGAGGAGTGCGTCCCTGGGGGTGGGGGAGAGGAGTGCTCCCCTGGGGCTGGGGGAGTGGAGTGCGCCCCTGGGGGTGGGGGGGAGAGGAGTGCGCCCCTGGGGGTGGGGGGGGAGAGGAGTGCGCCCCTGGGGGTGGGGGAGAGGAGTGCACCCCTGGGGGTGGGGGGGAGTGGAGTGCGCCCCTGGGGGAGAGGAGTGAGCCCTGGGGGTGGGGGAGAGGAGTGTGCCCCTGGGGTGGGGGGGAGAGGAGTGCGCCCCTGGGGGTGGGGGAGAGGAGTGCGCCCCTGGGGGTGGGGGGGAGTGGAGTGCGCCCCTGGGGGAGAGGAGTGAGCCCTGGGGGTGGGGGAGAGGAGTGTGCCCCTGGGGGTGGGGGAGAGGAGTGTGCCCCTGGGGGTGGGGGAGAGGACTGTGCCCCTGGGGGAGAGGAGTGAGCCCTGGGGGTGGGGGAGAGGAGTGTGCCCCTGGGGGAGAGGAGTGAGCCCTGGGGGTGGGGGAGAGGAGTGTGCCCCTGGGGGAGAGGAGTGCGCCCTGGGGGTGGGGGAGAGGAGTGTGCCCCTGGGGGAGAGGAGTGAGCCCTGGGGGTGGGGGAGAGGAGTGTGCCCCTGGGGGAGAGGAGTGCGCCCTGGGGGTGGGGGAGAGGAGTGTGCCCCTGGGGGTGGGGGAGAGGAGTGTGCCCCTGGGGGAGAGGAGTGAGCCCTGGGGGTGGGGGAGAGGAGTGTGCCCCTGGGGGAGAGGAGTGCGCCCTGGGGGTGGGGGAGGGGAGTGAGTCCCTGGGGGGGGAGAGAGGCGTGCACCCCTGGGGGTGTCGGGGGAATGAGTGGGAGGGTGTACCTAACAGAACCGGCTTAGCTGGAAATTAGTAAGAACATTGGCTGAGGGGGGGTGGGGGAGAATAAAATAATATAGAAATGAGGAAAAAAGACTTGCATTTATATCGCGTCCTTCACAATGCGCTTTACAGCTAATGAAGTACTTTTGAAGTGTAGTCACTGTTGTAATGTAGGAAACGCGGCAGTCAATTTGTGCACAGCAAGCTCCCACAAACAGTACTGTGATAATGACCATCATACAATGTTGGTTGAGGGCTAAATATTGGTCACGCCAGAGAGAACTCCCCTCCTCTTTTTCGAATAGTGCCATGGGATCTTTTAAATCCACCTGAAGTAAGGGTGGAGCAAGCAAAGAGGAACTGCGAAGGGGGAGCCAATATGACTGCTGAAAGTACTGCGACCAGGGGGGAATTATTTTCAGAGATGCACTCAAACAAAGAACTAAGTTTTGAAGTGCTTTTTGATTAAGTTTCCCAGGAATCACGTAAAAGAAAACAACAGCTTTTTCTTGTTTAAAGTGTGACGCATGAGATTTAATTATGTATGGTAGAGAAGAGCAAGGTATGATTTATTAACTTGCTTCCATTAAATTCTGTACTGAGTGTTCCAATATAGTGTTCCAAGTTCACTATGATTAAAAAAAATGTGTTTGGTACATGGGGCAGTGTTCTGTTAGGTACGCCACTCTCACTATAAAGCTCTCGCTTACAGATATTCCTGCATGCGGCAAAAACTTGGATTTATATAGCACCTGTAAAGTAGAAAAACACTCCAAGATCCGCTTCGGAGGCATAACGAAAATGGATGGCGAGGCAGCGAAGGAGGTGTTACGAGGGGTGACCAAAAGCTTGGCCGAAGAGGTGGGTTTTGAGGATGGCCTTAAAGAAGAAAAGGTGGAGAGGTGGAAGGGTTTACGGAAGCAATTCCAAAGAGTGGGACCTATGCAGCAAAAGGCGCGGCTGCCAATCGTGGGAAGAAGGGAGGGGGGATGCGCAAGAGGCTGGTGTCGGAGAAACAGAGGTCAGGGTGGGAGTTGTAGGGCAAGAGGGATGGTGGGGGCCACAGAGGGTTTTAAACACAAGGATGAGAATTTTAAATTTTGAGGTGTTGGGGGGACCAGGAGCCAATGTAGGTTTAATGAGGACAGGTGTGTGATTGGTGAGCAACGTTCCCTCTAAGCAGCGCAGCCGCAGAGCTGTCTGCCGGCCCCACGCAGCCCGGGACCGGCTTTTCAAATGTGAATTTTCGCGCGTGCACAAAAGTTTGACTGGGTCGCACAGCCCGTTAAAGGGACCACGCACCCCCTCCCCCCAAAAAAACTAGGGGGAACATTGTTGGTGGGCGTGACTTAGTCTGCGATATGATCTGGGCAGCAGTGTATTGGATGAGTTGACGTTTGTAGATGGTGGAGGATGGGAGGCCGGCCATTGGAGTAATTGAGTCCGGGGGTGACAAAGGCATGAATGATGGTTTCGTTGGCAGATTGGCTGAGTTAGGTGGTCTTTGTGATGGCGAGGGTATGAGGTCAGAGCCAGGACACGAGCTTGCGAACAGTCTGGTTCAGCCTGAGACAATGAGGAGTGGAGCCTGGCAATGGTATGGAGCTTGTGGCTGGCTTCTGATTTGTTCTTAAGTACAGTATTCAAACTCACGTTCCGGTATGTAGCGCACACCTAATGGCATGCAAAATGCACGCTGTCCAAGAACTGCGTGAAGGTGAAGTGTTTTCAATTCGTTAAGCAGCCATAAATATAGAGCAATGCAAGTTAATGCTCAAATCTGCATTCTTTATGTGCATTAATATTAATGTTTCACTGAAAGTCTGAACAATTAAGAGTTTCCACAAAGGTCTTCAGATACCCGCACAAGGTTCTCTGTTCCCTCCCCCACGAGTAGCGCGGCCATCTTCTCCCAGATAGGTAGGTGTTAATGTGGCAAAATAAGGTCATTTCTGCTCAGCACAGCCCCTGGCATGACTGGGCAAGATTGGGCATACCATGCATTGGGAATCTCTCGGTCTCCACCTCCTTTACATCGGCTTTCATTACTCAGTGCAGAACAAGTGCTGCGATTTGTTTCAAACTTGCATATTTCAACAGTGGCACCAGCCATCCTCAGAATAGGAGCTGAATTATCTGCCATAAATCAAATGGATGTGCAGTATAGGACTGCGCCAGGCTGCCTCAGTGGCCAGTTAAGAACATTCCCTTCGCTTAAATGAGAACACAAGAACTTACATTTCTATAGCGCCTTTCACAGCCTCGGGTCGTCCCAAAGCGCGTTACAGCCAATGAAATACTTTTGAAGTGTAGTCTCTGTTTAGACAAACACGACAGCCAATTTGTGCACAGCAAGGTCCCACAAATAGCAGAGATGAATAACCAGGTAATCTGTTTTTGGTGGTGTTGGTTGAGGGGTAAATATTGACCAGGGCACCAGGGATAACTCCCCTGTTCTTTTTCAAATAGTGCTGTAAGATCTTTTGCGTCCACCTGAGATGGCAGACAAACAGGGCCTCGGTTTAAGATCTTATCCGAAAGACAGCACCTCTGACAATGCAGCACTCCCTCGCTGGAGTGTCAGCCTGGATCATGTGCTCGAGTCCTGGAGTGGGACCCGAACCCTTGATCACCTGACCCGGAGGCGAGAGTAGTACCACTGAGCAATAATCCGAAGAATGTTCTGCAGAGAAAAATAAATGGCTGGAACTACATTACCAGGCAATAAGAAACTCGAGGCATTCAAAATACATCGTAAATTGTGTGTGCAAAGTTTGAGCAGCTGGCAGATCTGTCATCAAATTACTGCCTTCTGCTCACTGACTTTTGCTTTAAATTACTCGCGGATCTCTTGTAATGTAGCGGATGTCAGCTGTTCTCAGGACTGGAATGTTATACCATGTAACGCAGAATGAATCATTCCGCCACGGTGCAGCTGTGTGCCTTTAAGACCGCAAAGTCTAATTAAGACAGCACAGATACTCGGGTCAGTCGGAGTTTAATTGTTGTATTGGCCAGGGAACTTTGCAGATTGGGATGTGCTGGTCAGTTTCATGCTGCAGCTCATAAGCACCCGGCATCTTAAGACTGTTTTGCACCTGCAGCTAAATGTGGCATGTGGAGTTGCTAGTTGTGACGCTTTTAATGTATGTTGACAGGTAAAGGTAATACAGTAAAACCTGATGCAAGATTTCAAGGCATGTGTGTGTTATCGTGTGACTAGCATTGTAGTATTTCCAGTTCTGTTTAAAGGAGCAAATCCTACCTTCTGTATTGTATTCTTATTTGGTTATATATTGGAAGCAGCATTATAAGAGGCATATAGCACAGAAAAATAGGCTGTGAGCAATCTCCCCCTAAGCTGCGCGGCTGCGCAGCGCTCTGGAGGTCCCGCGCAGGCTGGCTCACCGGCTTTTAAAGGGATAAACTGCGCATGCGTGGAAATTTGAATGGGCCACGCAGCCCCTTAAAGGGGCCGTGCACCCATAACAAAATGAGAGGGAACATTGTCTGTGAGTCAAAGGTAGTTCATTTCATTTTTAGGATCTCCATTATGGCCTGCTTCTGATGCTCCAGAAATACTTGAGGGGAAGGAAGCACTTTGGCAAATACTGTCAATTAAGTCAAAAAGAAAATACTGCAGATGCTGGAAATCTGAAATAAAAACAGAAAATGCTGGAGATACTCAGCAGGTCAGGCAGCATCTGTGAAGAGAGAAAGAGAGTTAACGTTTCAGGTCGATGACCCTTTTGTCAGAACTGGCGAAAGGGTCATCGACCTGAAACGTTAACTCTGTTTCTCTCTTCACAGATGCTGCCTGACCTGCTGAGTATCTCCAGCATTTTCTGTTTTTACTGTCAATTAAGTGTTTGCTCATGGAGCATGTCTTAGTGATTTTTGTTTTAAAACTCAACGTAGGGGCATCTCCCGAGTTTGAATGAAAGCCATTGCAGACAATGCAAGGGATCCCATTGTAAGAGTGGATAGGACACACTGGAGTGATGTAGGGCACAGACGGCGGGGGGGGGGAGCCCCCGCCCCGCAGCTGGCGGAGTGGATCTGCGGGAAGGAAGTAAAGGACATCCCCGTGCGGTGACTTGAGCAGAGAAGCCCAGCGGCTTGGGGCTCAAGGATCAGGTTGCAGCAAATGGAGCAGACTTGCTGGACTGATGTAGACATGGGGGGATTGCTTGAAGTAAGGTGGATGTGCTGGGGTAACAGGTTCAGTATTTTGCCTCGCAGCAAGTGAAGTGCAGACACTGGGAGTGACAGGGCACATGTCTGTTCGGAGCAACTGGTGGAGTTCAAAGCCTGCAGAGATCAATTGCGTCTGGGTGTGACTGTTTACTTTGAAGGCTCCACTAAGCAGCAATAAATACTGAGCGAAACGGGCGTCAGACCTCGCAACCAGCTCAACAGGTTGTTAAAGAGACGGAAAACGTAATTGTAAGAGCCCTGTATGTGGACTATTTTCTGAAGAAAAGTCTTCTGAAAACGAAAACCAGGGGAGTTCATTTGTGGAAACAACAACAGAAAACGCTGGAAAAACTCAGCAGGCCAGGCAACATCCGTGGAGAGAGAAACAGAGTTAACGTTTCAGGTCGAAGACCCTTCATCAGAACTGAGAAAAAAGCAGGAAATGAAACAGGTAAAAAAGCAAGGGGGAGGCTGGGGGGAGGAATAAAAGAACAAAAGGGGGGGGGGGCGGGGGGTCTATGGTAAGTAGAGACATTAAGAGATGCTCAAGGCAAGACGAGATGGTAATGGGACAGGTTAAGAAACAAAAGATGGCTTGAAGTGTGAAATGCTGGCAGAATGAGAGACAGCTGCCGTGGGGGGAGAGAGAGGGAAAAAAGGGAAAAGGCACCCACCCTTTTGGTTTGTGCCTTTTCCCTTTTTTCCCTCTCTCCCCCCACGGCAGCTGTCTCTCATTCTGCCAGCATTTCACACTTCAAGCCATCTTTTGTTTCTTAACCTGTCCCATTACCATCTCGTCTTGCCTTGAGCATCTCTTAATGTCTCTACTTACCATAGACCCCCCCCCTTTTGTTCTTTTATTCCTCCCCCCAGCCTCCCCCTTGCTTTTTTACCTGTTTCATTTCCTGCTTTTTTCTCAGTTCTGATGAAGGGTCTTCGACCTGAAACGTTAACTCTGTTTCTCTCTCCACGGATGTTGCCTGGCCTGCTGAGTTTTTCCAGCGTTTTCTGTTGTTGTTTCAATTTTCCAGCATCCGCAGTATTTTGCTATCGTATGGAGTTCATTTGTGGGTCCAATTGATCTTGGTTACGTTCTTTTGCGTAAGAATATTGAAGTCCTGCAACAGCCTTATCAAGTATTTGGGCAATTCCACCCCCTCCACAATTTTTAAAATGGGGGTGGGGGGGAAAAGAAAACTTCTCTCCGAGCTACATTTCAAAAGAAGCCCCGCTATGCAGCGGCCCACCTCCTGATTGGGGTTACCATCTTCACGCTGTGTCAATATTGAAATTTGTGGCTTGCAAGGCAGATGTCTGTGTGCAAACCACAATCAGCTGGGAGTCTTAAACGCGGAAGCAGAAGCTGCCGCAGTTTTTATTTTATAGTCCCTCACACGAGCAGCTTTTCTGTAAAGATTGCACCTTTCGAAACTAGCACCAATCTTTGCGGTTGAAAAAACTGCAGCAGTCGATAAGTGGCAAAGTGTCTCGTATCTGCCTTGTGAACATGATCCCCCCTCTTGAAAGGCTTAAAATAGCCAGCCTGTGAAAGCAGGAAGGAATGCACCGTGGAGGCACTTCCGTGGAAGTTAGGGGAGGGTTCGACTTCCAAACACTTGAGTTTTCCGTGTGCCGGTTTTCTCCCCATCTCGCCGACAGGTGCGGGACTTGTACTGCGGTACAGCTCCTCAGCAGCCCTCTGTTCACGCGCAAATCTAGACCGTGAGTATCTGCAGACTGTTCTACTGTAGAGCAGTTACTGAAGAGCAAGCAGCATTGTTGATGTTTGGCTGATTCGCTCCCCCCGCCCCCCTTCTCCGTAACTTAAGGCATTGAGGCCAATTATAGTGTCCCAATTGCTGCCCAGTTGATAGTGGCCAACTCGGCATAGATTGGGAGTCGAATCTGGGATCTTTCAAGCAGTTACTTAACAATCTGAACTGTTCGCCATCGTGTGAGGGTCAGCTTATTTGTTTCATTACTCAGAATCATCGAATAGTACAGCAATTTTTTTTTTAAGTGTTCCTTTTCTCCAACAGTCATTCTAGCAGTACTAAATTGACATCTTTCAAAGCCCTTGTGAGTTAGTGGTGCAGCGTTAAGATGGGTGCAGGTTCAGAGCTGCGAGTCCTCGCACCCAGTTTCAGCGATGCCATTGGGGGAGAGGCACCAAGGTCAGGGGAAAACCCGAGCGCAGTCAATCCGCAGCGCTGCAGTATTCTGCCCAGCCAAAAAGCAGCCATCTGCCTGCTTGGTTGTAAAATGATATACGGGCATCTAAAGAGAGCCAGGCAATAAAAGGGGCGGGGAGGAGAACAGCAGGCTTCTGAAATTCTGAGAGCAAAGAGATGCACATTATTAGAGCCTTTATTTTTAGAAATCCTGATTCAAAACAAACTGTTGCTCTGTATTTCACATTGGATTTTCCCTAAACCTCTCCGCTTCTCTCTCCCTCTAAGTCGCTCCTTAAAACCTACCTCTCTGACCAAGCTCTTGGTCACCTGTCCTAATATGTCTTTATGTGGCTCGGTGTCAAATTTTGTCTGGTAACGCTCCTGTGCAGCGCCTTGGGACGTTTTACTATGTTAAAGGCGCTATATAAATGCAAATTGTTGTTGAATCTTCAGGAGTGCAGCCCTCCAATAACCCAGTAGGCAGTAGCACGCCCTGTGTGGTACCAAACCATTCAGACCAGAACTTTTCGTGTTTCGTCTTCCGTCTGTGCTGAACTATCTCCAACAAGCGAGAGTCTAACCACCGCCCCATGACATTCAACGGCATTACCATCGCCGAGTCCCCCACCATCATCATCCTGGGGGACACCATTGACCAGAAACTTAACTGGACCAGCCACATAAATACTGTGGCAACAAGAGCAGGTCAGAGGCTAGGTATTCTGTGGCGAGTGTCTCACCTCCTGATTCCCCAAAGCCTTTCCACCATCTACAAGGCACAAGTAAGGAGTGTGATAGAATACTCTCCACTTGCCTGGATGAGTGCAGCTCCAACAACACTCAAGAAGCTCGACACCATCCAGGACAAAGCAGCCTGTTTGATTGGCACCCCATTCACCACCTTAAACATTCACTCCCTCCACCACCGGCGTACTGCGGCTGCAGTGTGTACCATCTACAAGATGCGCTGCAGCAACTCGCCAAGGCTTCTTCGGCAGCACCTCACAAACCTGCGACCTCTTCCACCTAGAAGGACAAGGGCAGCAGGCGAATGGGAGCACCACCACCTCCAAGTACCCCTCCAAGTCACACACCATCCTGACTTAGAAGTACATCGTCGTTGGGTCAAAATCCTGGAACTCCCTCCCTAACAGCACTGTGGGAGTACCTTCACCACACGGACTGCAGCGGTTGAAGAAGGCGGCTCACCGCCACCTTCTCAAGGGCAACTAGGGATTGGCAATAAATGCTGGCCTTGCCAGCGACGCCCACATCCCATAAGTGAATTAAAAAAAAGTGCAGCAGTTGGGGTGCTAGAATTGGCCAGGATGCCCCTGGAAAGGGAGAAACAATCAGCTAAGGTACCTGTCCCTCACCATTAGCCAGGGGATCCAGCTGGAAATTAGCTGTCCCAGTAAAAGGGCCTATTTGACGACATCGGCTAAGAACAGGATCGGGTCCAACTATGATGCCCTCCATACCTGAATTGCCTGCTGCCAATGACTAAGCTCACACATGAAGAATGGCCACTTCGGCCCCATACTGGTGGTGCTAATGACACCTGGTACCCTAGGAAGAATCAGAGGGAAGATGAGAAAAGTGTCCAAAAATTAAATAAGAAAATAGGGTGATACAGCGCATTGGCATCAACAGGGAAACAGGCAATTTAAATCCATTAGTAAATGAGGCTGCGGATTTTCCTTTAATTCATACTGCAGCCCGCTGACAACAGAAGTGTATGCAATCGATGTGGGAATACATATCCTGATGCAGAAGGGTTGGAGCTTTCGATTTTGAAAGAATTTATGGGTAAAAAATGTTTTAATTGATTCACCCTGCAGTCACTAATCTCTCAAATGAGTTCCTGCCTATTTTGACTACTAATCAGGCCATATAGGGTTTAGGCGATTCGAAGCTAAGCTGCAATAATGTTCAGTAATGCAGCATGTCCAGTAAACAGCAGGTCTCTTGATGGTTACGCATATACACCATTCCAATTCAAGCCTTTCACTATATCGGGTTACTGCAAGCAGTTACGATAAGAAACAAAGTGGGTGGGGAAGTGTCCTTCTCTTGAGTAACTGATCCAATTTCCAGTGTGTGTGGCTCGGGAGAATCACGTGAATGCAGCCACACGGACCTTTGATTCTGGAAATGCAACCTGCTTATATGCGTAACTTAGCATTTGAACTATAACTATCCCAAGTCCCGCTCACCCATCACCCCTGTGCTCGCTGACCTACATTGGCTCCTGGTTAGGCAACGCCGCGTTTAAAAAAATTCTCATCCTTGTTTTCAAATCCCTCCATGGCCTCGCCCCTCCCTATCTCTGTAATCTCCTCCAGCCCCACAACCCTCCCAAGATCTCTGCGCTCCTCTAATTCTGGCCTCTTGCGCATCCCCGATTTTAATCGCTCCACCATTGGCGGCCGTGCCTTCAGCTGCCAAGGCCCTAAACTCTGGAATTCCCTCCCTAATATTCTCCTCCTCCTCCGTTTCTCCCTCCTCCTTTAAGACGCTCCATAAACCTACCTCTTTGACCCAGCTTTTGGTCGTCTCCTTATGTGGCTCGGTATCAAATTTTGCTTTATAACGCTCCTGTGAAGCGCCTTGGGATGTTTTACTGCGTTAAAGGTGCTATATAAATACAAGCTTTTGTTGTACCAAATGTTGCCTAGATCCCCAAATGTTGTTTCTTGGTCCCAATGCCCCGCAGCTCCGATTGTTTCATGTAAAAATGACTAATGTGAGGAAACTTTACTTTTCACTCTGCGCAATATCATTTCGGGTGCAAGAATTTTTTTTTTATTCGTTCACGGGATGTGGGCATCGCTGGCAAGGCCAGCATTTATTGCCCAACCCTAATTGCCTTTGAGAAGGTGGTGGTGAGCCGCCGCCTTGACCCGCTGCAGTCCGTGTGGTGAAGGTGCTCCCACAGTGCTGTTAGGGAGGGAGTTACAGGATTTTGACCCAGCGACGATGAAGGATCGGCGATATGTTTCTAAGTCAGGATGGTGTGTGACTTGGAGGGGAACTTGGAGGTGGTGGTGTTCCCATGCGCCTGCTGCCCTTGTCCTTCTAGGTGGAAGAGGTCACGGGTTTGGGAGGTGCTGCCGAAGAAGGCTTGGCAAGTTGCTGCAGTGCATCTTGTAGATGGTACACACTGCAGCCACGGTACGCCGGAGATGGAGGGAGTGAATGTTTAAGGTGGTGGATGGGGTGCCAATCAAGCGGGCTGCTTTGTCCGGGATGGTGTCGAGCTTCTTGAGTGTTGTTGGAGCTGCACTCATCCAGGCAAGTGGAGAGTATTCCATCACACTCCTTACTTGTGCCTTGTAGATGGTGGAAAGGCTTTGGGGAGTCAGGAGGTGAGAGACTCACTGCAGAATACCTGGCCTCTGACCTGCTCTTGTTGCCACAGTATGTATGTGGCTGGTCCAGTTAAGTTTCTGGTCAATGGTGTCCCCCAGGATATTGATGGTGGTGGAATCGGCAATGGTAATGCCGTTGAATGTCAAGGTTAGACACTCGCGAATATTACCTGCCACTTACCAAGCCTGAATGTCGTCCAGGTCTTGCTGCATGCGGGCATGGACTGCTTCATTATCTGAGGAGTTGCGAATGGCACTGAACACTGTGCAGTCATCAGCGAACATCCCCACTTCTGACCTTATGATGGAGGGAAGGTCATTGATGAAGCAGCTGAAGATGGTTGGGCCTAGGAGACTGCCCTGAGGAACTCCTGCAGCGATGTCCTGGGGCTGTGATGATTGACATCCAACCACCACAACCATATTCCTTTGTGCTAGGTATGACTCCAGCCAGTGGGAGAGTTCCATTGACTTCAGTTTTACGCAGGCTCCTTCATACCACACTCGGTCAAATGCTGCCTTGATGTCACGGGCAGTTACTCTCACCTCGCCTCGAATTCAGCTCTTTTGTCCATGTTTGGACCAAGGCTGGAATGAGGTTGGGAGCCAAGTGACCTGGCGGAACCCAAACTGGGCATCAGTGAGCAGCTTATTGGTGAGTAAGTGCTACTTGATAGCACTGTCGACGACACCTTCCATCACTTTGCTGATGATTGAGAGTAGACTGATGGGGCAGTAATTGGCCGGATTGAATTTGTCCTACTTTTTGTGGACAGGACATACCTGGGCAGTTTTCCACATTGTCAGATAGATGCCAGTGTTGTAGCTGTACTGGAACAGCTTGGCTAGAGGCACGGCTAGTTCTGGAGCACAAGTCTTCAGCACAATAGCCGGGATGTTGTCGGGGCCCATAGCCTTTGCTGTATCCAGAGTGCTCAGCTGTTTCTTGATATCACGTGGAGTGAATCGAATTGCCTGAAGACTGGCTTCTGTGATGGTGGGACGTCAGGAGGAGGCCGATATGGATCATCCACTTGGCACTTCTGGCTGAAGATGGTTGCAAACGCTTCAGCTTTCTCTTTTGCACTCACGTGCTGGGCTCCACCATCATTGAGGATGGGGATATTCATGGAGCCTCCTCCTCCCATTAGTTGTTTAATGGTCCACCACCATTCACGACTGGATGTGGCAGGACTGCAGAGCTTTGATGTGATCCGTTGATTGTGGAATCGCTTAGCTCTGTCTCTAGCATGCTGCTTCCACTTTTTAGCATGCATGTAGTCCTGTGTTGCAGCTTCCCTAGGTTGGCACTGCATTTTTAGGCATGCCTGGTGCTGCCCCTCGCATGCTCTTCTGCACTCCTTATTGAACCAGGGTTGGTCCACTGGCTTGATGGTAATGGTAGAGTGAGGGATATGCCGGGCCATGAGGTTACAGATTGTGGTAGAATACAATTCTGCTGCTGCTGATGGCCCACAGCGCCTCATGGATGCCCAGATTTGAGTTGCTAGATCTGTTCTGAATCTATCCCATTTAGCACAGTGGAAGTGCCACACAACACGATGGAGGGTGTCCTCAGTGTGAAGACGGGACTTCGTCTCCACAATGAGTGTGCGGTGGTCATTGCTACTAATGCTGCCATGGACAGATGCATCTACGACAGGTAGATTGGTGAGGACGAGGCCAAGTAGGTTTTTCCCTCGTGTTGGTTCTCTCACCACCTGTCACAGGCCCAGACTGGCAGCTATGTCCTTCAGGACTCGGCCAGCTCGGTCAGTAGTGGTGCTACCGAGCCACTCTTGGTGATGGACATTGAAGTCGCCCACCCAGAGTGCATTCTGTGCTCTCCCAATTTTGGCACAAGTCCCCAGATGTTGGTGAGGAGGACTTTGCAGGTTCGACTGGGCTGGGTGTGCTGTTGCCGTGTCCGTAGTTGGTGCCGAGTTCGATGCCGGGTGGTCCGTCCAGTTTCATTCTTATTATGTTTCTTAGTGGTTAGTTACAACTGAGTGACCTACTGGGCCATTTCAGAGTCAACCACATTGCTGTGGGTCTGGAGTCACATATAGGCCAGACCAGGTAAGGACGGCAGATTTCCTTCCCTAAAGGACATTAGTGAACCAGATGGGTTTTGACAACAATCCGATAGTTTCATGGTTACCATTACTGATACTAGCTTTTTATTCCAGATTTTTTTAATTAACTGAATTTAAATTCCCCAGCTGCCGTGCTGGGATTTGAACTCCCGTCTCCGGATCATTAGTCCAGGCCTCTGGATTACTAGTCCAGTGACGTAACCACTATGCTACCGTTCCTGTAAATGATTTGATTTGAGAACTATTTCTAGGTTTTTTTTTACGATTTTAAAAGCGTGAGAAAATATTAGATGAGGCAGCCCATTAGCTGTCGGCTGCTCCCTCCTAATGCAGGTATCCTCTGTCCATTTATGCACTCTAAGCAAGAAAATCAACTGCCCACAGTTAAAACTCCAAAAATGATAAAATCCTGCGATCTTTATTCCCCTGACTCTCTAACATATCTTGGCTAATACTCCAGCCTTGTCAGTTTTAACAGATCCTATATTCATTGTGTGATGTGGCGTTCGTTAGCTATAGCTTGGGATCCGTTCTGTCCATTATTCTGAGTGAAGGGGGAAAAAATGAAATTTGTTAATTTTGTACTTGTATTGAAGTTGTGCTGTCACCATGAGATAACCTGATCACATCTATATTGTCTTGTCAGCAATGTTCCCTGTAAGCTTTGTTCTGCGTGGCCTGTTTCTTTCAATGCGCGGTCCCTTTAAAGTTCTGCGCATGCGCGGTTATTTACTGTGTAAAAGCCGGTGAGCGGCCTGCGCGGGACCTTTCGGATTACTGTGCAGCCGCGCACCTTAGCGGGAACGTTGCTTGTCAGTATTTTAAAAACTTAGATCATGTCACCTCTGAAAATTGTCTTGAGTTGTCTGAGCCTCTCTTTGTGAATAATTCATACAGCTCTCCTCTTGGGCTCTGCCCAGTGCATCAGTACCTTTTTTTTTAAGTGAGTGTACCCAAAACCGCACACAGTATTTTCAGTGTGGCCTCCTGATTGCCTGCTTGTTCATTTAGTCGATATCTTTTATGACCGTGAAACACAGCACATTGGAGCACCAGGATATTTCACCACGGGGCAATGAGAGGTGACTTTGCACCCTTGTCCCTTGACAGTGCGAACCTGCATAGGAAATTGGGATTGGTACCCCCTGTGGTTTATTCATACTTGTACTCTTCTTAATGGCTAGTTCAAAGCAGCATTGTGCAGAAAATGGGGTGAAAGGTAGAGGGAGTCGGCTCGGAAACTTCCCCAAAAAAGCTGTGTCAAAAAGAAACCGCAGTCTCTCGAATATAACTTTTACTTACATTCAAATGATGCTTCTGTGTCTTTTTGAAAAGCCTTTTAACGTACATCTATCAATGTTCTATTGTACATTAAAACTCCTAGGCGGGTCACCGCATTCCATTTCAAAATGCATTGAAAACTCACAACTTCAATGAGAATCCAATAAAAAGTGTCCGTGTGCACCTCCAATTTTGTAGCTGCCGCTGTCATGGACCTTAACAGTGTTAACTGTAACATAACGTTATATAACCCAAAACCGTAACTGCCACTGTATTTTGGCACAGTGAGCCTAATCACACAAACCTCCGGGTCCATAACCAGCAATACCATCTCCTAATGCCCTAATGCAACTGAACGGTGAGCTCTGTTCATCATTCAATTGTCAATTACAGTAAGTACAGTATGTGTATAAAAGTGTAAGAATAATCTAGTTTATTCTAAAATACACCCTTGGTGTTACTAAAATCCAGTTGAAGTGTTCCCAGTCCGTTAACTGGCCTTGGCCCATTCCCTCCCCCATTTTACTGAGACCACTAACTAGCCTTCGAGCTCCTGGCCAAAATACTTTATTGACCTTGGGCAGTCCCCAGGCCTGGTCTCTTCCCCCGCCCCCAACTGAGATGTATTTGTCAGCTCAGCTGTCCCATCACCACAGACGAGACGGTGTAATTACACCAAGACAAATTTACGTAGGCAAGTTACATTATAAATGTGAAAATAGGAGTTTAGAATGGAAGCATAAAAACAATGGCAGAATGTCTGACTAAAATGGGGACTGCATTATGTCTGTGAGCCATCGTCCATTTGTCCCCCCTCGCCTGGAGATTGCACTTAGTCTTCATTCCCCGTGTGTAGTATGATTTGGACAGGTTGGGTGATTTGGCAGAAGCATGGCAGATGCAATATAATGTGGATAAATGCGAGGTTATCCACTTTGGTGTCAAAAACAGGAGGGCAGATTATCTGAATGGCAATAGATTGGGAGAAGGGGAAGTGCAACGAGATCTGGGAGTCCTTGTGCACCAGTCGCTGAAGGTAAGCATGCAGGTGCAGCAGATGGTTAAGAAGGCAAATGGTATGTTGGCCTTCGTAGCGAAAGGGTTCGAGTACAGGAACAAGGATGTCTTGCTGCAGTTGTACAGGGCCTTGGTGAGACCACACCTTGAGTATTGTGTGCAGTTTTGGTCGCCTTATCTGAGGAAGGATGTTCTTGCCATGGAAGGAGTTCAGCGAAGATTCACCAGGCTGATACCTGGGATGGCAGGAATGACGTATGAGGAGAGATTGGGTTGATTGGGCTTATATTCGCTAGAGATTAGAAGAATGAGAGGGGATCTCATTGAAACTTATAAAATTCTAACAGGACTAGACAGATTAGATGCAGGAAGGATGTTCCCGATGGCGGGGGAGTCCAGAACCAGGGGTCACAGTCTAAGGATAAGGGGTAAGCCATTTAGGACTGAGATGAGGAGGAATTTCTTCACCCAGAGAGTGGTGAACCTGTGGAATTCTCTACCACAGAAGGCAGTAGAGGCCAATTCATTAAATATATTCAAGAAGGAGTTAGATATATTTCTTAAGGCTAAAGGGATCAAGGGATATGGGGAGAAAGCAGGGACAGGGTACTGAATTTGGATGATCAGCCATGATCTCATTGAATGGCGGAGCAGGCTCGAGGGGCTGAATGGCCTGCTCCTGCTCCTATCTCCTATGTTTCTATGCAATGTCACGGGAGATCAGCTCGCTGTCTTCAATTATTTTCCGATAATATTTGCTCCTTAATTCTTTATTTGCAATTTGAGTCTTGCCAAATAATTTCACTGTCAAAATTTGCCCCGGTGTTTATCTGAAGGCAATGTACAATTAATGAAGAAATATATTTTTATACCACTCTCAAATTGTTCAAAGGGTTTCACGCACAAATGAAAAAATTGGAAACATAGTGACTGTTGTTACGCAGGGAAATGTAGTCATTGTGCACACAGCAAGATCCCACAAACAACTGAGAGTTGATCTGTTTTTGGTGTTGGGTGAAGGGGGGGAGGGGAATGTTAACCAGGACGCCATCCTCTTATTTGAATAGTATGGAGATCTGTTAACATCCACTGGAAGAGACGGGGCCTGTAAAGTATCATGTGAAGGGCCTCACCCACTGACGAGACAGCACACTCTCCATACTGTCATGATTATGTGTTCATGTTCTGGAGTGGGGCTTGAACCCATAATCATCTGACTCAGGCAAGTGACTCAACCAACTGAGCTAACCTCATACTTCAAGTTGGGATTGGAGAAAGCCTGACGCCTTTATTCGATCCTATTATATATCCTTTTCTCATCTATCCCACGCCCATACAGCAGTCTTGAATTTGTGCACGAGTCAATACTGAGTGTGTTTCTATTTTTAAAGAGTGAGCTTGTCCAAAGAGTTAAAGGCGTTGAACAGCAGCAGCAGAGTATCCTTTCAGCTGCAGACAAACCCCTAGCCAAAGTGCTGCGCATGCTAAATTTATCGATGGTGCCATTATGCTAGGTAGCTGGTAAGGAGCCCATCGCGTACGTGACCAGGAGCAGCATGAGATGTTGACTGCTGCTGCTGCGTTTGTGATCCCAGAGCTATCTCTGCCTGGCAGTTCTGGCTGAACGCATGAGAAAGCCACCTTATCAGTATCTTTATATCTGCAACATACATTGGGCCCGATGCTTTTCAAAGATCTCAGTGGAGCTGCAACAAAGCCTCGGAGATGGGCCAGGATGCAAGTGAGTGTTGATTTAGGTTGTATTTAGCAGAATCGGTCTCTCAGTGCCTTGTCATGGGACGGCATATTTCTTTGCTGCATGAAGCGTTGCCTTGTCTCTTTTTTTTGAGAGATCGAGGCAGACGTGGTGGTTCAGGGATGTCGGTGGAAATGTTTTTCCCCCATAGCTTTAAGCTGTTTTGGTATATCGTTCGTATATGTTTGTGCTGTTGGATTAGTGCTGTTTATGCGTAGACGGGTAGACAAGAATGATGCAGTTAGGGTCATGAATATGCTGTGTGCTCCTTCTGTCCAATTCGAGAAGTGGTTTCGAAAAAGCTGTGCATGTTACCTTATATAAAGATCTTAGAAGATGCATACTTAAAAGGGGTATTGCTCCCACTAAAAAGCAGTTAGACAAGATTTACTGCTTTTTGTAAACATTGTGCAGTAGCAGCACGTATCCGAAGATGTTGCATTGCTGGCACATGATAAATTTTATCCTGGACCTTATTCCCTTCCCTAGTATGCAAGTTTCCCTGTAAAAGCAGTCCAATGTGAACAGCCCCATACAGTTTTAGAACAATACTGAGCACCTAATACATTGTAGTAGCAGGGCCCAATTCTTTTGATTGACCCTGTACTATGAATGTTGGTTATTTAGGTGGGGAAAGATCATCCGCGGCGTGAAATTCAAGGAAGCTCTATCCTTGAGTTCTGAAACCCATTGTAGCAATTTCACGAGTTAATGTAGCAATTAACAGGGCTGCCTTTGCTTTTAGTTTTGAAAAAAGTGAACCGAAAGCATCAATTTGGTGTAATTACCCACGATACGGTCTATTTATGTGGATTACACCCAATCTGTATCTATCATACGCCCTTGTGGTGTTGCAGACACAGCGTTGCATTACTGTTCCACTGAACACGATTAAGCTGAAAGAAAATCTACATTTATTTTTAAGTTGCTCCTCATGAATATGCTTGTCAAGGATGGAGCTGATCTAAATTCACCCAGAGCTGTTGGGTTGGTGCACTGATCAGATAACCTCGTCTCTACCGCTCCCAGTTCAGTGTACAAGAACCACTATGTAATGTGCAGTGTTATGCTTTTTTTAAAAAAAACCTGACTATTATAATACCAGTCATTTGATTATCTCTCACTGTTTGTTTTATTACCCTTTCACCTATGTCATGCCGGCTCTAGCACACTCTGCGTGTGTGCTGTGTTGCGTATGAATAAGACCAAGTGCATTATAAAGGACAACCAGCTCTATTGACGGCTTGGTGTTAAACACACTCCCTGCTGTGCAGCTGAGCTTCAGAGGCTGGCAGTGCCCGAGGAACCAAACCCCGGCACAAGTTAGTGCCTTCAGGAGAGATGGGATTGCTTCCTTCGTCACAATGTCCTGTTGCTGCAACACCGTTCAATAAACGGAATAAATTCCACAGCTAAGAGGGCGGAGCCATGAGGAGAGGTTAGCTTACCCCGCGACTTGCGCCTCTCGCTGCGTTTCAAATATAAAGACGACACAAGAAAATAGGAAGCTCGGTCAAAAACTTTTCAGTAAAAGTGTCATGGGTATTGGACCAAGAAACTGATGGGGTTCAAAAAGGGGAGAGATATGTTCCAGTCTGCAGGATTCTCGGTCATTAGATTCAGAAATGCTTCAAAATAATCTCATGGAAAGTTGGGTGGGCAGGGCAAAGGATCAATAATCTACTGTCTGAAAATTGTTATTATGTAAGCTGTGTTCTCCCAGCTTCCTAATAGTAGAATCTCTTGATTCAGTTTGTGCCTTATTATTACTCTATATCAGCCACCTTTTGCCATAGAATCATGGAATAGTACAGCACAGAAGGAGGCCATTTGGCCCATCGAGTCTGCACCGGCTCTTTCTAAGAGCAATCCAGTTAGTCCCACTCACCTGCTCTTTCCCCATATCTCTGCAATTTTTTCTCTTTCAAGTATTTATCCAATTCTCTTTTGAAGGCTACTATTGAATCTGTATCCACCCCCCCTATCGGGCAGTGCATTCCAAATCCTAACCATATCTTATTAAGCTTATTAAAAATCTTGCACTTTCTTATCTACAAAACCTTGCACCCCATGGTCAATTTTTGTCGTACTTTTGTCAACTGAGTGCGTTGAAAATTCCCATGTCCACATTTATAATGGACACTGCCCAGCGCGCACAAACTCGTCACTCTGTAATTGCACACTCTGACTACCAGGTGGCGCTGCTCTCTCTTCCCCACAAATTGCTCAAAATGGTCTCTGAACCTTTTTCATCTGCGACTGCTCTTGAAAACTACCTGGTGATCCCTGCTGGAAAGTGTGTGGATGTCGAGTGCAAACAGGATTGAGCTGGGTTGTGATGCTCATTGTGGTTGAATAGCCAGCGCTCACTAACTAGGGGCAGACACGAAGAGTTACCATTTGAGGAAGGGGGGAAATTTGGAGGAGAATTGATCTTTTGGAGCTTTGAATGAGGTCGTTATGGGAACTTGGCATTCAAAGTTTGACAAATTTGTTTGGATTTTGTTTTTGTCCCTTAAGCTATAGTCAAGTCAAAACCAGGGGGGGTTTTGTTGAAATTGTATTGTAATATCTTCTAAAGGATAACCGAGTGTTGACAGTCTGGAGATGGCATGACAAGATTTGACTCAAATCTTTTCCCTCCTCTTTTGAAACTGTTGCTGAAGGAATATAAAAACAAAACAAGTTTCACATCTCCGTACTGGTGTTACCAAAATCCCACACTTATGCATTGATAACCACACTTCATTTTCGTCAATGTGAAGCTGTTGGCAGCAGAGCTTATATAATATTAAGAGGCATCTCTAGGGCATTTGTCTGTAATTTAAAGGTAGTTATTCTGACATTGATCACAGCGCCGAGTAGGCCACGCTACAACATTTATCTGTGCTGGCGGACCTAAAATAACCCATGGCACTATTTGGAGTTTGAGCAGAGTTCTCCTGGTCTCCTAATCGAAATTCCTTCCTCAACAAACACCATCAAAACAGATCAACTGTCTCAGCTGTGGCACAGTGGGTAGCGCACTTGCCTCTGAGTCAGAAGGCTGTGGGTTCAAGTCCCGCTCCAGGGACTTGAGCACAAAAATCAAGGTTGACACTCCCAGCGCAGTGCTGAGGGAGCGCTGCACTGTCAGAGGTGTGACATTAAAAGATCCCATGGCACTATTTCGAAGTAGAGCTGGGGAGTTCTCCCCGGTGTCCTGGCTAATATTTATCCCTCAATCAACGTCACTAAAACAGATTATCTGGTGATTATTCACATTGCTGTTTGTGGGAGCTTGCTGTGAAAATCGGCTGCTGCGTTTCCCACGTTACAACAGTGACTACACTTCAAAAGTACTTTGTTGGCTGTGAAGCACTTTGGGAGGTCCTGAGGTTGTGAAAGGCGCTATAGAAATGCAAGTCTTTCTTTCATCTGATTGCTGTTTGTTTATACCTTGCTATGCACAAATTGGCTGCACTTCAAAAGTAATTTGCGTGAAGTGTTCCGAGATATTTCTCCGATGTGATGGGGCACTATATAGTTGCAAGTCCTCTCCTCCGCATAGCTGTCAAAGGAATTCATCCCCCACTGGTCTATACAACGCTGAGGCATAGGATATGTAGATGTGAGTACGCTGTTTGACTGGCACTGTGATTGCAGAACTAGAGGACATGGATTAAATTAGCCCGTCTCTGGTGACCCTGCCCATCATCATTGTTCTGGTTTTTAATTGGCTTTGGCTCTCCGTTCTAAGCCAATCAAAAACAATTCTTTTAAGTTCCCACCTCCAAAATGGACAGTAATAGTTAGAAGGCAAGTACAGAAAAAAAGCACAGAAAGATAGAAAAATGTAATGTAAAAAAAATGAGAAAAGAATGGGGGAAAAGAGGGACAAAATGATGATACAATTAAAATGTTTGTCTTTGAGGGCTAATGTTACACTTATTAAGGGACATTTTGAGTAACTGTAGTGCTGCAATAGGGTTTCTTCCAGCATCACAGTGTGAGCTGTAAAAGCAGCAGGGGCCAGGGATGATTGGCTTGCAGCAGTCTAAGGGTTAACGGCATTGTTCTCATTTTATTGAGGCCATAACATTGGGCTCTGCAGTAAAACTAATGGATGGTAATAGAACTCCCAGCTTCAGATGGCCATAAATCACCAGAGTTTGGGTGTTGTATTTTACAGCAACATCTGACTCCTCCATTAAATTATAGTTTTATTACTAATTCCCAGGCAGCCATCATTTTTAATATATGGAGATAAAACAGTCAGTTTACAAGACTGTGTGTTCAACATATATAGTATGTTAAGCCAGTAAATGTGTAACCTGGATTGTTTCTCTGTACCTGATATAACTAAATATTTCCAGTAGACTAAAGTGTTGCTTTTTTTTGTGCCCTGCATTAACTACTTTATCTCCCCTTCTCAGTGACTCGTGCTGAGATAAGGGTCCACTAGTACAGGCTGTCCTCCATTACTTCACCTAACTGGCCATCCTTTGTGTGTGAGTCCCAACCAGGACCGCACATGCACATATTCCAGTAGGAATAATAATCTTGGATAGTTATCACGATTGGGAGCCCTGGCTAATTTCTTCCCCCTGTTTTTGTGTTCGGGGTGCTGAAGCTGGTTAAAGCACCCCAGCTGCGGCCCCGGTCCAGTCCCGCTCAGTCAGGGTAGACCGGTGGATCACCTTACGAATTCTAATAAACCGTTTGGTTCCTTTTGGAAATAGAAATTTCTCCACCCAGAATACCTTTGAAGTTGATGTGCATCACTCTCTTCCCATCTGCCTGGAGCGAAGGTGACCTACTGCCAGATCTGTGCCACTGAAGGTGCATTTGTACTGCAGCTATTGATCGGAGGCCAGTAACTGCAGCGCCTGCTCCATTCAGCGACATCTCATTTAGACTTGTCTGGCTCTGGTGTGGAGTTTCCCTGCGTAGGAGAGAGTCCTTCTCTGCGTGTGCGTGCTGGCAGGCGCACAACTGTCCTTCAGACTGTGACATTTAACACATAGCATTCAATTCCATTCTACGGGGCTCCCTGAGCACCTTTCACACAAAGCGGTGTCGAGCCCAAGTAGTGTGAGACTGCCTGTGTGAGCAGGTCGGTCGGGAGTCTGATCAGCACCTGACTGCACTGTTGTGCTCCACTGCAACTTTAGTGTTGTTACAAAGCAGAAACTGGTTTGCAGTGATGCTTAAATTGCAATATAAAATCATCCTAAGACGTATGTGGCAAGTGACTACCCTTCACTCAAAAAACGGTTGTGGCATTACCGTATAGTGCTTCCGCTCCACAGTAGGCAGGCTCAAAGGCACTAATGGCCCAAGCTATGTGAACATCTAGTTTCAGGTATGGACCAGCAGTGAGAACTCAGTAGATAGACCAGCGCTGGTAGAGCTTGGGAGAACAGTCTGCTCAACGTGTTTAGTTGTTACAGAGCACTCTATCCTGCAGGGGTTCTGTCCAGGAAATCGACTGATGCAACATCTGGAACAGTGTGAACGATGCACTGTCGCTGAGCCACCCGATGTAAAAGTCTATTTTTACATTAATGTTATACAATGATTATTGTGTCAGCTTGGCTCAGTTGGTAGTGCTCTCAACTCTGGGTCAGGAAGTTGCGATTCCAAGGCTCATGCCATGTTGAGTTGATGATCTAGGCTGATACTGGCGTGCATTACTGCAGGAAGTTCCTCATTGTTGGACCTTGCCATCCTTCCGTCGAGACTTGAAACCCAAGTGATATCTCCCCGTTCCAGTGGTTCGGTTGACATTAAATGTCCCACAATGCTATCTGAAGAAGAATAGAGAGTCCTTCTGATGTCTGGGCCAACATTCCTCCCTCAACCAGTATTACCAAAAAGACAGATTAACTAGTCATTCATCTCATTTGCAGTTGTCGGATCTTGCTGATGTAACATTGCTGCAACCTTAACCTCGGCTATCCGTGTCCCAACTCGCACCAAGTCCCGTTCACCCGTCACCCCTGTGCTCGCTGACCTACATTGACTCCCGGTTAAGCAGCGCCTTGATTTCAAAATTCTCATCCTTTTTTTCAAATCCCTCCATGGCCTCGCCCCTCCCTATCTCTCTAATCTCCTTCAACCCCACAACCCTCCGAGATATCTGCGCCCCTCTAATTCTGCCCTCCTTGAGCATCCCTGATTATAATCGCTCAACTATTGGTGACCGTGCCTTCTGTTGCCCAGGCTCCAAGCTCTGGAATTCCCTGCCTAAACCTCTCCGCCTCGCTACCTCTCTTTCCTCCTTTAAGACGTTCCTTAAAACCTACCTCTTTGACCAAGCTTTTGGTCACCCACCCTAATTTCTCATGTGGCTCGGTGTCAATTTTTTGTCTTAATACTCCTGTGAAGCGCCTTGGGACGTTTTACTACGTTAAAGGTGCTATATAAATACAAGTTGTTGTTGTTGTACATAACAGCCCCTGCACTTCGAAACAATTCATTGTTTGAGATGATTTTGAGACATCCACTCAGGTGCTATATAAATGCAGCCTTTGTATATCTCTTTATTATGACACTTTGGTCATGATTACCATCAACCTAAAGAAATTGGAAAAAAATTAAATAAAATGAATATCGGAAAGCTACTTGAGAGAGTGATGCGCATTACCGCAAAAGCAAAGACTTTCATTTATATGTGGTGCCTTGTAAATTTAGATAGTGCTTCACAAAGAATTAGTTAGAATTATTTTTTTAAACAGTATTTTAAGCGTGAATTTGAAATGAAGACCAGTAGTTTACTATGGATGTAAGCTGGAAAACTAATTTTTAATTTGTCTTTCATTGATTCTTAATGCGAATTAAGGGATTTGGGAGCTGGTCTTGCTGGGATCAACTTTTTTTTCCACTTAGTTGTAGAGTGTCGATAGGTCACGGTGTGACTGACAGCTGGGGCAGGTGCTTCTGCAGTTTGAAAAAGAAACTCTGACTTGTGCTGTCTCGTTAGCAAACAGCGCAAGCACTCCAACCAGACAAATGCCGTTAAAGATGATGTACACTGACTAACACATAAGCATGTAAAACCACAAACTGAAATCTGATGACAGAATTGCACTGGGTAGTAATGATGCAGTATTAATATATATATTAAGCGTTTCACCATGTACGATTGGGGAAAAAAAAAGTGGAGTGCTAAACCAAACGCTAGCAATGCTCTGAAGCCCTGATCATATGCAGTCGGGATAACTGCTCTTGGGTCATTTGGCACTCCTGTAGTATTAAGAAATAAAGACAGAGTGCCAGCAACAGGAAGAAGAGGTGCTGGAGAAGGAATCATACCAGTTCCAAACAGACGCTGTGGGTGAGCATAGCAGAGGATTTGTGATGCTTCGATAGTCGCGCACAGGGCTGGCCTTGTTCCGCCATTGATCTGATTGTCCTGCTGAGCTCCTCAGGACTGGGGCTTTTGTATGGCCATGCCATGAGGTCATGGAAAAATCTGCTCAAATGATCACCCGCCACGATTAATTACATCCGTTTATCCAGGACCTCGAGCTGCAAAGCTGCCTGGGAATTGTGCCCATGAAGCAGCGGTGTGGCCTCAGTCCAAGCCTCCGTCTCTCTCTCTCTTTCAAGTGTACTGGAGCTAAATCTGTGCTAGGGTGCGAGTTCCTTGTAACCTCATTGAGTAGACTAGGCCTATATCCCCTAGAGTTTAGAAGTATGAGAGGTGATCTCATTGAAACCTATAAAATTCTTACAGGGCTTGACAGGGTAGATGCAGGGAGGATGTTTCCCCTGGCTGGAGAGCCTGCAACCAGGGCTCACAGTCTCAGAATAAGGAAATTGGCCATTTAGGACTGAGATGAGGAGAAATTTCTTCACTCAAAGGGTTGTGAATCTTTGGAATTCTCTGCCCCAGAGGGCTGTGAATGCTGAGTCGTTGAGTATATTCAAGACAGAGATCGATAGATTTTTGGATACTAAGGGATTCACGGGATATGGGGATAAGGTGGGTAAGTGGAGTTGAAGAAGATGATCAGCCATGATCTTATTGAATGGCTCGAAGGGCCCAATGGTCTGCTGCTGCCCCTATTTCTTATTATGTAATGGGATGCTCCAACCACTGTGCATCAGTTTCTCTGTCCCTGAATGTTGAGGATGTAGTGCAAACCTATATCAGCATGGAGAAAGAGCGCACACAAGGGTCTATGATGCAGGAAAATGGCGAATGTCAAATAAACCTTGAAGAAATAAGAATTTTCTTCAGTAACAAGGTTGGGAGGGGTTGCGGGGGTACTTTGAGCATCTTGCTTTTGGTACAATAGTCTTAATTATCTCCTCAAATTGTACCTACCAGTGACAGACCCATAACCACCAGTACATCACCCCAGTGTTATATAATGATCTTTCCGGCCGTACCCCAAGTTTGGGGGGAAAACAATCTAGAATTGTCCTGCTGTATGTTTTTCACAGTTAAAATGTGCATAATATTAAAACATTTCAGACTATCTCAATCATATCTTATTGAAATCCTAGTGATAACCGTGTCGCCAGCAGAGACTCAGTCCATTTGGGTGTCTTTCTGGTCGTACAATAAACTACCCATTGGCTGTGTGAATAGGGGCATCGGCTAAATCTTTCTCTTCTGATTATTTCACAGGATGAGATGATCGCAAACTTGGGCCTTTCCACCAGGCAGGCTCTGACGGTGCTACGTAACCAGCTCACTGCAATCCTGGAGGAGCACCAGAAGCAGCAGAGAAAGAAGGATTCCTGGAAGGTACAGGCATGATTAAAACTCTAATGATTCATCCATCTCTTTGTTAACCTCCAGACTCGACTATTCCAATGCTCTCCTGGCCGGTCTCCCATCTTCCACCTTTCATAAACTTGAACTCATCCAAAACTCTGCTGCCCGTGTCCTAACTCGCACCAAGTCCCGTTCATCCATCACCCCTGTGCTTGCTGACCTACATTGGCTGCCGGTCCGCCAATGCCTTGATTTTAAAATTCTCTTGTTTTCAAATCCCTCCACGGCCTCATCCCTCTCTATCTCTCTAACCTCCCTAACCTCCTCCAGCCCTACAACCCTCGGAACTCTACGTTCCTCCAACTCTGGCCCTCTTGTGCATCCCCCACTTCCTTCACCCTACCATTGGCGGCCGTGCCTTCAGCTGTCTCGGCCCTAAGCTCTGGAATTCCCTCCCTAAACCTCTCCACCTCTCCTTTTAAGACACTCCTTAAAACCTACCTCTTTTTCCAAGGTTTTGTCACCTGTCTTAATGTCTCCTTCTTTGGCTTGGTGTCAGTTTTTTGTCTGATTACACTCCTGTGAAGCGCCTTGGGAGGGTGGACTAGGTTAAAGGCGCTATATAAATGCAAGTTGTTGTTGACCAACCTTGCCTTACTGACTTTTACTTGTTGCTGGGATTCTGCATGAATTGGTGGAGAGAAAGGCTCCTCTTCTGTCCACTCCCTCACTCCCCCCACCCTCACCCCAACCACATGGATGTTGAGAATACATGATTTTAACCAAGGTACCAATGCTTGTTGCCCATAACAGAATGTTTGGCTTGGACTGAATTTTAAATGAATAATCGTTGCTCCCCATCCTAATATGAAAAAGGTGAATCCCTCCATAATTCATTCTCCGAAAATGGCCTGGTATTCTGTGAAGTCCTGTGCAGTTCCTCTGCAACGAACCTTTGAAAGTTCCTCGGTATCACACCTCTGAAAATACAGTTACTGGTCAACATTACTCTCAATGTATTGCACTAAAAACAATTTTTTTTAAATGGCTAAGGATTGCAATTGGTGAACCAACCTTGTGTTTCAGGTGACTCAGTTTAATTGCTTTATATCCCACCATCTAGTCTCTGCGCAGTATAACAATGATTCTGTAAATTGCGGTGCAAAATAAGATGAAAAAAGTGCAAGTTCTGCCCTGTGATCTAGTGTCCCTTGAAGTGCTGCATTAAAAAAAAAAGAGTGATGCCCTTTACTCTGTTACTTTGCACTGCTTTCATTTTTAAATAAACCTCATCAGACCAAAGTTGTGCTCAATGGTGAAAACACTTTGAAGGGCTGGGCACAGTGAGTTAGCACAATGTTGTCCCGGGGCCTGGGTTACAATGCAGCCATGCTGGGGGACGGGGCAAAAGTTTCCCCTCTCGGCTGGGAGTAAGTGCCCTATCTCATTAGATATTTTGAAATGAAATGAAGCCATCACTCTAGTCTCAGCGTTCAAAGGACATTTGCAAACCACTCTTGCGGATAATGATGTCCTCTGAGCCCCTCAGTCAGATCTCTGCCCGATAACTCACAGCGAATGTAATGGAAAGCTTGGTGTAAATTGCTCCCCAGTGTAACTGTAATACAGTTTATAATTTCCCTGCCCTTTGCTCTGGTGTAGCTGTTTTTTGATTCTCTAATTTCCAGTCCTGCAGGTGATCTTAACGAGCTGAACATATTTTCACTCAAGTCTTGTATGTGGAAACTAAACCAGTATCACACAGTTAATGTGTGGTATCCAGTGTGAATCCATTTTGTTCGGTACTTAAAGTTTGACGTGTCTCTGTGTGTGATCTCCATGGCCATCTGACTGCTGCACTGGATTTATTGCAGGAAGTGTGGTTTAAGGGCTTCCTCAACCCCAACAACCGATCCTCCAGCTTCCATTGGCCAGGGGCAGCTCTCATGCTGCTAGCTGCCATCTTACTGCTGTGTTGCTATGGCAGCCAACCAAACGGAAGGTAAGCGACACCTCATTGTGTGAATCTAGTGATTGGGTTCGTGAGACCAGCAACCAGTTTTGATTTAGGAACACAATGCAGTGCAGCAAATTATTTCTTAAACCTATGTGAAGACTTCATAGTGCAGGGCGCCACCACGGATTAGCCGAGATGATGGCTAGGTGTGTGCTTACCTGTAGGTTGATGCATACCCCAGAGTGAACTACAAAACACTGATCGAGTTGAGGGGTCCAGGTGACATCACAAGCTTCCAAGAACGGAGCTCGACTGGTTTCTGAACATTATCCAAAGCCCAGGAATAAATTTGCTCTGAACACACCTGTTCCCACTTGTAAGATGCTGGATTTTCTTTTCAAATTTGGTTCCTTGCTGTTGCAGCCATGTGGGAGATTTCCAGATACAAGGGGTTTAGAGTTGTGCTGCGTGTGGGACAGAAGTTATTAACTTTTTTTTGTGATAATGAGCCTGTAGTGTTATCTAAATGTTTTATGCTGATCAAGGTAAGGAATGGAACCCGCCCCCCTCCGCCAGTGTCAGCATGAAGGTCAGGTGTAAAACTCCCTCGGAGTTTTTTTTACAATACTTTTGTTTACCTATTTCTTGATGAGTAAAGCCTTTTTTGAACGATTTCGCAAGTAACTTCACCCCTAACCGGAAGAAAATGGTGAAAGCAAATGACAATTTTGGTGCAGGTGAGGTGACAGTCAGCTTGGAGATTGTCCATTTATCACAATTTGCTTTCTGTTGCCATTCTGATTTTCATTCCCGCTAATTCTAAGTGTGTTTGTCTTTAAAAGCTGACGAAGTGTGTTCATCTGAATTGATTGACAATCCTAAATATTATAAAGGGGCTATATCTGTACAGTAATTCGAGCCTTGCAGCTTTCCTTCCCCCGCCACCCCTGTTTCAGCCTGGTTGCTAATATTTTTATGTAGAATTCTTTCTCTGAATTCTGCGCCAGTGACACAACTTGACTTGACCTGCCAGCAATATATTCCCATTGATGTGTCGCCAAGGTGGGTATTACGTAAGAGATATCTCCCAGGCTGCCTTAGGACAGCAACTGCCACGCATTAAACCGAAGCAGAGGACAGCTAGTTAACATTGCCCTTCTTTAGAAGGGTTAAGACTGTGCGGCTTTTCAGCCAGATACTTTTCCTCTTGTGCACAGACAAGAGGTGAAACAGAAAGATGCTTAGGATATAGGATGAAAAGTGTGGGTCACTGTGCTGTGCTCCTAACGCAGTTCCAGGGCTACTTCTGACGCACCTTCTCCCTAACTTGCAATCCTCAACAGAACAGCTGTTTGTGTATGTGTGGGCTATAATACAGAGCATGCCAGATCTGGATGCTGCAGAGAGTTTAGAAAAAATTGTAAAAGTTGAGATGGGGAAAGGAACAGAAATGATAGACCTACAAGAGTGGCCTTTGAGCAAGTCATTGCTTCGGACTATGGCTTTCAATTAAAAGGTTACTGAATACTCCTGCTATAACCATGTGCTATTCATATATTCAGCGTATGTTGCCATGTGAATCTGGTGGTCCTCAATAACGGGAATTTAAAATACAAGTGACCAACGATGAATAACAGTGTCGTCCTAAGCATAATTTCTGTGTGGTCTTCTGTAAAATTTTATTGTGAAATTTCCGTACTGGGACAGCAAGACTCGTATAACTTCACTTATCGACTGCAGGCAGCTAATTCTTGTGCTTCCTTCTCTCCTCTGATAGCCAGGGCACCGCAGTACTGAACGCAGCAGTGTTGTTCCTGCTTCTTTTCCTCAACCTATATGTGATTGGGAGACAGGAGAGACTGAAAAAGGGAGAGGTCATGGCCAGACTACAAGAAATCATCAATAAGCTGAACGGTGAATGAACTTGAAACACGTATTTGTTTGATCTGAGAATCTTTCTGACAGATTAAGACTGGGATCTATTAGTTCAGCTGGAGTGAATGCTCAAGATAATGAAAAAACAGCAGACACTAATGTTCTCCCAGATAATAGAACTTAAAACAGAAAATGCTAGAAACACTCAGCAGCAGGTCAGGCTGTATCTGTGGGGAGAGAAACAGAGTTAACGTTTCAGGTCAGTGACCTTTCATCAAAACTGGAAACTTGGGGAGATGAATAGCATTTAAGCAAGTACAGATCCACCACCGCCACCTATCTCTGGCTCTACACTTGCTTAAAAGCTGTTTCTCTGCAATATCTTCCAGTTCTGATGACGTTAACTCTTTCTCTCTCCACTGATGCTGCCTGACCTGAGTATTTCCAGCATTTTCTGTTCTGATTTCAGCTTTCCAGCATCTGCAGTATTTTGATTTTGCTACAGACAATAGACCCTGAATAAGATTAAAATCTTGAATTAAACTGTCAAAAGTGTTGTCCATTTCCTGTGGCCAGTTTTCTGGTCGGACTGACAGATGCTGGGATGTCCAAACTACAGGCCATTGGCCACGTGTTTCTTGCAAGTGCTGTCTATCCGGCTTGTAAAACCCCATGTCAAACGGTTTCTCTTGGTGCTTTCATATCTTACGGTTTGCTTACACATTTGCTCATTTGCCTGCTTGGATCTGATGGGCCTGTAGTTTGGAAAGAGCTGTTCTCAACATTCCTCCCACATCAGTGAACGGATAATTCCAACTCCATCTGTAACTGACCTGGGAGGGAGCGCTTTCATGTGAGTTTAATTCGCAAAGTTCGTTTTCAGCAGCCGGTGGATTGGTGTTTTGTATTGTGACCCGACAAAAAGTTCAGGCAAGCCTGCCCCAAGGAGTCAGAATCACATCCTCCGCATTGTTCAACTTTGAGCATCCTGCTGCAGCAGTGGTTCATTTAGTGCAAACCTGTGACCCATTTGCCTGTCAGTCAGTCAACAGGTGGCGTGCTTGTTGGTTGAAATTTCTTTGAAAGGACGGGGGTTAAAAAAAATGAATTTTGCACAACAGGAACCATGGCTGATTTTCTTTTCTTTCACCACCCCCCCCCCAATCCCCTCCCTAGCCCAAGGTGCTGAGGCCAAATGTAATGCTGAAGTCAAATACATCTGGACATACTACGTGTCAAATCCATGACCTCCTGATCTATATGGTTCAGTTACACATTGCTTTACTGACTAAACTGTGTCAGCCAGTGGCTAAGTGGGTAGCACCCTCGCCTCTGAGTCAGAAGGTTGTGGGTTCAAGTCTCACTCCAGAGACTTGAGCACAAAAATCTAGGCTGACACTCCAGTGCAGTGCTGAGGGGGTGCTGCACTGTCGGAGGTGCCGTCTTTCGGATGAGACGTTAAACCGAGGCCCCGTCTGCTCTCTCAGGTGGACGTAAAAGATCCCATGGCACTATTTCGAAGAAGAGCAGGGGAGTTCTCCCCGGTATCCTGGCCAATATTTATCCCTCAATGAACATAAAAACAGATTATCTGGCTGCCGCGTTTCCTACATTACAACAGTGACTACACTTCAAAAAGTACTTCATTGGCTGATGAGCACTTTGAGATGTCCGGTGGTCATGAAAGCCGCTATATAAATGCAAGTCTTTCTTTTAAATCATCAGGGGAGTAGGTCTGAATGCGTTGTATACCCATATAGAGGTCGGGGCTGTATTGGTGATACTTTCCATCTTGCTGATATCTTAGTTAGAAACCAATTACTTTTGGCCAAATAAAAGTATAAGATCATATAATGGCCAGCAGAGCGCCACTCTTGAACAGCCAATAGTTTTTTTCCCCCCCTGTATGTCTATCTGCATTGCAAAGTTAGTGACAAAGTCAGCACTGAGGCACAGAGCTAGCTAACATGTGAGAGAACAGCGGGGTGGGGGTAATCTTGCGCCGCCTCTTTTTGTTTATGAATCTTTCATTCTCAGCTGACAGTCACGTTCTGGGCCCGATTTATGCACTCAACAAGAAACTGATCAATACCAAAAAGTAAATGATTTTTAAAGGCATTTCAGGCAACTGAGGTGGCTGTTACTGAGTTCCTCATTCTGTAATGTATTTGCAGACAATGCACCTATATAGATTATAGCCCAGACCACAAACCTGAAAAAGTTGCATTTTTAATAACTACAGTGCGTTCGTTGACTTTTTTTCAAGGTATCAGTGTAAGATGTAAATGCTGGGGATGGAATGTTTTCCCATTTTAGACCCTCAGCGACAGTATCAAGCACTCTCGGGTCAAGTACAGCATGAACATGCCTTAGTCACAACCCTGGAAAAGCACCCTCTCCTCCCTCAGTGGAAATTCCTCCATTGTCCACACCAACCTTAAGGCAGGGTCAGAGTCAGTGTAACTTGTGGCCCATGTCAACTCGAAACTGAGTTTAGGCTGCAGGTAACTCACTTTGTGTGCAGCAGGTAGAGAAAGGGCACTTTCATCCCACTAGTCTTGTGTGGCTTCAAACCCAGATAATATAAAAACAGAAAATGCTGGAAACACGCAGGTTTGGTGAGAATCTGTGGTGAGAAACAAAGTTAATGTTTCAGGTTGATGACCTTTCATCAGAATTGGGCGATGCGGGAGCCCGACACTGGCAATTCTTACAACACCCATGCGGTGTGTAAAGGTGTACTCAATATGGGGCAGACCAATGAAAAATTACAAATTCGCGAGCTTTTATTTTTCTTATTAACATGTTTTGTACACAGTTGATGTGTTAGTGTGTACTGCCTGTTTCCATTATTGCGGCATTCACTGTCATGTCTTAGTGGTTTAGCGCTCTAATAGTGTTAGATGAGGATTAGTAAGGTGGGAGGAGGTTCGTGTGGAGCATAAACACCGGCATGGACCTGTTGGGCCGAATGGCCTGTCTCTGTGCTGTAAAATTCTATGTAATTCTGTGAATGGCTTTTAGGCACGTGCCCAGATAATGAGATAATCTGTCGGTTTGTTAACCAAGTATGCCACGTTAAAGTATGCAACTTAATTCAATTATTAAATTTGCATGGAGCAGCAAAATGGTTTGTTGTAAATGTTGATTTTTGTTTTGTTCAATGTTTGCAGAAGCACTTGTGGGTAATGAGGATCTGAGATGGGAGGATGCATTGTACCCAGACCTCTTTATGCCCTCTGCTCCATCCTGGTCACTCCACTGGGCCTATAGAGATGGGCATCTGGTCAACCTTCCTGTCTGTTTATTAGTGGAAGGGGATGTCATTGCACTTAGACCTGGCCAGGAGTCCTTTGCCTCTTTAAGAGGAATTAAGGTAAGCATTGTGGTTTCTCTTCTAATTAAATATGGAAACCAAGCCCTTTGGGAAGGAAAATTGTGCCAGATGGTGGCAATTGTGAGATCCCTGTTCAGAAAAGGAGCCAGGAAATTATAGACCAGTTAGTCTTATTTCAACTCTTAGAAAACTACTAGAGTCTATAATACAGGTTGAAATTACTAAGCAGTTGGAGAATCAGGAGCTAATCTGGCAATCAGCATGGATTTCTAAAAGGCAGGTCACACTTGACCGTAGACAGTTCTTTGAATAAATATCCATAGATAGAAAAAGGAAATGCAGAGGATGAGTTTCATATGGATTTTCAAAAAGCTTTAGATAAGGTACCACATAAGAGATTTGTGGCAAAGCTAATGACACACGGAATTAAGGAGAATGTGGACCACAGGTGGAGGGTAGGAAGCAAAAGGCAGAGGCAAAAGTAAGATTCTCGGAGCAGAATGGCGTGCTGAATGGTGTTCCCTGGGGGCCTTTGTTAGAGGCACTTTTATTTAATGTGCATGTAAATAATCTAGATTTAGGACAATATGGAAATTTCCTGACTGCACTCATGTTGGAGGTATGAACGACGTTTGTGGAAAAACTGCAGCAGGACTTGGCTAGGCTTGTAGGATGTGCAGATAGCTGATACTTTGCAGTTAAGTGTAGAAACATATAAAGTAATACATTTTTGGAAGTAAGATTAGGGAAAGGAAATAATGTTAAATGCTAAGTTGTTAAATGAGGTAGAGGGACCTAGATGTGCAGATACACCGGTCAAGAAAGATTTCAATTCAAGTATGTAAGGGCATTAAAAACTTCAAATGGAATTCTTGTTTTTGTACTTAGAAACATTGGAATACAAAAGCAAGGAGGTAATGTTGTACTTGTACAAGATCTTGGGGCACAGTTGAAGTGTGCTGTCCTGTTTTGGGCACCCCAATTATAGGAAGGATATTAAAGAGTGGAAAAGGTGCCACGTAGATTCATTAGGATGTTACCAGGGATTAGGGGTTCCAGTTCTGAAGAAAGACTTGAGAAGTTAGGACTTCTTTCAGCAGAGCTGAGAAGATTGAGAGAGTGATCTGATCAAGGGATTGTGATAGGGTAAATAGCGATAGGTTGCTTCCATTGCTCAGTTAAGGTAATCAGACAAGCATTAAAAACCTTGTTGTCAGAAGCTCTGAAGAACATCCTATCTCTGATCAAAGGTTTTCTTTTAAAAAAAAAATGAGCAGTGTGTTGGGGAGAAAGTAGATTTAGTGAGGAGATCTGGAGGAAAGTGTCGGTCTGGCAGAATTAGATACTGCTTCCTGAAGACCAGGAAATAACCCTTTCTAATTCAGTAATGTCATTGAAATTTATCAACATTGCAGATATATCACCGGATCCTTGATAGCTGCTGGTGTGTATCACTTGATGTGGAGTGTTTTATTTTGCCGTGGCTGTATTAATCAAGCAATGAACCTCCGCTCCTTTTTCTCTCCATCTTTCTCTGCCTGAAACAGGATGACGAGCACATAGTACTGGAGCCTGGTGACTTGTTTCCCCCTTTTTCCCCTCCGCCAACACCCAGAGGAAAAGGAAAGAAGGGACCCGAGACTCCTCAACAGCACAGACTCTTCAGAGTAGTGAGGACCCCAGTTCTTGAAAATGTCAGGTATGAGGAGCTGAAGATTTCTTGTGGTGATTGATGGCACTGTGGTTTCCTGCCCTAGCCTTAGAGTGGCACCTCGGAACTCACCGAGGTGTTAAATCAGTCACTCATTTACATATGTGGAAACTTGATATAAAAACAGAAAATGCTGGGAATACTCAGCAGGTCAGGCAGCATCTTTGGAGAGAGAAACAGAGTTAATGTTTCAGGTCGATGACCTTTTCGCCAGAACTGTGGATATTTGATACCTGTCTTGTCTTTAAAGAACCCGTTTGTTTTCTGTAGCAAACATTTTATCGCCATAGAAACCAAAATAAGGTTTGCTGCGTGCAGCTGCACTAGATAATAATACAAAAGGCTTGTAACTTGGACGAGCAGTGAGGTGCGCTTCATTGAGCTTGTATAGCCGACTGTGTAGGCCCTGATGCTCATGCTGGGCAGCTATATTTGACTATTTCATGTTTCTATCAGTGGTGTTGGAGAATTTCTAATTAAATTGACATTGTGACACCGCCCTGCGGCAGTATAGCATGGTGCAGTACATGTAGAAATCATGAGTAAATTACAAAAATGTCGATTGATAGATCTGTTCTTGGTGATTGGGGTGAGGAGGCAGTGTCCATTGTTTGACCTTTTTATGGCATGGATTTCTGAAAGACTCTAAGCAAAGATGAGGTGCCGAGCTTCTGGTTTTACACCAACTCAAACAAGTCTCCTGTTCCATGCATGAATATTAATTTGACAACAGTATTACAGGGCAGGGATGTGCATACACAGAGAGGTGTTGACCTGAGCCAACGTGCAGGACAGGAGAGACATTCTGACTAGGTAAATCCTGAGAAGCTAGGAACACAGCCAGTCGACTAATTGGAAATGACTTTTGAACAAATAAATCGCAGGAGGGGAGAGAGGTCTCTGTTGCCTGAGTAAATGGCAACAGTGAGGGCTGGTAAAACTGGAGCTCTCTTTAATAAATGGATCAGTAAAAGGGAGCTGTAGTCCCTCTGTACAGTACAGGACATGGGGAGCTCTCGGCAGTGTAGTGCCGTAGAGTATTGAGGAGCTCTGAACTGATACGGTACTGCACAGAGAGGAGCTGTAGACAGTGTCAAGGTACGGCACAAGGTGTAGAGTAGCTCTAAACAGTATGCTGCAGGGCATGGGAAATTCTAGACCGTGTAGAGGGTTTGTACACATAGTAATACAGTAGAGTAATGGATCTCTGTACAGTGTTGCAGTATGTAGCATCAGTGAACAAATTAGTACACTATATTACTTTATAGAGGAAACCTGAATTGAACAGTAAAGTAAAGTACACATGAAGCCTTTAGACCTGCAGTATATAACTGTGGGTAAGGAGCGATGTGGACTGAGCAATGTATTGTATAGTTAATGTGTAGCACACTGCAGGCAGAAGTTACTTTGACCAGTTTGTTATTCTGGTCTCTGCGTTAATATGTGTAGTACAGAGGAAACCTGTAAGAGGTTACAAGTCAGTTTAGTCCTGCTCTCTACTGTCGCTGTCCTCTCCTAACACTTTCAGCAGTAATTGAAGGTGCAGTTTATCTGTCTGCACTGCATCGTCTTGGCCCCATTCTGAGGGCTGCTTGTGTCTCCAATTGATTTCTGGCTGAGTGGTAACATTTGCTGCATTATAGTCTGCAGAAATGCTCAGTCTGCAGGTCAGCAGTCTTGGTTATATTCTTGCAGCCACACTATATAGAGTTTTATTTAAAGCAGTAAATAACTCCCAGTTGGCAGATTGTTACGTGCCAGGTATTAGTCTATTTACACTCCTCTAATCACAGCTGCTTAGCTTTATTTCCATTGAAGTACAGTTTAACACCAGAAATTGCTGTGCTGTCTAGCACTGAAGGGTGCTACACAGTCAAAATTGGGTTTTGTTTGCAGTACAGATTGATACTCAGTTTATATTCTGCATCGACTTGAAATGGTCCTGCAATGAATATAAACATAATCTGCACTATTTACACTTCAGGGTGTCAGTTGAGCAATCACTGCGCTCAATCGGGCAGTAGAAATGGCGACACAAGCTTGTAGGTGAACACTTGCTTCCAAGTTGCAATCATGACATTAAGAGTCTGGTCATGGACCTTTCCCTATGCCGAGAGAAGAGCCTTACGGGCCAGCAGTGTGGCCATTAGCTGAATATGGCAGCCTTCCTTCAACATAGCAAAAGGCCTGTGGTCGTAATCTTAAATCGTAGGAACAGGAGTAGGCCATTCAGCTCCTCCAGCAGGTTCCGCCATTCAATGAGATCATGGCTGATCTGTGTCCTAACTCCATCCACCCGCCTTGGCTCCATATCCCTTAATACCTTTAGAATCATAGAATCCTACAGCACAGAAGGAGGCCATTCGGCCCGTTGTGCCTGTGCTGGCTCTTTGAACGAGCTGTCCAATTTAGTCCCACACCCCAGCTTTCTCCCCATTGCCCTGCAAATTAGTCCTCTTCAAATACATGTCCAATTGCCTTTTGAAAGTTCTTCTTGAATCTGATTCCACCACCCTTTCAGGTAGTGCGTTCCAGATCTTAACAACCCTCTGTGTGAAATCATTTCTCCTCTAATTCTTTTGCCAATTATTTTAAATCTATGACCTCTGGTTACCGACCCACTTGCCAGAGGAAATGGTTCCTCCCTACTTGCTCTATCAAACCCCCTCATAATTTTGACTACCTCTATTAGGTCTCCCCTTAACCTTCTCTGCACTAAGGAGAACAATCCCAGCTTCTCCAATCTCTCCACATAACTGAAGTCCCTCATCCCTGGCATTATCCTGGTAAACTATTGCCGGGCTCTCACTGCCCCCCGCCCCCCCCCTCTCCCTCGCCATTACCAGTCGCCTCCTGCCGCTGGTTTTCCCGCCCAGCTGCCGGGCAGGAAATGGAAGAAGAAAATTACAATTTAACGGCAGCCCCTCCTCATCCCCGGCCTCTCCGGGTTTTACTCCCTCCCCAGAAATATCAGGGCCAAAGAGTCTGCTCCCTTTCCAGTGGAAGGCAGTGTGCCTGGAAAATGGACCAGTGGCGGGAGTGTGGGGGCGGGGCGGTTCATGGCAGGACGTCATGTGATGAAATCTCCAGGACTATACCCAACCAGAGTTGGCAACCCTACTTGTACCTGGCCCAAGTGCCCATTCTTCACACAAAGCCTGGACTGTGAGCATCAACAGGCTGCTTTGACCACAGGAAACATTGCAGCTGAACTCGATCCTGTTCTCTCTCAGCATCCACACACTTCCACTTACCTGCAGGGCTCACGTGTTAGCAGTAAGGAGCAGGAATCCTGGCTAGTTTACCATTTCCCCCCCCCCCCCCTCACTCTCCTCCTGCCCCCAGGCTGAAGGCGCTGATGCCAGTTACAGCAACCCAATTGCTTCCCAAGTTGAGACAACTCCTCTCTTTTCAGACCTAGGACTGGGAGTCTTTGGTCTACATAACTTAAAGCTACAGGAGTGATGCCTTTGCCCACCAATGCTATTGGGGGTTATGTGTGAATTTTCCTTGAAGATTAAGAGCATTTATCTCCCCATTCCCCTCCCCCTTGTTTAGTAGTGCTGCTCACCTCCTATAGTTATTCAAATTAAATGCACAGAGGTCAAGGAGAGGTGGTACTTCAATTTATTCTTCTATTATGCTTTTGTGTAGAATTTCATGCTTTCACTCCTGCCAGGGAGAGGAGATTGTGATCCCATCAGTCGCGGTGAATTACGAACCATTGCTGGGGTTTCCACTCTTTAGCTATTTCTGCTTCCTATTGCTTTGGCTTAATGGCCCCGGAAATGAAAGACGTCTATGTGGAATCATGTCTTTTTGTTTCCCCCATGTAAACTCAGTCTTGGAACGCAAGAACATAAAAAATAGGAGCAGGAGTCGGCCATTCGGCCCCTCGAGCCTGCTCCGCCATTCACTAAGATCATGGCTGATCTTCGACCGCAACTCCACCTTCCCGCACTATCACCATATCCCTTGATTGCCCTAGAGTCCAAAAAACTATCGCTCTCTGTCTTGAATATACTCAATGACTGAGCATCCACAGCCCTCTGGGGTAGAGAATTCCAAAGATTCACCACCCTCTGAGTGAAGAAATTTCTCTTCATCTCAGTCCAAAATGGCCGACCCCTTATCCTGAGACTGTGACCCCTAGTTCGAGACTCTCCAGCCAGGGGAAACATCTACCCTGCCATAGCTGTCCTGTATTGTTTCTCAGGCGGAGTTTGGACCTAGCACTTTCTCGGCCTGTCACTGCACTTGACAATGAACGCTACACAGTGCAGTCAGCGATGGAGAAATACACCGTTCCTTTCGTTCTGGTAGGTCATTTTCATATCCGTATTTACATTCCAGAGTTGTTGAGTTGATTCTGAATTATATGAAGACCATGTAAGCACTGGATAACTGGTTCATCAGCTCCTTCCAGGCAAAACTCCCAACACGTATAGCGCAGTGTATTAGATGTTGCATGTGAGCAACTGCAACAGCATATTGCTCTCATTTGCATTCTGTTCCCCTTCCCTCAAGAATTTTCCTTAAGTACTCAGTTTCCCCCTCTCCTTCCCCAGGGGTAGGAAGAGCTACAATCCCATGTCCCACACTTGAGTCCCTCGGGATCACTGCATATCCAAGAAAGCAAGTTTGCTGGTCTCGGGGAGAAAACTTTTTTTAAAAATTGCCCCCTCAATCTTCTCCCTTTTCCTGTAGACATTGAATAGTGCTGGGGGACAGTTCCCGCCAGCACCGAGTCCTCCAGTACTTCGGCCAAATGCTGTTTTTTTTAATGTGAACCTGGCTATAGCGTTCAGCAGCCGTTCACCGTGTGGATCATCAAAGCTGGGTCTGATCCAGTCCATGTACGTTTTCCAGCGGGGGTCTCTGGCCAATGATCAGGAGCAGGAACCTGGATCCATTGTTTTTTTTCACCCTTTCAAACCTAGAGGCGTAAGTGTAGAACTCCTACCTCCTGTACAAGACCGCATAGCTCAAGACATTGAAGCTGGGGCCGCCTTGATTTTATAGATCAGTTTCACACTGGCAGTGCGTTTTCTCACTGAGGAAACCCTGTCGCACTTTCCTGATGCATGTCATGGTCTGTCTGATCACGGAGCTCCATCGGTGGCATCTTGGGAGACGTCCGCAGGTTGAACTGTCCCACGCTCCCAGCGAAGGAAAGTAGTGCGGATGTCAGCGAAGAATCAGTACAGACTTGTTTTTGCTGTTTAATAAAGGCAGAGTTCTTACATGGTGGGATATAGTTCGTAAGAGAGTTTTATTTTGCGGCATAGCCTGATTCTGTTAGCCTTTTTAAAAACTGGTTAAGATCTGGAGCTTGCGAAGATCAGTATGTGTTTGTGATTTCATTTCAATGATTATCAGCAACCACTTCTTTACTTAAAAGATGTTTGGAATAATCTGCCAGACAGACGAGCAGAGCCAAATTTAATAGCGTTCAAAATGTTTGCACTGTAGGGGAGTCTAAAACTAGAGATAGTCATTAATAAACCTAATGGGGAATTCATGAGAAACTTCTTTACCCAGAATGTGGTTAGAAGGTGGTACTCGTTACCACGTGGAGTATGTGCGGCGAATAGCATAGATACATTTAAGGGGAAGCTAGATAAACGCATGAGAAAGGAATAGAAGGTTGTGCTGATAAAGTTTGATGAAGAAGGGTGGGAGGAGGCTCGTGTGGAGCATAAACACCGGCGTAGACCAGTTGGGCCGAATGGCCTGTTTCTGTGCTGCAAATTCTATGTAATTTAGGAGTGGTGGCACTACTCAAACTGGTTCGAAGTGGGTTTCCTGGTGCTCATTTAGAGGAGGCTGCATTTACAATACAACTAGAAATTGTCAGTATGGTTTTGCTTTGATCTAACGCTAAAGTTTCCATGCAAATCCAGAATTGGGCACAACCTGGAGGAGGCAGTCTCGCCCTGCTTTGCTCTGGATTTACACTAGAAGTGTGCCGATACTGTAGTTGCAGTGTGCATGCAGTGTACATCTGGGTTTCAACCTCATGGATGTTGTTGTTCGACAGCTAAAGAGGACTTTACTAACGCAGAGTAAACCATGAAGAGTGTTTATGAGAAAATAAATCATGATGTCTGGCCAAGATTCGTTGGCTGTCCATTCAGTAAATGCCGTCACCAAATAGTTAAATTATAGCACATGGTTTTTAAATAAACACCGCTAAAAATAGATGCGCTTCAAAATGAGTGTTTTTGGTCAGTTTGGGCAGGTAATCAGATAAGGTGATTCTGGTGGAGGATGATCGGCTATGTTATTTGTTGATGGGTTTCCTACTAACCAGGAAGGAAATGATCCACAGTTCTGCCTGTTCTTTTTTAAGGTTGTGTTTCTGATCACGAACACTGTGCGGTTTGCACTCAATGCACCTGGAATCGGCAGCTGGCAGTTCACCTTCTTCCAGCTTCAGGTAAGCTCGTAGCCCTTATAATAACGCAGAGCAGTAGCACAAGCTTCACATTGCAGGATAACAACATTTAATGTCTCCCACCAGGACCTCAGCGCATAGTCTGTGAGGCTGACACTCCAATGCATTGCTGGGTTGGGTGAGGGGGCGTGGCGCGGGGGAGGGTTACTGCATTGTCAGAGGTGGCCTTCGGAAGAGGTGTTAAACCGAGCCCTCCGATTCCTGTTTCACTAGCTCAGGTGAATGCCACTGTTCAGAGAAGAGCACAAAGTTCTCAGGATGTCCTGGTCAACATTCTCCTCTCAACCATCACATCATTCACATGGGCCCAGAAATTCAGCTCCCTGGCTTCCCGCTGGTGCAAGGATCGCGCGCGCACCTACCTACCGCGCCTGCCGTTGACCTCTGGGCCCACGGGGACTTCAGCTCCTGGGCTTCCTGCAGCTGCCGGCGCGCAGTGCTTGTGTATCCCAGGGGCGTAGTTAGTGCCATGCGTCCCCTGGGATCACATGGGCCATGGAGAGCCAATGGCAGCAGACCATCTTTCATTCATAGATTTGACAGGAAACCTGTCAAATCTATGAATACAGATCAGCCCCAAAACATCCCTAAAACTACAAATAAATTTTTAAAAAAACATCACATTTTTAAAATAACTAAATTACATTAATTAACTATTTTAAACAAAAATTTTAATTTTTGAAAAAATTAATTACATTTTTTAACGGGGCTAAACACTAAACTTACCTTTCTTTAAAGTAATTAAAAAAGATAAATCTGTGAAAAAAATGTTTAAATTTTAATAAAATCAACACTTACCTTGTTAAAAGAAGGCCTTGCGCATCCTTTTTAAAAGTGTATCTTTTCCGTGTTTACCCTCACGGAGGAACCTGTAAAAAAAAAAAAACCCGAAGTGCGAGGTGAACGCGCTGGCCCTCCGGCGTGCGCGTTCGACCTCTGAACCCCTTTCCTCAGGGGAACGGAAGTGCCGGTTTCCCGCGCATGCGCAGTGCATGCAAGAAACCGGCACTTTCGTTCCGTCCACGGGTGAGTACACAGTGCGTACTCACCCGACAACAGACGAATTTCTGCCCCATGATCTTTGTGCGATCTGTTTGTGCTAAAAATGGCTGTCGTGCTTGTCTACATAACAAGTCATTTCCTTTCAATGTAATTCATTGTATGTGAAGCATTTTTGAGGTGTTTCTGGGAAACGGTAAAGCATTTTATGTAGATGTAAATTCAGTGTTACTGTGAGGCCCTGATATTCTTCCGCGTGTGTCCCAGTCAGTGTGCGAGCGTCCGCAGGAGGTGGGGAGAGATCTAGTGGCTGATTCAATCCTTAAAATTATAACTTCCAGCCACTTGAATTTGTTAGATAAAGCTGTGACACTCTTGGGCATCACCAATCTTGGCATGGTGGCAAGTTGGTCAGTGCCTCACTGCAAGCATGTCAATCTACAGACTTTTGCTTTTCTTCAACTTTTTTTCCCCCCTTTGAAAAATTTGAAAATAACTGAGGAGTTTCATGATTTTTTAAGAAAGGGCACTTTGAGTGCTCCAGATGAGGTGCTGGATGGCTTTGGGATGCTTCCAGAGGAAGCGTCTATTCCTTGAGTGCTATGATGAGGAAAGAAGGAGTGGAGACCCGTGACGCTAGGGGAAAGCAGGTCACCAGCCTCCCAACTCAAAATCTCCTCACAATGCAACCCAGGGGTGCCCCAGTAAGCTGATGCTGGGCTTTGTACCAGGACTCGGGCCCGATAGCATGTCAAAGAGTATCCAAAAGATAGGTAGTAAAAAGTTCTGCTTAGTACCTTTCCATCTTTGGGCCTTGGGGCTTTCTGTCTGCTGTTCTCTTGAGGCCTACAGCTGGGCTCAGTTTTCCTCCCCTGTTTGCAGCTTGCCGTGGACAGGCGCAACTAACTTAGGGCGGTCTGCACCTGTCCAGCACTGAGGCAGAGCTGGGGAGGGCCCCATCTCCTCATCAGCAGAAGTTGCTGCACCCTGCAGCATGGTAAGTACCTTCAGCGATTCGCATACTTTTGGCCCTGGAATTTTTTTTTTTATCTCCTCTCCGTATCATCCCCGAGCAACTATTTGTCAAGTTAATTCCACAATCCTGCGCTCCCATCTGGGAGCATGAGCCGGAGAATTGGAGTTAGTGTTGCAGCCCTATCTCTGACCCGCACTCCCTTCGAGCGAGGCGTCCCAGCTGGGAGTATGGGACGCTCATTAGCCTTTATACTGTGGAGGTTAGTCCGTGCAATGCCTGTCTCTGAGCACTAATATGACCGCCTTGGTGTGCGCTGTACGGAGCAGCCCAGTGCTGAATTCCTGAAGGGCTCCAATGATGTATGTTGCAGTCAGTCCCACTGCAGCTCTTGCTGGAAGATTGTTGAGATGAGCTACTGATGAGGTTGGTGATTCTCGTAGACTTGCATTTGCATTGAAGTGTGGGCACTGCCCCCTAAGCAAAAGCAATATGTGGGAAGGAGAGGTGCAAACTCTCTACTGCCGCACATTGTGGCCGAGACTTTCAGTGCTGCAAAATGGTGAACCATTCTGTAGCTCTGTCACCTGTCCTTCAGGCTGAAGGAAAGAGAAAGGATGCACATACTGCGTCAGAATTGCACTTCATTCTTACTCGCAAGTCAATTTCAATCCTAATGGTGTGTGTGATCTGAATGATGTTTCATAGTTTATTGCATAGTTTGTAATGATCACATTTTGTGTTTAGGTGAATGGAGTTCTGCCTATTCTTCCCTTGCTTTTCCCTGTGGTGTGGGTGCTGGTCACAGCCTTTGGAGAGGCTAGAGTCCTAGCTCAGTTCAGCAAGGCTCCTCCCGTTGGCCTGGTAAGGTTTTTCTCCTGCTTAGAATTAAGGTGGGACTGCAACAAATCAGACGGACGTAAAGGAGAGGGATACTCTGCCTGATATTTGTTTTAAATAAACTTTTTTTACTGGCTTCTCAAGAATGTACATTCAAAATGTAAAGTTATTATACATATATGTGTACATTCATACATTTATTTTATGAAGTCATTGAATATATTCATACAGAAAATTTGAGGTCATTGCATATTTAGGTGTCCACACACAATTTATCAGTGTATATTCCCATATATAGTTAATTGAGTCATTGGGCAGAATTTTCATTGACCCGTGGAGGCGGGTTTGGAGGCGTGTGGGGTGGGAAAATAGCAGATTCGGGGGTCCCGAACCCTTCCCGCCCCCAACCCGCCTCCATGCCAGTTTCACAGGAGGCGGGTACCCGACCTGTGCTGGGACCCGCCTCCCCGAGGCGGGAAGGGGATTAGTGCCAATAAACTGCCTGTCAACAGATAGTTAACAGGCAGTTTTTTGCCTAATCCCTATTTTTAGCCCTGAAGTGTGGGCTTCCCGACAGGTCCGAACCATGCCGTTTTAGCGAGGCGGACCGTGGGTCTGCAGGGGTTGGAGGGGTCGATATGTCCGGTGGGCAGGTGAGTGATGGGTGCATGTGTGCAGAGGTAAGTGTGTAAGGTAAGTGTAAAGTGTGGAAAAAAGCTTTACTTACCTTAACTTCCTCCTGCAGGTGTCAGCCCTTCAGGTCTCAGGAGTCAGAAATCTCACCGGCACAGAAAGCAGAATGGCCGTTGAGCTGTCAAAAGCTGCAGCCTCTGCTTTTCGTTCTGCAGAGATCTCTAAATCAGCCTGAGAGGAAGGAATTAACTTAGAGGACAGATTGTCAGTGTTTGACAGCTTCAAGGAGCTGTCAAACGCTGATATTTCATGTCAAAAGCTCTTGACAGATGAAATGTCAATCTGTGACGTCACCTGTTGCCGAGTGGCCCTTAATTGGCCTGCTGAGCCCGCTGGGCGGGCTTAACAAGGTCAATCAAGGGAAAATACAGTGGGTTGGTCACAAGTCGATGGAGGCGGGACTACAACCCAAAAAGTGGGAGTCCCGCCTCCATCACGTCCCCATTGACAAAATCCAGCCCATTGTGTATTTTGGCTATGTCGCCTGTGGGGGTGGAGGGGGGTGCGGATTTATTACCGCAACAGGCTGCCCGCACAGAGAGCAGTGCCTATCAGGGAACCAAGGCAGCTTGTTTGGCCCAGGGTTCTGGGGTTGGTGACAGTGGGGAGGGTTCCTGAACAGTGGTGTTGGTGGCCCTCCTGGCCGCTGGATGGGTTGGTGTGCTGAGAGAGTAATTTGTGTCGAGTGGTTCTCCCAGACTGCCTGGTACTTCCTGAATTCTCGACAAAGTCCTAATTCTTCCAGTTGGAAGATGTCCCGCAAGTGTTTCATCTGTGTATTTGTTGTGGGTGGGGCTGCCCTGCACCATGGGACAGGGAGACATCTTGGAGCGAGAGTTGTTACTAGTCTGCTTGATGTGGAAGGCCATTTTTCTCCAGTGGACAGACTCAGGCTTAGCAAGCAGTGTCTTCTGTGCCCGTGAGATTGTTCATGTTCCTAGTGATCTCCCAGACTGTTGTCGAGAATGGTTTAATGCTTGGGCATGACCAGAATATGTGGAGGAGTGTGCTGTTCTGGGCACAACCCCTCCAGGTAGTCAGCTATGGGGGTTTTGGGGGGGTGGGGAGGTGGAATTTGCTACAGGTGATGGCGTTTAAAATCTGTCGCTATTACTTTAGTCATTCCTCTCCCTTAAGAGTCAGCCGAAGTCACATTCCCAGTCAACCTTCAGGTATTCTGTCCAGTCCTTAGTCACGGAGGTCAGAATGACACAAAGTATGGAATTGCCTCCGGAAGAGGCTGTTGGAGAGAGGAGGAAAAGTTGCAAGGAGGATGATGGTCATGCAGTATTGCAGGGTTCAGGAGGTAGTGCTGCATCTGGAGAGAGCAGTATTGGTCCTATTGGGCAAGGTGAAAATTGTCAGATAGCTGGTGAAAGGGCATACTATGGTCCTCATGGAGGAACTGACCTTTTTCATACCAGTCTCTGCATCCAGCTTCGATATATTCTCTTGGGAGCTTCCCATTGTGCCGTATTTGGGGTAAGGGCTGATGGATCCAGTGGGATCTTAAGGGAGGTGCAGGCCCAATTCCATACTCGGGACTAAATAAACCTTAGATACCATGTGTTGTAAAGGTGTAGATTCAATAGCTCTAATTCAAATTGACTGATTCTTCTCTCCTTCCAGTTGGCGAAATTCTCCGAGGACACGCTCAGCAGCTACACTGAAGTGGTTTCTTCAAAGGTACAGACTTTTAGCTGCATCACGCCCCATCTATATTCCTTTCAGATGCTTTTTGTACCTGTATTCATCTGATGCAATTCGATTTTTTCGCTCATTCCTTTATCCTAATGAATGACCTGCTATCAAGCAAAGCATGTCCTGGGGGAGTTGGGATGCAAGAAGTGTGAATGGGCAGAACTGTCATCTACTGTTATCTGTCAATACATCAGCATTGGTGATTTTGTTTTTATTTTCAATGTAACTATTATAAGGGCTAGCTTCAGAGTCTGTTCTGCAGTGAATTCCCTTGACTATATCTCAATTACGTCTAATATAATTAGCTTTTAGAGAGATGCCATTGTTAACCGTGTTTTATCTTTGCAGCTGTTATTTATGCACTTTCAGGCAGGTTGCTGACAAGCAGCTGCCTGGGGTGGGGAATGCGGCATTAAATCCTTTGCAACGCCTCCGACAATGTGACGTGGTGGTACCCAGACTGACCAGCAGAGCAGCATAGGTGTGTAAAGCAGTGGGTCTGCCACCAGCACAGTGGCCTTGGCCAGAGGATTGGAAAATGGCGTGAATAGTTGTGCAGCTAAATGAGATTGCAACTTTGTTTTTAAGTACAACCTGTGATGGGAGTGACTTTAACTGTGGATCGACTGCAAGCGCAGTCAGGTTAATGTTCCAATCGTGCAGTTCATATCGGAAAATTGCATTGGCACTTCTCTCAATTAAAATGGCCGGGAAATCGAGGGCTGCACTTGCGCAATTTTCTGGTATTCACTCCCAGGCAATCAAGGCATCACACCAGGAAGCACGCAGAAAATTTCCCCTCATGTGCCTTTAACTCTCCCCTTACAGGGGATTGTCCCCACTGAAGGGAGGTGGAAGAAGCGCATCATATCCTTCCCATCGCAGCAGGGTCGCAAGCAAAGCAGTGGTGTCTTCATGATGCAGTAATGCCAATTGAGTTGATCAAAGCTTCCCCTGTTGCTTTGTTAAACTAAAACTGACTTTGCTGAAATTATGCACTCTCCCAGGCAAATGGTACAGTCCCCACCACTTACACTGTCCCTGTTTTTCCCCGGACAGCCACCTATATCGGGCAAACGGCGCTCGCTGACCATTTGCCATCATCATAGGCGTCAATTACAAAGGCGCTGCTTAAACCGTATTAAGCGGGTCGACTATTTTGGGCAGTGCGATTACCTGTCTGACGTTAATTGAGTACTGAGAAGCAGTTTCCCTGTCCAATAAACTATCAGTAACCAACATGTAAGAGTTGTTGTGGAATGGGAGGTTGTTGGGAATATGACAACTCGCGGTACTGTTTGCTCCAGCTTCGGGGTCACCTTCCGTCCGCCCCCGTCACAGTCTAACCCCCCTCTCTTAAACAGCCCAGGGCTTTCATCTCAGCAAAGTTGACAGATTCATCGGTGCACTGACTGCTGGCACAAGGCCCCCTCAACACTGTTGGAATAAATTGTTTTGCAGAAAAGCTAAGGTAAACAAATGCTTGTCAGTGATACTTGCTCATACTACGAGATTATTAGAAAGTCCGATGGATTTGCCATCCACCGCGAATATCTGGCAAATCGCGTTAGTACGAATGCGCCGACTATATGCGGTGGGGACTGTACCATCTCTACTGGTGTAAATTGTGGTGTCTCACCGTTCGACTCAGTAATTCCTGCGAGCCAACATCTTGTTTTTGTATATCTCTACTAATCCAGCTCCCCGACACTGTCAGGCTCAGTACTTCCTGCTAGCCAACACCCTGTTATTGTATAACTCTACTAATCCAGCTCCCCGACACTGTCAGGCTCAGTACTTCCTGCTAGCCAACACCCTGTTATTGTATAACTCTACTAATCCAGCTCCCCGACACTGTCAGGCTCAGTACCTCCTGCCAACCAGCAGTACCAAGGAAGTCAGCAACATTCACAGTCTTATTTTTTTTAATTAAGCCATCAACCCAGGTGTTTTGGCAATAATTTTGCTTCAACTATTGGACTCAGTGACTCATCCCAGCCAGCTCCAACTGATGTCATCAGTGTTTGACTGTTCAAATATTTTTGACTAAAAGGTAGTGACCAAAGCAGTTTATGAAAGATAATTTGATGTGACACCTACTACCCACCCAATTACATAAGAACATATGACGTAGGAGCAGGAGTAGGTCATTTGGCCCCTCGAGCCTGTTCCGCCATTCAATAAGATCATGGTTGATCTGATTTTGGCCTCAACTCCACTTCCCTGCCCACTCCCCATAACCCTTGACTCCCTTATCGTTCAAAAATCTGTCTATCTCCACCTTAAATATATTTAATGACCCAACCTCCACAGCTCTCTGGGGAAGAGAATTCCAAAGATTCACGACCCTCAGAGAAGAAATTCCTCCTCATTTCCGATTTAAAAGGGTGCCCCCTTATTCTGAAATTATGCCCTCTAGTTCTAGATTCCCCCACGAGGGGAAACATCCTCTCTGCATCTACCCTGTCAAGCCCCTTCAGAATCTTATATGTTTCAATAAGATCCCCTCTCATTCTTCTGAACTCCAATGAATATAGGCCCAACCTGCTCAACCTTTCTTCAGAAGACAACCCCTTCATCTCCGGAATCAACCTCGTGAACCTTCTCTGCACTGCCTCCAATGCAAGTATATCCTTCCTTAAATAAGGAGACCAAAACTGTACGCAGTACTCCAGGTGTGGTCTCACCAACACCCTGTACAGTTGTAACAGGACTTCCCTACTTTTATACTCCATTCCCTTTGCAATAAAGGCCAACACTCCATTTGCCTTCCTAATTACTTGCTGTACCTGCATGCTAACTTTTTGTGATTCATGTACAAGGACCCACAGATCCCTCTGTACCTCAGTATTTTGTAATCTCTCCCCATTTAAATAATAATTTGCTTTTTTATTTTTCCTACCAAAGTGGATAACCTCGCATTTTCCCACATTAAACTCCATCTGCCAGATTTTTGCCCACTCACTTAGCCTTAGTTTGCATAGTTTTCCTGCATGTGGCACAGGAGGTAGCGATGGGGGAATATTAAAGCTGTCAAGCTGAAACTGGGTTATTTTTCGGGACTTTGAATGGAATATTATTTCTAGTAACAACGTTCTGCACAATCTCTGTCTTTCAATTTCTCCCTCTTCATTCAGAGTCAAAAGATCGAGGCAATCTGGTGTATCTTGCTTTGCCTGTCAGATCAGGGCCATAGGCAAGAGAATGCATTTTTCCAGCAAAGATGAGTGTTGCTCCCCACTCTGCTCCTCAGTGCCATTGCTGCCCCAGCGGATGCTGTGGGGGGAAATCCTCACAATAGTTTTGTGAGACTGGGGTTCACAAAAGGAGGGGTGTGAGGTTTGGGTGCGAGCATCAACTGAAGGGGGAAGGACAATGTCAGCATGAATTGAGGGAGGGGGAAGAGTGCTCAAGATCTGAAGGGGAAGGTGATCAGTATGAAGGGAAGGGGAGCAGCGTACCAGTGTTAGCTGGGGAAGGGAGACGAGAATCCGCATGAACTGAGGGGAGAAGAGTGCCATCTTAAATTGAGGTGGAAATGGATGAGTGCCAGCATGAACTGTTGAATAAACCCAAACGCCATGTATTTTTTCTATTTTTCAAAAGGTAATTGAGTCCAACAATTTTGAAATAAGTTTTTAAAATGAACCAGAATGCACCATTTTTATTGTAAAAATTCAAAATTTGCTGCCTACAGCCCTGTGTCCTACCTCTCCGTTCTCCGTACTTATTCTGTACTTGGATAAGTCTTGGTTTTCCCTGACAGGAAATGATGTTCTGCATCTGGAGTCACTTTCTGTCACTACTGCGAGGAAGGTCTCTTACCCTCTGCTACACTTCCAGTCTGCTTCAGAACCTGGGCTCTGTCACAGTGAGTATTCGGCTATCCAGTGTTTTAGTTCATCATATCTATGGGTCTGCTCTAGCCGGATGTGTGAAGTAGCGCAATCTCCTTGTAATCTGTGAAAATCAGCTTTGCAGATTGGCTTAATGGTGGCGTTTGTTGTAATATCACTGCTGAGAAATCAACAGGGGAACTTAACCTTTTGGTTCTTGAGGTTCAGTGAAAGAGTGCTCTGTGCAAACAATATTTTGTAAGAGAGCATACATTTAACTGGCATCAGGTAAGACTTGTCAGAGTGTCTGCACTGGATAATCTAGAATTCATTGTAATTTTATTCCTCATACAAAGGCAAGATACTGCGGATGCTGAGAATCTGAAATATAAACAGAAAGTGCTGGAAATACGCAGGTCAGGCTGCATCTGTGGAGAGAGAAACAGTTGAGTTTTCAGGTCGGTGACCTCTCGTCAGATCTGGAAAATATTAGATGTTTAAAAGCATTTAAAAACCTGTTATGTCTGTAAAATTTTCCAGTTCTGACGAAAGATCACCGAACTGAAACGTTAGCTCTGTTTCTCACTCCACAGATGCTGCCTGACCTGCTGAGCATTTCCAGCATTTTCTGTTTATAATTTTACTCCTCGATGTTGTTCTGGAACCACAGCACTGGCCGAGCTTTACCCATGAACCATTCTGTCCCAAGTGTGGAGAAGTCCAATTTGTAGTGTTCCATTTTTTCCACCGCCCGTTCAGCCCCTAGCTGCAGCGGATCTTGTGTTCGATGATATCACTGTGGCCAGCGGATAATCTATTGAGCTGGACAAGCCATTCTTGGAGATTATTCCATACCCATGGTGCAGGAACAGTGGCTTTCTGTGGTAGAGCAGAGGTGCAACGTTCCCCAGTTGGGTTTTGGTTGGTTTTGGCTTTGAGATTTTGTTTTTTTAATGGCATCAGTTTATCTCTTAAGCGAAGGTTAACTCTTATTGGGGAATTTCTGGACAGACTCGGTTCCTGCGATCTATCTAACCTCTTGTATGTTGCCGTGTTGTCTGCTGGGGAAAGTTCTCACCGAATTACAAGCTTTTGTTTTAGCGTTTTAGTGCTGCTTAGGTTGTCAGTTATCTTCTGATTCTCTGATCTGATCTTCTCAAAGATTAGGTCAGTATACTTCTGTCATTAACCTGGGTGATTGGTCTCATGAGACAATTTATTGCTCGTGAAACATAGAAAAATAGGAGCAGGAGTAGGCCATTCGGCCCTTGGAGCCTGCTCTGCCATTCAATATGATCATGGCTGATCCTCTATCTCAATACCATATTCCCGCTCTCTCCCCATACCCCTTGATGCCTTTTGTGTCTAGAAATCTATCTATCTCCTTCTTAAATATATTCGGTGACTTGGCCTCCACAGCCTCCTGTGGTAGTGAATTCCACAGGTTCACCACCCTCTGAGTGAAGAAATTTCTCCTCATCTCAGTCCTAAATGTCCCAGTGTTTAAGGACAAAAATGACTGCCTCTGGCATAAGAGACGGCAGATGAAGCAATATATTAACTTAGTCTGGCCCTCATGAGTCGAGTAGGGATTAAAGGGTTCATTTTTAGTTGCTTCTTCATTCGATCCTCTTAGGTTCCCTGAAGTCCTTTCATGTACTCCTTGAGGTAATGGGCAGGTAACGCACGCCCATTCTCTGTTTAATGATGCTGTATAACGGATTTTCAGCAGGTGTGTGGGAGTAAGTGGGATTTACACTACTTTCTTGTAGCTGAAATCAGAAACTCGTGTTGGAAATCATGGGAACAGGAGTAGGTCATTCAGCCCCTTGAGCTTGATCTGCCATTCAGTGAGATCATGGCTGATCTGTATCCTAACTCCATCCACCCTCCTTGACTCCATATCCCTTAATACCCTTGGCTAGCAAAAATCTTACCGATCTCAGATTTAAAATTATTAATTGAGCTAGCATCTACTGTTTTTTGTGGGAGAGAGTTCCACACTGCTACCACCCTTTGCGTGAAGAAGTGTTTCCTAACTTCCCTCCTGAATGGCCTGGCTCTGATTTTAAGGTTATGTCCCCTTGTTCTAGACTCCCCTCACCAGCGAAAAATGTTTCTCTCCACGTACCCTATCGGTTCCTTTCAAAATCCTAAAAACCTCAATCAAATCACCCCTTAACCTTCTATATTCAAAGGCTCAAGCTCATGGTCTGGCACATTGGCCCATCAATGCGCTACTGCTTCAGGCTACTTAGAATTGAATGTTAGCCAATTTGTATCATTGAGCGTATATTAGCATGAAAGCATTATCTTGTCAATCTGAATGTTTAGGTGCTTTGCTGTGTGGACAAGCAAGGAATACTGTCGTGGCCCAATCCCAGTCCAGAAACTGTTCTGTTCTTCAGCGGACGTGTGGAGCCACCCCACGACAGCCTAGAGGACCTGAAAGATGACTTGTCCATGAGGTCCTTTGGTCACCCAGAGATGGAGGAAGAGAAGGATGAGGTGAGGGTCCATCTCGTCTTGTTATTCACCTGTTCAGATCTGCTATAGACAAAGTATGTGTTTCAGGGCTGCTATTCAAACCATCAGTTCCACGTTTTGAGTGCAGAATTATCTTGGAACGGAACTTCTTAATCAGGGGTCATAAACATAAGATGGTCACTAATAAATCCAATAAGGAATTCAGGAGAAACTGCTTTACTCAGTGGTTAGAATGAGGAACTTGCCACCACATGAAGTAGCTGAGACGCATAGCCTAGATGCCTTTATGCAGAAGCTAAATAAGTTCATGAGGGAGAAAGGAATAGAAGATTATGCTGACAGGGTTAGATGACGTAGAGTGGGAAGAAGCTTAAACACCGGCATAGACCAGTGTGGGCTGAATGGCCTGTGCTGTAAATTCTTTGTAATTCTTTGTAATCGTGTTGGAACAGATCAGCATTCAGGGCAGGGCTGGATGTCATTACCAACTCAATGTAATGAGACAGCCAAAGAATGGCCCACCACATGCACCATCCAAATGGGCCTTTTCCAATGAAGAGACATTGGTGGTGGGAACGGGGGTTAGCAGAGGATTTTATGCTCTGTAGTGCTTGAGATTCACTCTAATGGAAGAAATTAGCCTCTCCACCCAGCATGCTCTTTCATTTTTAAACAAGTGTAGTTTTGTAAAATAAAATGTGTTAAAATACTAACGCACACATGGAAACAAAATGTCAAGCTGTCTTGCTTAATTGTACCACACACTGACTTTCAGAATTCTGAATCTTCTCAATTTGTTTCGATGTGGTTGAAAATCCCAACTGTAATCCTCCTTGTGCCAAAGCACAGACAAATTGACAGATTAGTGCCTTGAGATAGAGATGTGTTGTCACACATCCTGTTTGGTTCATGTACAGTATGATTTGCAGCCAGTATGCTTTTTTGTCCTTCTGTTTTACTCCCTTTCTCTCCAAAAGGGGCCGACACTTGCTGGGGTATGAAGTCACAGGCAATGGTCACCCTCCAATATCTCGCCCAGTTGGCCCTTTCGTCATACGAGTGTGTTGGCAAGTCATTTCATCGTGTTGGACCTGGCACCCAAGCCAGATCCTGACCTTGCCCGATATCCGCACACGTACCTTCCAAGACGGATTGTGACTGTGCCTGATAATTTTTCTCGTCACTAGCCCGGGGGAGTGGAGGGCAATGTATCACAGCGCCTGTCCCTCCCACACAAACACACTACGCACTAACTCCACACTGACTGAGGATCAAACCTCGGGCTTCATGGGATAAATCAGTGAGATGGCCTCCAAATGTACCAACTGAGCCGGAGGGGTATGAAAACCTGTGCTTTTCACCACAGGGGAACATTCATAGGTGTAATTTTCATGAACAATATGCAGAATTAAAAATTGCTCGGCCTTACACAATTAAGTTTTACATTCTAACATTGCCAGCTTGAGCACCATTGGTAAGTAAGAACCACTGAGGGGTTTTGATAGAATAAGTCGGGAGAAACTGTTTCCACTGGCAGCAGGGTCGGAAACCAGAGGACGCAGATTTAAGATAATTGGCGATAGAACCAGAGGGGAGATGAGAAATGTTTTTACGCAGCAAGTTATTACAATATGGAATGCGCTGCCTGAAAGGGTGGTGGAAGCAGATTCAGTAGTAACTTTTGAAAGGGAATTGGATAAATACTTGAAAAGGAAAGATTTGCAGGGCTGTGGGGAAAGAGCAGGGAGAGTGGAACTAATTGGACAGCTCTTTCAGAGAGCCAGCACGTGCGCAATGGGCCGAATGGCCTCCTGTGCTGTGTATGATTCTATGATACCATTCTAAAGGAACGTTGAGATTTTCTGACCCTTGTATTTTGAATAATGCCTAGCCCAGGGAAGCTGATGCTCTGTTGCCCACCGCTGGTCTGGAGTTTGTACACATCACCAATGAGATCGGACAGGACAAAGACGAGAAGACTGAAAGCACTCCGCGATCGAGGAAGCGCAGCGAGAATCGACGGTGCAAGCACCTGTCGGGATCCAATGTCAGCTTCAGCAAAGACACAGAAGGAGGGGAGGATGATCTGACGCAGGTAACAGGATCAGCAACTGCATTGTGTGCAAGTAGTGGACCCCAGGTATTTGTTTGGGGAGGGTTGAAAGCAGGCGCTAGATGTATTGTGAAGAGGAGGGCGGGCGGGCGGAACTCATGTATATTGCAAGGGAGTGGCGGGCAGACCCGGGTGTATTACGAGGAGAATAAATAAAGATCCTTGGGTGTAGTGTGAGGGAGGAGTGGGTGGACCCCAGGTGTATTGATAGGGGAGGACGGGCAGACCCCAGGTGTAGCGTGAGGGAAGGACAAGCCCTGTTTTATTGCCAGGGAGGGTCAGGCAGACCCCCGATGTATAATGAGGGAGGGACAAGGCTTAAGTATACTGTGAGGGAGAGTTGACCGGGTGTGTTAGGAAGAAGCAGGGCCCAGTGAACTGAGGGAGTGTGGACCCTTTGGGTAATATTTCTCATTGACTGATATTCATCGTGATTGACTGAAGTTCACTTACTGCCCTGTCCGATCACCATTATGATGATAATGTATTGATGAGAAAATTAGTTTAAGACCAAGCTGTCTTTTTTCTTCCTTGGATGAAGGAGGCTCAGTTACATTACCGACATTGTACAATATTGTTGATATTTCTGGCTAACCAAGTATTCATTTTGAGTTATTTTGGGGTAAATTGGATACCAGGCAACATTTTTTAAATAGCCCTTTGTGAGAAACTGGCCAGAGGCAGAATGGTTTTGTATTCCATAGATTGCTGTCTTCTAGTTTGGAGTACATCTGTTCCCACTGGTACCCCTGTACAGTCAATGCAAGGCCTCTCCATTTTGTGTGGACACATCTTACAGCAGACCTCGAAACCACAATAAGCACACGTCGAAAGGACCAAATTAATTTGATTCCGATTCTGCACTATTTACAGGTGAGTGGTATTGGCGAAGACCTGGACCTGGAGGCAGAAGATTATATCTGCGATTACCACTTGGAAATGCTGAGCCTCTCGCAGGACCAGCAGAACCCGGCCAGTATTCAGTTTGATGACTCCAACTGGCAGTTTCACATCTCCTCGCTGAAACCACTGGGCCTCAACATTCTCCTCAACCTGTGCTACTCCACCGTCACCGAGCAGGTGTGCCGCTTCTCCGACCACCTGTCCAACATCGCCCTGCAGGAGACATCGGGCACTGCCGTGCCCATCCACATTCCTTGGGGGCTCTGTGAATTAGCCAGGCTCATAGGTGCGTGGTTCGTCTAGTACTTCTAAGATGGTTTGTGGTGCTAATTTGATACGTTAATTTTAAGATGTAACATCTGAGGTGAACCAACAACACATTATGGATTTTCGGATCCTGATTGTCCTATTGAAGACCAGATTCTGAAGTACGTTTTGAAGTGTAGTCACTGTTGAAGGGGTTCAGATGATGTCACGAACCATCACTTTCGCGGTTAATTAAGTTATTGGCGAACCCCAAGATCAGGTTACATTTCTCAGTAATGCAGGGGTAATTCCTAAGTTTTCTTGATCTAATTAATCCTATATGCACCTGTACCTACTATATGCTGTAATCCATGTTGTACTTGGTTTAAACCAAATGAAACTGAAGGTGCCGAATGATGTATTTTTTTTAAGAATGATTAACCAAAGGGAGGGGCCACAGCCTGTAGGTGCAGGACTGAAAAGACTAATCTTTTCTAATCCATCCACCACTTTAAACATTCACTCCCTCCACCACCGGCGTACCGTGGCTACAGTGTGTACCATCTACAGGGATGCACTGCAGCAACTCGCCAAGGCTTCTTCGACAGCACCTCCCAACCCCGCGATCTCTACCACTTAGAAGGACAAGGGCAGCAGGTGCATGGCAACAGCACCACCTCCAAGTTCCCCTCCAAGTCTCACACCATCCTGATTTGGAAATATATCGGCTGTTCCTCCATCGTCGCTGGGTCAAAATACTGGAACTCCCTCCCTAACGGCACTGTGGGAGCACCTTCACCACACGGACTGCAGCGGTTCAAGAAGGCGGCTCACCACCACCTTCTCAAGGGCAATTAGGGAGCAGTAAGTGCTGGCCTTGAGAGTGATGCCCACATCCCATGAACGAATAAAAAAAGAGGTATGGGAAGGAGTTCCATCAGTCTGAAGAAAAGCCTAGAATAGGAAATGTTGCTATTTAGAATTGGTGCTTTTTATTTCGTAGGATTTACTCCTGGTGCCAAAGAGCTCTTCAAACAAGAGAACCACCTGACCATGTACCAACTTCCGACAGCAGAGATGGTCAAAGAACCAGTGCCACGGCGACTGCTGTATGTAACCAAGAGGCGACCACCACTCAGTCACATGATGAGCCTTTTTGTGAGAGATACAATGACCAGTGAGTGTTATTTTGAATGTACTTCGGTTTTGAAAACAAGAAAGAACTTCCATTTAGATAGAGCCTTTCACGATCTCATAGAAACATAGAAGATAGGAGCAGGAGTAGGCCATTCGGCCCCTCGAGCCTGTTCCGCCATTCAATGAGATCATGGCTGATCATCCAAATTCAGTACCCTGTCCCTGCTTTCTCCCCATATCCCTTGATCCCTTTAGCCTTAAGAAATATATCTGTCTCCTTCTTGAATATATTTAACTCTGGCGAATATAAGCCTAATCGACCCAATCTCTCTTCATACGTCATTCCTGCCATCCCAGGTATCAGTCTGGTGAATCTTCGCTGCACTCCCTCCATGGCAAAAACATCCTTCCTCAGATAAGGCGACCAAAACTGCACACAATACTCAAGGTGTGGTCTCACCAAGGCCCTGTACAGCTGTAGCGAGACATCCTTGCTCCTGTACTCGAATCCTCTCACTATGAAGGCCAACATACCATTTGCCTTCTTAACCGCCTGCTGCACCTGCATGCTTACCTTCAGCGACTGGTGCACAAGGACTCCCAGGTCTCGTTGCACGTCCCCTTTTTCCAATCTATTGCCGTTCAGATAATAATCTGTCTTCCTGCTTTTGCCACCAAAGTGGATAACCTCGCATTTATCCACATTATACTGCATCTGCCATCTGCCCAATCACCCAACCTGTCCAAATCATACTGGAATTTCTCTGCATCCTCCTCACAGCACACACGCCCAGCTTTGTGTCGTCTGCAAACTTGGAGATATTACATCTAGTTCCCTCATCTAGATCATTAATATATATATTGTGAATAACTGGGGTCCTAGCACCGATTCCTGCGGTACCCCACTAGTCACTGCCTGCCACTCGGAAAAAGACCCATTTATTCCAACTCTTTGCTTCCTGTCTGCCAACCAGTTCTTGTTAGGGAAATTGACGGGATTGAAGGCCGATAAATCCCCAGGACCTTATAATCTACATCCTAGGGTACTTAAGGAAGTGGCCCTAGAAATAGTAGATGCATTGCTGGTCATCTTTCAAAATTCTATAGACTCTGGAACAGTTCCCATGGATTGGAGGGTAGCTAATGTAACCCCACTATTTAAAAAAGGTGGTAGAGAAAAAACGGGGAATTATAGCCTGACATCGGTAGTGGGCAAAATGCTAGAGTCCATTATAAAAGATGTAGTAGCAGAGCACTTGGAAAACAGTGACAGGATCGGACAAAGTCAACATGGATTTACAAAAGGTAAATCATGCCTGACTAATCTACTGGAATTTTTTGAGGATGCAACTGGTAGAATAGATAAGGGAGAACCAGTGGATGTGGTGTATTTGGACTTTCAGAAGGCTTTCGATAAGGTCCCGCATAAGAGATTAGCGTGCAAAGTTAAAGCACATGGGATTGGGGGTAAGGTACTGATTTGGATAGAGAACTGGTTGGCAGACAGGAAGCAAAGAGTTGGAATAAACGGGTCTTTTTCCGAGTGGCAGGCAGTGACTAGTGGGGTACCGCAGGGATCGGTGCTAGGACCCCAGTTATTCACAATATATATTAATGATCTCGACGAGGGAACTAGATGTAATATCTCTAAGTTTGCAGATGACACAAAGCTGGGTGGGCGTGTGTGCTGTGAGGAGGATGCAGAGAAACTCCAGTATGATTTGGACAGGTTGGGTGATTGGACAGATGCATGGCAGATGCAGTATAATGTGGATAAATGCAAGGTTATCCACTTTGGTGGCAAAAACAGGAAGACAGATTATTATCTGAACGGCAATAGATTGGGAAAAGGGGAAGTGCAACGAGATCTGGGAGTCCTTGTGCACCAGTCGCTGAAGGTAAGCATGCAGGTGCAGCAGGCGGCTAAGAAGGCAAATGGTATGTTGGCCTTCATAGCGAGAGGATTCGAGTACAGGAGCAAGGATGTCTTGCTGCAGTTGTACAAGGCCTTGGTGAGACCACACCTTGAGTATTGTGTGCAGTTTTGGTTGCCTTATCTGAGGAAGGATGTTCTTGCCATGGAGAGAGTGCAGCGAAGATTTACCAGACTGATACCTGGGATGGCAGGAATGACGTATGAAGAGAGATTGGGTCGATTAGGCTTATATTCGCTAGAGTTTAGAAGAATGAGAGGGGATCTCATTGAAACTTATAAAATTCTAACAGGACTAGACAGACTAGATGCAGGAAGGATGTTCCCGATGGCGGGGGAGTCCAGAACCAGAGGTCACAGTGTAAGGATAAGGGGTAGGCCATTTAGGACTGAGATGAGGAGGAATTTCTTCACCCAGAGAGTGGTGAACCTGTGGAATTCTCTACCACAGAAGGCAGTTGAGGCCAGTTCATTAAATATATTCAAGAAGGAGATAGATATATTTCTTAAGGCTAAAGGGATCAAGGGATATGGGGAGAAAGCAGGGACAGGGTACTGAATTTGGATGATCAGCCATGATCTCATTGAATGGCGGAGCAGGCTCGAGGGGCCGAATGGCCTACTCCTGCTTCTATGCTTCTCTATCTAAGTCAGTACCTTACCCCCAGTCGCATGTGCTTTAACTTTGCACGCTAATCTCTTATGCGGGACCTTATCGAAAGCCTTTTGAAAGTCCAAATACACCACATCCACTGGTTCTCCCTTATCTATTCTACCAGTTACATCCTCAAAAAATTGACGTCCCAAAGCGCTTTACAGCCGATGAAGTACTTTTGAAGTGTAGTCACTGTTGTAATGTAGGAAATGTGGCAGCAAGGTTCCAAAAACAGCAATGTGATAATGACCAGGTTATCTGTCTTTTATTGATGCTGCCTGGCCTGCTGAGTATTTCCAGCATTTTCTGTTTTTTTGTTTTTTATTGATCGAGAACTCCCCAGCTTTTCTTCGAAATAATGCTATGGTATGTTTTATGTCTACCTGAGAGGGCAGACAGGACCTCGGTTTACGTCCCATCCGAAACAGTACCTCCGACAGTGCAGCACTCCCTCAGTACTGCACTGAAGTGTCGGCTTAGATTTTGTGCTCAAGTCACTGGAGAGGGGCTTGAACCCATGACCTGCTGACTCAGAGGTGAGAGTGCTACCCACTGAGCCACGACTAGCAACTTTCAGTGAAACTTCATATTAAGTATAATTTAGGATCCATGGGGGAGAAATTCAGTATCGCCCCATTTGGGGCGCAATTATCGTCCGGGCGCAAAGATTATCGCCTGGCGCTAATTATCGCCACCGACTGCAAACTTGACTTTTATCGCCCCTGGAGGTGATTGCAGCGCTAAATCAGGTGCTTCACACCTGTCTTAAGGCGCAAAGGCCGAGGAGAGAGGCGCTACCTCAGAGCGCTGGCGAAGCTCATGTGATGTCAGTCAGCAATGGAACACACACACAATGGCACGGGCCAGTTCTTAAAGGGGATGGTTAATCTTGCTTTCCATCCACATCCTGCTCATTGCAGCCTTGAATCTCGGCCTGGAGAGACCTGCACATCAAATCTGCTGGAAAGAACAATGGAGAGTACCAGGCAAAGAGCTCAGAGTGCAGCCCCCACAGTCTCTTCTAAATCGATACAAGGAATGGCAAATCAAAATGAACCTGCAAAGTGCTGCTCAGTACCCAAAACTCCTTCACACAACGTTGAATCTCTCCAGAAGTCTCTCCCTCTCTCTCTCAGAATGCGTAGTTCAAAAATGGCACCAACAATAAAAGGCAGGAAGCGGTCACCTTTAAATAGCACTCCCCCTTTCCCTTCATGACTGCAGAACGCTCCCCTCAACCTGTCGTTGCTAGCGTCAGGCGGTAAGGCAGGGGGCGCCACTCAATATCCGCTCCGGGGCGTTGCGCACTTGACTGACGTCACAATCTGCCGGCGCAGGAGATCGTGGCGGTAGTGTTTAGCGCCGCCGCAAAATGTCTAGTTAATTTCGCGAGCGGCACAAACTTCGCCGCGCCTGGGCGCCAGATGCTTTGCGCCCCATTAGCGCCCTCTTAAGGCGCTAACGGGAGGCGCAACCAACTGAATTTTTCCCCCAATATCTTTTGAGGCCTGTCTAAAACTGTCTAGCTAGACATGGTCCATGTGTAATTGTCTGCTTCAGTTTGGTCCTGCTACCTTTTATCATTGAGTCTTGTATCCTGTTTATGTTGGAAAAGTGATGTACAACTCCAGCATCCATTTCACAAACCATCTAAAGTGAACTTTCAGCGTGTGACTTGACCCAAATTATCCTCAACCCTCAGAATTAAGAGCCAGAATGGTTGAGCCTGTGAGGAGAAAATTGGTGCCTGAACTTGACGCCAACAAACTTTAAAAATTAAAACTGTTATTGCTCCAAGCCCCTTCTTTCCTGCGGTTGCTTCACTTTTCTATACCGTGGTCTTCCCCCAACTTTCCTTGATCATTGTACAAAGATTGACTGGAAAAAATATGGATGAATTAACAGCTTAAAAAATACTATGAATTTTATTTTATTAAATAGCAAACAATCATACTTTAAAAAAACACCCACAGAAACATCCGTTTGGTAAATGGAGCAGTGAACTGCTGCACCCAATTCTCCCCTCTTCCATTCCACTTTCCTTAAGACAGACTCAACACACTGGTTAAGGTAGAGGCAAAATCAATGTGTGGGTAGATTAAAGTGGTCGAGGCCTATTCTATTTTCTCTGCCCTCTGGCCATCCTGAAATATAAACCGAGGCAATATTGATACCACTGTCAGCCAATGAGTTGGAGGCAGGGTGGGACTTGTGGTTTACATTTACTCAAACTGCAGCAAACACAGTGTATTTACTCAACAAAGAGTCTCTATAGCAAACTCATGAACTACAGCAAACAAGTCTCTGAACTTGTGACCGAAACTACAGCAAACAGAGTCTCCCGAGTACAGCAGGATTATTTCTTTCAAAAAAAAATGCATTGAGTGGAGGATAGTTACATAATACAAATTATGTACATAAAATCAATCCCAGTTCCTTTACAGCAGTGCAGTCTCCAGGCGTGATTGACGGGGCCATTATCCAATCATCTCCATTCTTGGCCGGGACGTTAGGCACCACTATATGCAGCCAGCTATAAATGAGATGGTCCCGTGAGCTGATGGAAAGAGGCAGTTGAATCTGCCTGCTTCCATACTAAACAATGTATTGGAAAACAAGGCTCCCAATTCATAAGAACATAAGAAGTAGGAGCAGGAGTAGGCCATATGGCCCCTCGGGCCTGCTCCGCCATTCAATAGGATCATGGCTGATCCGAACCTAGACTCACGTCCACTTCCCTGCCCGCTCCCCATAACCCTTAATTCCCTTATCAGCTAGGAAACTGTCTATCTCCGTTTTAAATTTATTTAATGTCGCAGCTTCCACAGCTCTCTTGAGGTAGCAAATTCCATAGATTTACTACCATCTGAGTGAAGAAGTTTCTCCTCATCTCAGTTTTGAAACGGCAGCCCCTTATTCTAAGATTATGCCCCCTAGTTCTAGTCTCACCCATCAGTGGAAACATCCTCCCCGCCTCCACCCGATCAAGCCCCCTCACAATCTTATATGTTTCGATAAGATCACCTCTCATTCTTCTGAATTCCAATGAGTAGAGGCCCAACCTACTCAACCTTTCCTCATTCAGTGCTTTTGAATAATGCACTCTAAAGTGCTTTACCGTGACAGCAAACTAACTGAAGACAGTGTAACGAGGTATATAACTCCCTTGGTGTAGCATGTCGGCGCTGGAAGGAGAGATTCTGGGATTTTGCCCACGGCAGTTACTGCCTTTTGAAAGATGAGGATCTTAATATTCTAACAGCTGCAGAGGTGACTGAAATCAAGTGACCTGTGGAAGAGCCAAGATTAGGAAATACTAACGATGAACTATGCTGTGGAACATGTAATAGATTTATGATGCAATAATGTCAAGTGCGATCTTGTAAAAGCATGTGCCAGCAAAATAAATTGTGAAACACAATACTAAAAGGGGTGTAACTGTGATACTGAATGGCTACCTGTGAATCACAAGAGTGTAATCCAATGGGGATAGGGGGGTCAAATGGACTCCTTATTTGGCATGTTCTTCACTGATTGCACAGTCAGTAAAGCATGAAATTCAGCAATGAATTTTATAGTGATTCAAGGAGACATTGCTGCATTTCACATGTCCTGCTGATTTCTGTGGGATATGTACCGTATCCGTTGGATTTGTGCATTGTAATTCATTAACGAGCATCTAGCACCTTAATGATCAGAGCAAAATTACATCTTAAAATGTTTTAGTAGCACAGATATCAAAGTAGTGCCATGTCAGGATGTGACTACGAGTTCCCAGGATGTCAGGTTATTTTAAGTCCATCAAACTTGTATTTTGATTGGATTGGAGTGACCACATTACCAGAAGACACTGCATGCTGGTATATCTGGAAAAACCTGCTCAGTCCAACGTGACACCCAGTGCTTCTGCAAGATCCTGTGTTTGACTGTTCCTGGGGCAACAACTTCTCTCTCTCTTTTTTATATTAAAGAACATGAATTGAAGATTTCCAGGAGTGCTGCCAATTCTTTCTACCACGTTCTTTTTTGCATTCACAGATAGCGTACAGATGCTGTCTCATGGCACAGCCGACCTCATCCTGGAGGCCTGCACAGATTTCTGGGATGGAGCAGATATTTATCCACTCTCTGGCTCCGACAGGTTTGTTCTTCTAATTACTCAGTGTGCTGCATAAAAAGCAGTCGGTGCCTGATGTACATGGGTTTAACCAATTACAATTACATAAGAGTCTCAGAACAGGAAAAAACCAGTTGGGTTTCCTCCGGGTGCTCCGGTTTCCTCCCACAGTCCAAAAATGTGCGGGTTAGGTTGATTTGACTATGATAAATTGACCCTTAGTGTTAGGGGGGGATTAAATATGTGGGGTTACAGGGATAGGATGGGATATGTTAGGGGGAATTAAATACGTGGGGTTACGGGGATAGGGTGGGATATGTGTCGGTGCAGGCTCGATGGGGATTCTGTGTGAGAGAGCAGGGACAGGGTACTGGATTTGGATGATCAGCCATGATCGTATTGAATGGTGGAGCAGGCTCGACGGGCCGAATGGCCTACTCCTGCTCCTAGTTTCTATGTTTCTATAAGCCCACCCCTTTCAGTTTGAACTTGACCAACCTTCCTGCCATCTCAGTACATCCCTCAATTCATAAACATATCTGATTGTTTCTTGAGCTTATTTGTACTATTTGCTTCTGATAACTTAGTTTTATATGACATGGCTCTGCCTGAGCTCTATATAGTATTTCTAATTCCTAAATTGCATGCAATGATTTGTGCTATGGAGTGAACCTGTCATTTAAAGTACTCTCAAACATTATAGGTGTCTATGTGGCAGCAGTTGAGGGTGGTCATTGTAGTGGCCGACCTCTTCCTGCCAGGCGCCCTCAATGATGTGAAACACAGATGAGCTTGTCTAGCTGCACACAGTGACATTCCCTCTTGAAGAAATAGTGTCTAGGTGTAGGGTCACAGCAGTACTTTGAGAGAGTGCATAAAGCTGACACCACCGATGATGAACCTTTCCAAGCTTTTACCAACCTTTTCTTGATACCTTGCTATTTCCCACAGCCTCTCCTATCTCTACCCATGATTTCTGTTCATGCGGACTCAGGGGTTTCAATAATGGTGTTCCTCCTATGGTTGCAGTTCTTTGGCACTGGTTATTGGCCAGCTCTTCCAGCGCGTGCATCCCATGATGGTGAGAGCTGGAGGTCCATTGTCCCTTTAAATGTCCTTGAACACGAGGAGTAGATGTTGTGGCAGGCAATGTGTGTTGACTGGTTTTGAGTCGAGGTGGTGTCTGAGTTTTTGCAGAGTTTGTCCTTTGTATACGTGAGTTTCCCTGACACACACGTGCTGACAGAGAATGATAAAGAGGTGAATGAGGGTTCTAGCAGTGGTGGAGTATATGGATGTGGCAACCTAACCTTGACTTACCTTGGTACCCTTGTGAGGTCATTAAACCTCATTTCACATTGTGTGGTAGATCTCGGAGTGGTGGAGGTCGTGTGACCGCCTCTGCCACATTCCACCGAACAGCCTGAGCCATCCTTCCTGTCCTCAGTCCTCAGTGCCCAACAGTCGATCCTTGCTGATCTTGACGTCAGCAAGCAACACCCCCACAGCTGCATCTGGAGTTCTCCCTGTTGTTGTTCCCTTTTTCTCCCCTGAGGCTGCTGCTCCTTGTGACATTCTTGCACTTGTGCTTTAAGCTGCTTAAAAACTGGCTAAAAGGCTGCACCAGCTCACACACTTCCACCCTGCCAGCAGCAGTACACTAATGAGCAGTATTGCTGCCTCAACGAGGACCCGGGGAGGAAAAGCTGGCGGGTTAGTGGCGGAGTCGCATGGTGGGGGGGGGGTGGAGGGGGCAATCGTCTGTTATCTGCCAATCGGAGGAAAATCCACCCCATGTTCTCCATCTGTTTCATATTACAACAGAAACTGCACGCCCAAGTAATTCATTGTACAGGAAACTCTTTATTAACCGGCACCGACGGGACCAGCGTGGTGCCGGTTAATCAAAAAGTCCGGATAATGGAGATTTATATCTCCCAACGTACGAGAGCCCCGTACACATTGACATGCGCCTGCATTCGGAGCTCCGTCTCCCCGGGGACCGCCAGCTGACCATCTGTCGTGTCCGCTGCCTACCCGGGCTGCACATTCCCCTCCCAATCTACACGCTCCGATACAAGGCAAACGACTCGGGGTTTTTTTTAAAGTTAATTTTAAACGAGAGATGAAGGAAAACCCCGGTTACCTACTCAAGAATTTTGCCGGTTAAGAGAGATTTCCGGATATTTGGGTGCCGGTTAATAAAGAGTTTCCTGTATGTGAAACACTTTGGGATGTTTCTGAGAAAGAAAGAGCTTGCCTTTATATGTCGACTTTCACATCCTCAGGACATCCCATAGTGCTTTACCAAACAATGAATTACTATTACAGTTCAGTCACTTGTTATGTAGGCAGAGAGATGTGATCAGGTGCAGTGTAACTGCAAGTTCTTTATTTTTTCTTTCATCAGCGTTCCTTCTTTTCGTGTTACTTCAGCTCTGTAACAATCATTTGCTGCAAGGGCTTTGAGACATTTCAATGTAAAAAGATGTTCTGTAAATGCAAATTTTTCCATGATTAGAATTCTGGAAATGTGTAGATTCTCAATTTCTCTAATCCATTCCGAGATTGCAGTTTATTGAAACTGGACATTTCATTCGGATCGAAAACCCTACGCATGCTGGATTTACAACAATTGTTAGCTAACTATTTGCAAGTTCTGAAAAAGCAGTGATTTATTAAGAGTATAATACTTTGCAGTATATATATATTTTTGTAAGTCATTTAATTTTGTGTCTGTCTGTTTCCTGATCTCTCTCGTATTGTGTTTTTCTGGTGCTGCAGGAAAAAAGTGCTGGATTTCTACCAACGAGCCTGTCTCTCCGGGTACTGCTCAGCTTTTGCCTATAAGCCGATGCACTGCACCCTGTCCTCCGAGCTGAACGGGAAGTGCATTGAGTTGGTCCAGGTGCCAGGTCAGAATGCCATCTTCACCTCCTATGACTTACCAGGGACCACGCCCATTAAACACGGCAGCAGACGGAACAGCTGGAGCTCTGATGGTATTTTCGGTCTTCACAAAATGATTCACTTGTGCAATTTGCGGGGATTTTTTTCTCCTAATGTGGTGTGTGTGTGTGTGTGGTTTCTTCCCCCGTTTTACCTTCTTTACTGACTCCTACTTGGGTACAGTTCCATTGGCAGCTCAACGCTTCAGGGTGACTTGTGCAAGTCTTATGAGCCTGTTTAGTGCCTTTTTTTTTTAATATAAAATGCCTCTACTTTCTCCCCAACAACTGATTACAGCCAAACTGAAGGGCAGTCTGCACTGGTGCCCCAGGTTGTCTGGCCACTCAGCATCTCCCTAAAGCAACATGGATAGATCAGTAATTCGGAGGCGCAGGGGTGGTGTATCAAACCTGAATCCGATCACCCCGGAGCGTACATTTTCCAATTACCATTATTTTATCACTGGGTTAAATGGGTTAAAGCTGACATTAAAATGACTGTGATTGAAAATCTAGGCTTGAACTGCCACAGAATCCGACAACCCCCTGTGTTGCCCAATTCCTTAAAGGGGACAGTATTTTTTATGGGCCCTGGGTCACTCTTGAACTTTGAAAACTACATTAGTTTGCTTTACTTAAGTGTGTGTGTTTCCCACTTAAAATCTGCTATGAGAATACACAGGCTTCCTAATAGTGTGTTAAACAGACGAGCTTTTTTTTCCACTGCAAAGAGCTAGTTTCCCTGTCAAGCTGTTCATGAGCAAAGGTAAATGTAAGCTTGAATTACACTTGGAGATAATGATGCTGACACTTTTTTTTTATTTTCTTTCTGCCCCCCCCCATTTTCAGATGGAGTGGGTAGACTAGGAACCTGCTTTTAGGGCTTAAAGATACATTCTTGGGTCTGGTGGGCAGGTGATCTGGTAGCTGACCAGCTGTGTTCCTGTCTCACATGAGGGAAAATTCGAGCAACACCCAGGGGATTGCATGGCTGTGGCGGAGGGGGGGTGTCGGGAGCGAAGGGATAGGTTAGATGGTGGAAAGGGCAGGGTCGATGGACCAGCAGCTCCCAGCTCCATGGCCTCTCTTGCTGAGACGGACAAGAGCAGTATTACCATGAGCGCAATACCACCTACAAGTTCCTCTCCAAGTCAGATGCTGACTTGGGACATTCCTTCATCGTCGCTGGGCCACAATCTTAGAATTCCCTATTTGACACCAACACGAGAGCTCCATCAGCCCAAGGGCGGCAGTGGTTCAAGGAGAAGGCCCATCACCACCTTCTCAGGGTATCGAGGGGAGGGTAACGGGTGCGGCCTTGCCAGCGGTGCCCACATCCTGAGAACAAATTTTTAAGAACTCAGTGCAGTATTTTGCTGTTTCTTGGAGATGCATTTGTCCGTTCCTGATCACTGACCCCTCAGTACATGTACTGGGCTCAGCCTGGCAGTTACTGCCCAGTGTTGGGAGGGATCTCATAGAATCTCTCAGCACAGAAGGGGGGCCATTCGGCCCATCGTGCATCTTTGAAAGAGCTATTCAATTCACAGAATCACAGAATCTCCACAGTGCAGATAGAGGCCATTTCGGCCCATCGAGCCTGCACCGACACATATCCCACCCTATCCCCATAACCCTAAGGATCAATTTATCATAGCCAAATCAACCTAACCCGCACATCTTTGGACTGTGGGAGGAAACCGGAGCACCCGGAGGAAACCCACGCAGACACGGGGAGAATGTGCAAACTCCACACAGACAGTCACCCGAGGCCGGATTCGAACCCGGGTCCCTGGCGCTGTGAGGCAACAGTGCTAACCACTATGCCACCGTGCTGCCCTCTATGCCACCGTGCTGCACTCCCCTGCTCATTCCCCATAGCCCTGCAAATTTCTCCCCTTCTGGTATTTATCCAATTCGCTTTTGAAAGTTCCTATTGAATCTGCTTCCTCCATCCTTCCAGGCAGTGCATCACGTAGTAATCCCCCCCCCCCCACTTCCTCCAAAGGACCTCGGGATCTTTCACTACATTCAAGGCGCTATGAATGCAAGTTATTGATAAGTAGTTGTGCAAACCATATTTTTTGCTTGCCAAAACTGTTGGGCTTGTTTCAGAAGGAATAGTGGAAGTGATGGAGAAGGAGGACTGCATCCAAGCCTTGAGCGGGCAGATCTTCATCGGAATGGTCTCCTCCCAGTATCAGGCTCGGCTAGACATAGTCCGGCTGATCGACGGGCTTGTCAATGCATGCATCAGGTTCGTCTACTTCTCCCTGGAAGATGAATTAAAAAGCAAGGTACTGTCTGCAGTTTCGGTTTCTGCCCTTTTAACCAAAAGCTCCGCGGTATCTTGGGTGACTGTCGTTGTGCTGTAATTGCAAGAGCCATTGCAGCTCGGAGGCAGTCATTCCCGCGATCACTTGGCATTTCAGAATTGAGACTTTTGCTGAGGGAGGGTGGGTTGTAAAAGCTGTTTTTGCAGAACGAGATTGTGCTGTTTTGAATTGTGTATGGACGCTGATCTTTAACTGCAACTGCTTGCAGGTTTGGGAGTGATTCTGTCTGTGCTGAGACTGACTTTGATTATGCTGAGTCTTTCCTGCAGAGTTCTTTCTGCTTTAAGCACTAACATTTCCTCAAAGCAGACATGGGAGAGAGATTTAAGAAGAAAGCCTCATTAAAAATGAAAAAAGAGCTGTTGTTTCCAGCATTTCTATTTGTATTTCAGATTACCAGCATTTGTGTTATTTTAATCTCACTTAAAGCTAACTTTTTGCTAATGTAACCAGTAACAGCATTGTTAGATACTGTGGGTTAGGAAGGTAGGAACAGGAGGAGGCCATTCAGCCCCTCGAGCCTGTTCCGCCATTCAATTAGATCATGGCTGATCTGTATCTTAATTCCATTTGCCCGCCTTGGTTCCGTAACCCTTAATACACATACCGAACAAAAATCGATCAATTTCAGCTTGACATTTTTCAATTGACCCCTGGCTTCACCAGCTTTTTGGGGGGGAGAGTTCCAGATTTCCACTACCCTTTGTGTGCTTTCTGACATCACCCCTGAACAGCCGAGCTTTAATTTTAAGGTTAAGCCCCCTTGTTCTGGACTCCCCCACCAGAGGAAATAGTTTCTCTCTCTATCAACTCCTTTGATCATAAACACCTCAGTTAGATCGCCCCTTAATCTTCTATACTCAAGGGAATCCAAGCCTAGTCTATGCAACCTGTCTTCATAATTTAACCCTTTTAGCCCCGGTATCATTCTGGTGAATCTGCACTGCACCCCCTCCAAGGACAATCTATCCTTCCTGAGGTGCGGTGCCCAGAACTGAACGCAGTGCTCCAGACGGGGTCTATCCAGAGCTCTGTACAGCTGTAACGTAACTTTCACCCCTTTGTATTCCAGCCCTCTGAGATAAAGACCAACATTGCATTCGCCTTTGAAATTATTTTTTGTGCCTGTCCACTAGCTTTTAGTGATCGTTCACTCACTGCGGGACTTGATCATATAATCTGGGGTGACTCTTCAGTGCAATACTGAGGGAGTGCTACATTGATGGAGGTGGAGTCTTTAAGATAGGATGTTAAACTGAGGCCCCGTTTCCCTGCTCGGGGATAAGATCCTGTGGCACTATTCAGAGAAAGCAGGACAGTGTCCTGTCCAAACATTGACCTCTCAACCAACGCCACCAAAAACAGCTTATCTGCTCCATCATTTCATGTGTTGTTGCTGTGTGATATTTGACTGCTGCATTAAAACTACAGTGACATTAAGTGATTGATTGGCTGCAAAGTGCTATGAGATGTCCTGAGGATATGAAAGGCACTATATGCATGCACCGTCTTTGTTCCTTTACTGAAGACTGAGTGGGTGATATAGTTTTATTTCTACTTGTAACGCTACCTTTGTGATTGTCTTGCTCATGGGTGGAAAAAATCCTCTCGTATCTTATGATCTGTCTCGTAACCAAATCTTAAGCTGAGCTACCCCCTGGAAATCTTTTCTCTTGGAAAGAGATGCAACTGAGCACTCGCTAACCTTCTGCTAATAACCTATCTCTTCGCTCCAGGTGTTTGCAGAGAAGATGGGTTTAGAGACAGGCTGGAACTGCCACATCTCTCTGCTGCCGTACAGCGGAGGTCCCGGCTCCGAGATCCCACAGTCCAGCCCGAGCCACACGGGCTCCCTGCGTGACGACCTTCATCAGGGTAGGGGACCCTTTGTTACTTTTTATTGAGGCCTGTAGAATATGGCTCTGTTCCGTGTGTGTAACCAGTGTAATATGTGCACAAAATTCAACACCTATGTTTCAAAGATTAAAGGCTTGAGAGCAGTTCATAGATAAAGTAGTTGCAGCAAATTCAAAGGCAGAGGCTTTGTAACTTCATAAAATCGTGCATAACCGTTGACGTTTAACAACTGTTCGTCTTAGATTGGCTATCAGCTATCATTGACTAACACTAGACTAAGTTCCAATAGCCTCTAATGTACCCTGTTGATCCTGAGATTGAGTTTCAGGGCTACCACTTTGAAGCAGCGTTATTTTTTTTACTGGGCGAGGGAAGCAGTGCAACCGGCTCTGTAGAACATGGTGAGAACAGAGGAGTCATGGAGATGTTAGCTGACTTATCCATCCTTATCTCCTTAAGTCGGTGGGGGTGATTCAACCGGGCTGAATCCTTGCACCCTAGTCAGTGTTCTTTTTTAATACGTAGATTCGAAGGATGATGCAGAGGGAGCATTGCTTATGGAAGAAGAGAGACACTCGGACCTCATTAGCTTCCAGCCGACAGACAGTGATGTGCCCAGCTTTCTGGAAGACCACAACCGGGTAAGATGCAGGCTCGGTGATGGGTCTGTACATGGAGCCACTGAATTTTGTGGTCAGTTCCATTACGTAAATTGTTACCTTAGATTTGGACTGAAATCTTAGTTCAATGTATCTTCATAGATGTTAATGGCTGGAGTAAATGCAGAGGCTTTGCAAGTTCATAAAATCGTGTGTAATCATTGCAGTTTAATGTGTACCCTGTTGATCATGAGATTGAGTCCAGGGAATCCACTTTGAAGCAACTTACACTACACAGTTTTAACAAGAACAACAATAATGTGCATTTGTATAGCACCTTTAAAGTAGTAAAAGCATTCCAAGGTGCAGGAGCGTTATCAAACAAAGTTTGACACCAAGCCACTTGGAGATATTAGGACAGGTAACCAAAAGCTTGGTCAAAGAGAGGATTGATCTTCAGGGATTCTGCTTTTCTTTTAAAGCTATTTTAATTTGTTTTCTTGAGTTGAGCCACATTCTTGGTTGAGAGGTCTGACCAGGGTGACTTGCTCTCAGCCCTCTGCAGATGCTGCTGGAGATCTCATCACTAGCGTGGGTGCCTGGGGGGAACGCACACGCTTTCTCTGTGGAGGAGGACCTGCACTGAGCTCTGTGCCTTCCTACACTGGCACTGCTGAGACTGAGAGTTCACTAGCTGGGGAACTGCAGAGCAGGCTGGTCTCCTGTCACTCTGACCCATGCCTTGGATAGCTCCAATACAGTCTGCATACAGCCCTTGTAGCATCCATTTTTTTTAAATATTGCAGTAATGTAAATGAGACACTGGCTTTCTTTTCCTTAGGCTAAGCTACCACGAGGAATCCATCAGGTGCGACCACATCTCCAGAACATCGATAATGTGCCTTTACTGGTCCCTCTGTTCACAGACTGCACTCAAGATAGTAAGTGAGCATCATATACCTGTGCACTTTTAGCCACATTTAGCAATACATTGACAAGTGACGCTAACGTTGTACTTCTAGTCGGTTTGAGATAATTGGCTAAAAATCCAGGAGGGAAATTAGGAGAATTTTTTTTTTACGCAGCGAGTTGTTATGATCGGGAATGCACTGCCTGAAAGGTTGGTGGAAGCAGATTCAATAACTTTAAAAAGGAAATTGACTAAATCCTTGAAAAAGGAGAAATGTGCAGGGCTATGGAAAAGAGCAGGGAGTGGGACTAATTGTGACGCGATGGGCCAAATGGCCTCCTCCTGTGCTGTAAGATTCTGTCTCTCAAAACGCCGCTTGGACCCCAGCAGTCAGTCTCCGAAATGGGGCCAGTTTGACTCGGCAATTGGTACTTGGGGAAATGCACGACAGCATCTCAAAGCGATTTTATAGATTCCACGGCTGAATTTTGGGGCCGCACCCCCCAGGCCAGTAAATCACACGTCCAGTTGCATTTTTACACTCCTCAATCCCAGAAATTTCAGCAACTCCGTTATTTAAGCAACACTTGTCTCTGAATTCATAAGACGGGAAGCAATGCAAAGTTCATTTCATCAGCACCCCAGAGGCCTGGCCCAGAGATGGCATTACACGTGGATTAAGTTATCTCCGTGATGTTTCACAAAAGTCATCTGGTCTCATACCTTGCACCCTGTCGTTTCATTTATAAGCTTCCTTATTTTGTTGAAAAAGCCCAGGTGAAGGGCCAAAGCCTGCAGCACAGGACTCCCATCAAGCTTGTAAAGAGGGGAGAAATCGGGAAACAGTGATTATACGACCCCCAAGCTTTAAAAGCTTGTAATTTGTCGGAAAAGGAAAGATTGGGGGCAGGTGAAGAGTTCCATGGTTTGGAGGTCTGAGGAAAGAATGTGTTGGAGTAGGAGAGAGGGCGAAGAGGTTTGATTGCAGTGAGGCCGCAGCGTGTAGGATGTTCATTCTTACGTATTTCCCTGGTAATGTGAGTTGTTTTTTTTACATGCACGCTGCTCTTCCTTTTCCAGCAATGTGCGAGATGATGGAGATCATGCAGGAGTACGGGGAGGTGATCTGCTGCCTGGGCAGCTCTGCCAACTTCAGGAACAACTGCCTTTTCCTGCAGAGCAACATCGGGTGAGGGTCTCGTTCTGCGCACGTGTGGCACAGTTTGCTTGTAAAGCAAGGGGTGGATGGGAGGATTGAGTGGAGGGATTGTCCCGTCCTGGGCACAGCAGGAATCGCTGAGCAATAGCAAAATACTGCGGACGCTGATGAAGGGTCACCAGACCTGAAACGTTAACTCTGTTTCTCGCTCCACGGATGCTGCCTGGCCTGCTGAGTATTTCCAGCATTTCCTGTTGTTATTTCAGGAATCTCTGAGCGTTTAGTAGTCCAGAATTTAATAGGCAACCCTGCATTCGGTGTGTTCACAGAGTAAGGGTGTTGACTCTATGCACTCAAGGGGAATTCTTTTTCTCCTTTCCAGCTGCTTTCCCTAGGGAACAAGCGCTGAAGAACTCGAATGGGGGGAGGGTGGAGATAGCCACAGGGAACTTTTTTCACTGAGTATCTTCAGAATCAGTTGCTTACCAAAGGACTGGTGATTTTGAGGGACAAGGTTCGGTTTTATGAAGGACAGAAATTACTCTTAACCAGCTGCCTCTCAACCAGGGGGAAAGGAGGATCATTAAGAATTTGGTTTCATCTTTGGGGCTGACACTGTCCTGCGGATATTGATGGCTTAGAGGTGAAGACTGCAGCCCCGAGCCATTGGACCAAGGGGAAGGTCCAAAGGTTCGATCCCCAGTCTATTAGCCAATCTCAGCTGAGGGTGACACGATATACAGGAAACTCTTGTTTAAACGGCACCTAAGTATTCGGAACTCTCTAATAACCGGCAGAATTCATACTCCGAAAACTACAGTATACAGTCGTTTATAAGTTTTGTTTTACTGTTAAGTAATTAAAGAGTTATGGATTACCCTCAACTGGCATTACTGTACTTAATCAAGCATCTTCCACCATCCATTTAACACAACATTTTGTAGGGGAGTACCCAATTATACTGCACATTTCTTGATTTTTTTATTTTTGTTTGTTAAAAATAGCCTCGTTAGATATACCTCTCCGTTATCCGGAATTTTTAATCAACCGGCACCACGCCGGTCCCGTAGGTGCCGGATACCAAAGAGTTTCCTGTATGTGGTCACAGAGCTCCTGGGTTGGGGATGAAAAAAATCAGTCAGGGAGTCCCCGACCTTTTGAGGAAGTAATAGGAATTTTGGACATAGATGGCACTACACGTGATTACGGTAGACAAACACAGCAACCCATTTCCATGCAGCAAGGCCCCGCAAACAGTGAAGAGGTAATTGACCAGTTAATCTGGTTTGGTGAAAAGTTGGCCAGGACACTGGGAGAAAAAAGGTTTCCAGGGCATCTTTTACATCCACCCAAGTAGACAGACACCTTTGTTTTAACATCTCGTCCAAAAGTCAGCACCTCCGACAGTGCAGCACTCCTTCAGTACTGCACTGGAGTGACTGCCTAGATTATGTGTCCCTAGTTGAAACGTGACCCCACAACCATCTGACTTGGAGACTAGAGTGCTGTGAACTGAGCTAAGCTGGCACTGAGTAATACTGGACTTGGTGGACAGTCTCACCAATATTGAGACAGTCAATATAGCTGGACAGTCACTGAGATGGCCTCCATTGACATTTCTGTTTTTTATATATGATTTCTAGATTTTCTATGTGTTTCTGGGCTGCTGCATTTTAGTCTTTTCACACAGTAATTATTCCAGTTTGCATCTTTAAACACAAAGTATGGATTTTACCAACAGCAGACCAAACCAAGTGGTGTTCTTGCAAAGTGTAATATTTCACATGGGTTGGAAGAATTCCTTTTGAGAAAGTCAGATAGTGGTTAAATGAAGAGTGGGATGGAGTCGCAGTTACAGCTCAGAACAAACGCACAGGTTCTGATCATAGAATCACGGAAATTTACAGCACGGAAGGAGGCCATTCGGCCCATCTTGTCCGTGCTGGCCGACAAAGAGCTATCCACCCTCATCCCACTTTCCAGCTCTTGGTCCGTAGCCTTGTAGGTTACGGCACTTCAAGTGCATATCCAAGTACTTTTTAAATGTGATGCGAGTCTCTGCCTCTACCACCCTCTTAGGCAGTGAGTTCCAGACCCCCCCCACCACCCTCTGGGTGAAAAAATTTCTCCTCAACTCCCCTCTCAACCTCCGACCAATTACTTTAAATCTCTGCCCCCTGGTTATTGACCCTTCTGCTAAGAGAAATAGGTCCTTCCTCTCCACTCTATCTAGGCCCCTCATCATTTTATACACCTCAATCAAGTTTCCCCTCAGCCTCCTCTGTTCCAAAGAAAACAATCCCAGCCTATCCAATCTTTCCTCATAGCTAAAATTCCCCAGCCCAGGCAACATCCTCGCAAATCTCCGCTGCACCCTCTCTAGTGCAATCACATCCTTCTGGTAATGTGGTGACCAGAACTGTACGCAGTACTCTAGCTGCGGCCTAACTAGTGTTTTATACAGTTCAAGCATAACCTCCCTGCTCTTATATTCTGTGCCTCAGCTAACAAAGGAAAGTATCCCGTATGCCTTCTTAACCACCTTATCTACCTGTCCAGCTACCTTCAGGGATCTGTGGACGTGCACTCCAAGGTCCCTGTGATCTTCTGCACTTCAGTGTCCTACCATTTACTGTGTATTCCCTTGCCTTGTTAGCCCTCCCCAAATGCATTACCTCACACTTCTCCAGATTGAATTCCATTTGCCAAGGCCACTGGTTCATGGTGACTGAATAACATAACTCTGGGATTGCATGAAAGGGGGCTTGGCAACACAATGGGAACTCCTGAAGCAGATATAGACAAATATATACAATGAAAAACAAGAGACAGAACATTTAATAGTCCATTTTTTTCCAGAAATATATTCTCTTGGTGCAGTGGTAATTCAGTTAACATGATATTTACAGCAACTTACTTAGATACAATCAGTCTGTTGACATCATTGTATGAATTTAAAAAACTGGGCATCTAAACTTAAGTAAAATGCTGGAAATACGCAGCAGTCAGTCAGCATCTGTAAAACGGCAGGTCTGTACCTCGGGTGTGTACCTTTCTATCAGCTGACGACTGAGAGAAACAGAAGTTTTAGTAAGGCTGGGGAAAAATAGAGGGGAAAAAAGGGGGAATCAACAGATAACACCAGTCACAGAGAGGGAGGGAATGATCTGCAAACTGCTTAATGGGGAACTCCCAGCATATTTGTATGTTCTGTCTTTAGCACACTTCAGAATCAGGGCATTCTGTAGGCAGCAGTCACGAGGTGAGGGGAGAAAACTACGGAGGGGGTACCCTACCATGACTAGCTGTGTGGTCGCTGTTATGCCCGGAATAGGTGGTGCTGACTCCCTTGCTACAGACACCACAAGAATAAATTTGGTAATTTTTTAAGATATATATTAGAAGTTTGTGATTCCTTAACTGCAGTTTTTATTTGTTAACAGCGTTGCACTGGATCCACTCTACCCATCCCGATGTTCCTGGGAGACCTTTGGCTACGCCACCAGTGCCAATGTTTCATTTGATTCTGATGAACTTTCGCCTCTGCAGTTATCTGGCCTCTTGAACAGCCTGCCCTGTTCCATTTCCTTTCACCAGGAGGAGAGCATCAGCATCATCAAACTCATCGAACAGGTGCGTGTGTGTGTGTGTGCGATCAAGCGTGCGCGCATGTACGTGTACGCGCATACAGCAAAATAATCCTCTGCTATTAGACAGCTACCTGCGCTGCCATCGCCGTGAGGCAACCCCTTTGTCTGAGCTGAGGTCTTATGTAGATTGGGATGTTTAAAGGGCTGAAGGTAAGTAAATTCTATTTGAAAATATTTTCCAGTTTCTTTTGTGAAACACTCCTCTCATCTTCATTCCACATTGGGTACATGAGGTCACAATCAGCCCCTCTTTCAAAAGGGTTCCTGTGGAACACAGAGTCACTGTGTCATCTGTACCAATGCCGACATACAGCCAGCTGCTCCCTCTCCTCATAAAGGCAGCCACTGAGCCTGTACATCAGTTCATTTTTCCCCAGCTCCGTTGCATTTGGTGCTCAAAGTGTCACTGGCTTCTTGAATTCCAAAAGAAATAAATAGTGTGTGTTTTCTCTGTTAAAGAGATATTTGTTGCATAAACCTAGCTTGTGTTGCCTTGGATATATAAGGTTGTGGGGTGATCTGATCGAGGTGTTTAAAATGTTAAAAGGATTCGATAGGGTAGATAGGGAGAAATTATTTCCTCTGGTGGGGGAATCAAGAACGAGAGGGCATAACCTTAAAATGAGAGCGCGCCCATTCAGGAGTGAAATCAGGAGGCACTATTTCACACAACGGTTTGTAGAAATCTGGAACTCTTTCCCCCAAAAGGCTACGGATACTGGGACTATTGGAGCTTTCAAGACTGAGATCGATAGATCTTTATTAGGTCAGGGCATCAAGGGATATGGAGCAAAGGCAGGTAAATGGAGTTGAGTTACAGACCAGCCATGATCTAATTGAATGGCGGAGCAGGCCCGAGGGGCTGAATGGCCTCCTCCTGTTCCGGTGTTCCTATTTGTAATTAGTTTGTCTGTATGACAGTGTCTACACTTCAGACATAATTTATTGGCTGTGAAGCGCTTTTGGACGTCCTTACTTCTTTTCTTGACTGCCTTTTTTTGAGGATGTACCTCAGAGTTTTTTTTTAAAAAAGGAATTAATTAAGGGAAAATGACCCGGACGATCCTTGTCGGATTGTTAATCCATTTGTGAAAGGAATGTGACTGCTTCAATGCAAAGGGTCTCGAGCATTAGAAAGATTGTAACACGATATTCTCAGTAACAGATGGGCTTGGAAAGTGTAAGATGTCTGTCGCCAGATTGCGGCATCAATAATTGCTGCCTCAGGTTCTCGAGATATGCCCACAAGGGCAGAGTGCTCTACTTAAACTGCATAAAGCAGAAAAACACAAGAAAAAAACAACACTCCAAAGAAATTCTGAAATAAAATTTTCCAGTCTCAAGTAAACCACATAGAATGACTTAATTTACAGCACAGAAACAGGCCATTCAGCCCAACAGATCTATGCCGGTGTTTATGCTCCACACGAGCTTTCTTTCGCCCTACTTCATCTCACCCTGTCAGCATATCCTTCTATTCCTTTCTCCCTCATGTACTTATCTAGCTTCCCCTTAAAGGCATCTGTGCTATTCACCTCAACTACTCCTTGTGGTAGCGAGTTCCACATGGTTAGAGCCACAAGAAGTTACCCAGTCATCAAATAAGAGCCGAGTGGATGGTTCCATGTATTTTACATTGTTACTGTCTTAAGGGCTGTCCAGCTGTCCCAAGGCTGGCTTCCCAGGCATCTCTTAAATACTGTTACATGGAGTAGTCCTCGTACGTTTACCGAACATTCATTACAGAGACTCACTGGGTAGCATCTTTGACAGAGCTGGTGTGAAGTTAAAGCTCCATTTCAGGATCCTCCTTCCTCTTAAAATTTGCGACACAGGCGTATCGAGAATGTGGAATAAAGGGGAAAGATAGGTTACCTACCTTGGTACATCAGTCATCAAAATAGAATCTCCACACGCAGTGCCCCCATAGGCATGGCTCAATGTTTGCATCATCTAGGGAGGGGGGGGCAGTTAGAGGACTTATCTGCTAGTTACTGCACCTCACGTCAAAACGAACCAATGCGCAGGTGGGGGTGTCCCCCTTTATCAGAAGAGCAGCGGGTCATGTATCAGCACCGGTGCAGATGCTGCTAACGTTTGTTGCCTGCTGAACATGCGTTCCCCAGGAGTCAGTTTGACGAGGGCTGCACTCCTGCGGAGAGTGGGGGGAGGCTTCCGTTTGAAGAAGGAAGATGACCGTACCAAGATGGCTAATCTCTCTGGTCAGTGGGCCCAACACAGTATGGGGACAGTTTCTTTGACAGAGCTGCTGTGATGATAAAGCTCCATTTCAGGATCCTCCTTCCTGATATACTTGGTTAGATATTCATTTCATGGTGCTGAAAGGCCAGGCCTGCCAGTCAGGCTGCTTGCATACATGTGGGCAGGGAGCGCCCCACATGGAGCCTTGTATATCATCACAGCTATATGGATTATGCTTGTAAAGATTATTTGCAAAAATTAAGCATAATTAACCATCATGGGCTTCCTGAGTTAAATTAGGCATTCCGTGTTGTTTTGTAAAATGTCCGAGAGTTGGGGAAGGCTGTCCACTGTGATAGAAATGTATTGCACCAGCCCAGGAAGCATGTGTCTACAGATTATTCTACCATGGAAGGCATCGCAACCAAGCCCAATCATGTCCTCCCCCTGACTTCCACCATGGTGAACTCTCCAGCAAGGGTCCCTGGAAGACCGTCAGGAGCAAGAATCACAGCTAAATGTTTTTTTTCCCCCTCCCTAGTCGAGGTACACTGTGGGTGTCTGTTAACACCCCTATTGGCGCATCAGCTAATTCAGCACACTCCAGCCATCGGACCTGGGGCCTCTTGCCGATATGGCTCAGTACCACAGCGCCAGCTAGATTTATGTACGGAACAATATGGGTAACTGCACTCGTCATTTGTTTGAGGTTGCATGCTGACTGCAGACTGGTACAGAGTGTACACGCCGAGGCCTTTGGATCACATGCCATAATCAATATGAGGCAGGATTACTATACTGTCTTCTGAAGCTGCTACTTTCTACATAATGCATGACCTGTTGTTGAAGTGGTGCCAGTTTTGGTGATAATCTCACTGATGTTTGGTAACAGGATCCTTGAACGACAAGTGTGCTGTCTAAATATACACAGAGGTATTTTAGCTGATTAGCATTCTCAAGGTTAAAGCTATTCGTGTCGCTTCGTGAGAGGCTTTCTCCAGGAAGATGTTCCAGTGAGCCAAATCAAATTAGGTTTTGCTTACACTTAGTATAAGCTGGTTGGCATCTAGCCACCGAGATTGTTTTACCAGCTTTGAGGTTACCTAACATAAGTATGTAGGCTCCGAGAAATATGAAGATAGTTTAAGATAGGTGATTGATGTAATTAGATTGTAATTCTAAAACTGAAAGAAAGCAAAAAAATAGAAACACTTGAATTATGTAACAACCTCAGGATGTCCCAAACTGCTTCACAGCCAATGAAGTACCTTTTTGAAGTGTAATATTCAACTATGAAAACATCACAACCAAGCCCAATCATGTCCTCCCCTGATTCCACCATCCTGCTCTTTCCAGAAAGAGCCCCTGGATGATAGTCAGGCGCAAGAATCAGAGCTAAATGTCACTGTTGTAATGTAATGTCACTGTAATGAGAAGGAACTACTTCACTCAGAGGGTGGTAGGTCCATGGAATATGCTGCCCCAAAAAGCTGTAGAAGCTACATCATTACATAAATTTAAAACAGAAATAGACAGTTTCCTAGAAGTAAAGGGAATTAAGGGTTACGGGGAGCGGGCAGGAATTTGGACATGAGTCTAGGTTCGGATCGGTCATGGCCCTGTGGGTAGCGTAGCGGGCCCAGGGGCCGTGTAGCCTGATCCTGCTCCTATTTCGTGTGTCCAATTCTGTTAGGTTCAGGAGATGGTTCTGTGATAGTAGATTGGCGGTTAGGATCAGATCAGCCGTGATCTTATTGAATGGCGGAGCAGGCTCGAGGGGCCAATTGGCCTACTCCTGCTCCTATTTCTTATGTTCTTATCATCTGTTTTTGTGATGTTGATTGAGGGATAAATGTTCGCCAGGGCATTGGGGAGCAGTCCCCTGCTCTTCTTCGGAATAGTGCAGTGGGATCTTTTACGTCTGCCTGAGAGGGCAGACCAGTCCGCGATTTAACGTCTTCTCGTCCGAAAGACCTCCGACAGTGCAGCACCCCCTCAGTACTGCACTGAAGTGTCAGCCTAGATTTTATGCTCAAGTCCCTTGAGTGGGACTTGAACCCACAACCTTCTGACTCCGAGGCAAGAGCGCCAACGCTGAGCCATGGCTGACCCCTAAGTTTAAGAGAAACTTAAACCGGATGTGTATGGTATAACCTACATTATCATCCACCATGAAGGGACCTTCCCTCCAGCAGTGAAGTTGGTGGATAATCAAGCTCTCCCAAAAATTGGTCTTGTGTGCACAGTACAGCACAACCCTAGGCACGGTCATATAAATGAGTTCAATAAAAATAACATTGAATTGAATCTTCTTTGAGCTTTGAGATACACTTATGTTGTGTGGGAAGAGATTGGTGTCAAATTGCCGCTGTGCACTGATGGCGTCTTGCGAAAGACTTTGTCCTGCACTAATTGTGGCGGGTAACGGCAGTGTGGATATTTGAGGTTCCCCTGTATATTTAGGTCCTAGTAAGAATGAAACCAGTGTATGAGACTGTCAGATAACCTGAGCTCGTGTCAGTTTTACACAGGATGGCTTTTGCTACACCACAAGTTATGTCTGAAAAAGTTTTGCCCTATATATAGCCATGGTTACAACGTAATATGAAAGTTGTCCCATTGTTGTTGTGATACTGTTTGATATGTGGCTTCAGTTCAAACACCAGACAACACGCATTAAAAATTGCAAAGTTATGATTAAGAAGGGAAGTCAGATAGTCATTTTTCACCCAGATGGCAGACTTGGTTATCACCAAATGACAAACTTTGGTTTACCTCATATCTTTTTACTTTTTTCCACCTGTGATGTGGACCTTGATCCTTCTTAGTTTTGTAGGAATAAGTTAATAGGGAAGGCTATTTAAGCAAGCAATATAAATGGAATCAGGAGACCGGTTGTTAGGAATAATCTAACAAATTGGAGGGGGGGCTTTTTGGGCCAACTGACATCTTCCTGTTGTTAAAAATTCTTGTGGTAAATTTTCCACTTGTTCCTGGCGTGGATCTTCATCCGCAGGAGTGCAGATTGGGAAATTGCAGGCACACACCTGTTAAAACTCATAGATGGAAAATCGTTGGCTGAGGGGTGCGTGATTTCCCTCTACGTGCGCCCGGTGGGCAAGGCTCACGCTAGGAACGCACAAGTGAAAAATTGACCTTTTTACATTCAGTGAATCTTATCACTGTGATGTAGCCGTGTTGTCCATCAAGCCAGATCACTAGATTCTGCCAGGTACTACTCCACAAAGCAGCACCAAACGAAGACTTGATTAAACAAAATAATGAATCTCTCCGTACAGCAAAAATGCTGAGACCTATCTGTGCAGTGTACGGTGGTTTTATATGAAGCTTGCGGATGTTGGAGGCTAAACAACAGAAACTGAACACAATCTTGTTCCAGTGTAATTTAACCAGTGGCGTTGCCATTTTTCCACAGGCACGGCACACAACATATGGAATCAGGAAATGCTTTCTCTTCCTGTTACAATGTCAGCTTACTCTGGTCTTCATTCAGGTGGGAAAATCAATTCTTTCTTCCTCGACGTTCAACTAGCACGGATCAGATCTCTACTTTAGCCTCTTAATGCTGCTTCCAAAATGTGAAACATTGTATTACTTAAACGTGGTGTCGAAATGCTGTTCATACTTGAGTATAAGGCTGGAATTTAGGTAACTGATAAAGGCTGTTGCTTTATATGTGCATCATTGTGGTGGATGGTGCAGGAATCCACTCTTGAGCACACTCATTTGCTCTGAGCTGGGTTCCTCGCTCCTGTCTCTTCTGTGCGATTAGGTCACTCCCCCTCCCCCCACCCGCTCTCTCGCCCCCCGCCTCCCCCCCCTCCGCTCTCTCTCTCGCCCCCTCCGCGCTCTCTCTCGCCCCCCGCCTCCCCCCTCCGCGCTCTCTCGCCCCCCGCCTCCCCCCTCCGCGCTCTCTCTCTCGCCCCCTCCGCTCTCTCTCTCGCCTCCCCCCTCCGCGCTCTCCTCCCCCCCTCCGCTCTCTCTCTCTCTCGCCCCCTCCGCTCTCTCTCTCGCACCCCGCCTCCGCGCTCTCTCTCGCCTCCCCCCACTCCCCCTCTCCGCTCTCTCTCCCCCCCCCCCTCCGCTCTCTCTCTCGCCCCCTCCACTCTCTCTCTCGCCCCCGCCTCCCCCCTCCGCGCTCTCTCTCGCCTCCCCCCTCCGCGCTCTCTCTCGCCTCCCCCCACTCCCCCTCTCCGCTCTCTCTCTCGCCCACTCCGCGCTCTCTCGCCCCCCGCCTCCCCCCACTCCCCCCCTCCGCTCTCTCTCTCGCCCCCTCCGCTCTCTCTCTCTCTCGCCCCCTCCGCTCTCTCTCTCTCTCGCCCCCTCCGCTCTCTCTCTCTCGCCCCCTCCGCTCTCTCTCTCTCTCTCTCTCTCGCCCCCTCCGCTCTCTCTCTCTCTCGCCCCCTCCGCTCTCTCTCTCTCGCCCCCTCCGCTCTCTCTCTCTCGCCCCCTCCGCTCTCTCTCTCTCGCCCCCTCCGCTCTCTCTCTCTCGCCCCCTCCGCTCTCTCTCTCTCGCCCCCTCCGCTCTCTCTCTCTCGCCCCCTCCGCTCTCTCTCTCTCGCCCCCTCCGCTCTCTCTCTCTCGCCCCCTCCGCTCTCTCTCTCTCGCCCCCTCCGCTCTCTCTCTCTCGCCCCCTCCGCTCTCTCTCTCTCGCCCCCTCCGCGCTCTCTCTCTCGCCCCCTCCGCGCTCTCTCTCGCCCCCTCCGCGCTCTCTCTCTCTCGCCCCCTCCGCTCTCTCTCTCTCGCCCCCTCCGCTCTCTCTCTCTCTCGCCCCCTCCGCTCTCTCTCTCTCTCGCCCCCTCCGCTCTCTCTCTCTCGTCCCCCTCCGCTCTCTCTCTCTCTCGCCCCCTCCGCTCTCTCTCTCTCTCGCCCCCTCCGCTCTCTCTCGCCCCCTCCGCTCTCTCTCTCTCGCCCCCTCCGCGCTCTCTCTCTCGCCCCCTCCGCTCTCTCTCTCTCGCCCCCTCCGCTCTCGCTCTCTCGCCCCCTCCGCTCTCGCTCTCTCGCCCCCTCCGCTCTCGCTCTCTCGCCCCCTCCCGCTCTCTCTCTCTCGCCCCCTCCGCTCTCTCTCTCGCGCCCCCCCCCGCTCTCGCCCCCTCCCCCACGCTCGCGCCCCTGCGCTCCCCCTCGCCCCCCCCTCCCCGCGCGCTCGCTCTCTCGCCCCCTTCTCTCCTTCCCCCAGCAAGAGTCACTCACAAGTGGGAGCCATGGATTTTTTTTCTTGTCCTTAGCTTAGGGTCATTCCCCAGTGCTACTCCAGCTGAAATTGGCTAACGTAGCACAGAGCAGGCCTTGTGTTTTAAACCTTTCCGGTCTCCATTGCTCTGTGCCACACCATGCTTACCACTGAGCCGTTGAGAGGATTCCTGTTCTGGATGTCCAGCAATGCTGAGAGTAAAGCTGCGGGCTGTGATTGAAATTGGGGCGTCTGGTCGGGAGTCTAATGCTTTAGCCACGTGTCTAGTGTTGTCTGCTGGGTTGCATCGCTGGCGTAATTGTACACAGCATTTTGTCGTGTTTACTTACCAGTGCTGTGCTGGAGGACATGATGACCCCTCATTAATACTGGGCTCTCTGTGTTTGAGCAGTTGTTGGCCTGTCTGGTTCAGCTGCCTCCACCACTCGGCACCACCGATGTTCTCTGGCTGTCCTGCTTCTGCTACCCATTACTGAGGTAAGTGTGCACTGTGCCCGCAATCGGAAAAACAACAGGAAGCTGTAAGTTTGCACTGTAATTACCAGGTTAGAAGTGACTGCTGCTGACGGGAATAAACATAGCAGGTTACTGTGATGTGGGATTACAAATTCTGGTGAAAGACTATTTAAAATCTGTGTTCTAATCCAATATTATGTGCACACACTAATTATGACTGACTCCTGACTCTGTGGAAATGGTGCATATATTCTTGGCAGCAGGGCTCTCTGCTCAATCTGCCCACATCTAGGAGAGGGTTATAGTCCCCTTGTTAAGCAGTTTATTGGATCTCGCTGCAGGCTGTGATTCACTTTATTGATTGCACTTTAATGTACGGAATGGACTGGGGACTGATTGTATCAATGGATAATTACCTGGAGAAACAGTTGATAGAGCAGTAGGAGAGAAAGAAAGAAAGACTTGCATTTCTATAGCGCCTTTAACGACCACCGGACGTCCCAAAGCGCTTTACAGCCAATGAAGTACTTTGAGTGTAGTCACTGTTGTAATGTAGCAAACGCGGCAGCCAATTTGCGCACAGCAAGCTCCCACAAACAGCAATGTGATAATGACCAGATAATATGGTTTTTGTTATGTTGATTGAGGGATAAATATTGGCCAGGACACCGGGGATAACTCCCCTGCTCTTCTTCGAAATAGTGTCCTGGGATCTTTTACGTCCACCTGAGGGATGTATTCCTTGGACACTGGGGCCAGTCATATGAACCGCAGGGGTCTTTTCCCATCCTTCACTTTCCTGTGTAAGTAGGGTTGAACTGACACAAATTAAGTTTAGTGAACAGCTATCTACTACTTTAGCCTTTGGATACCTTTTCAAGCCATTTTTCATATTTTTTTACCAGTAGAAGCGGTGTATTATTTCCAGCGCTGTTTCTCTGCAGGAGTCAGTGAGGTGTGTGAGCTTCCAGTAGAGTATGAGTTTGCGTTTGGACTGCAGCAATCATCATGCTGAAGGATGAGAATGCTGGGAGCAAGTCATTTTCCTCAACTCTAACCCACTAATTTTATCGGATGCGCCTAGGTCAGATGCAATGGGGGTTTCTCTCCCTCCGCCTCCCACACTGCCCTGCACTGTATCCAAGAAGGTGCCCAATGCCTCGGTGTAAATTTCCCACTTCTCGTTGGATCTCATTACATCTAACTGAGCTTGTCAGATCTTAAGTGCTGTGGAATCTTATCGACTAGGAGCTGAGAAGAGCCTACCTGAACTCCTTTCAGTTTAGGACTACTGGCAGCCATCGGAGAGAGGAAACTGTCACTTCTCTATCAGAACATATAAGATTCTGAGGGGGATTGACAGGGTAGATGCTGAGAGGTTGTTTCCCCTGACTGGGGAGTCTAGAACTAGGGTTCATAGTCTCAGGATAAGGGGTCAGCCTTTTAAGACTGAGATGAGAAGGAATTTCTTCATTCAGAGGGTTGTGAATCTTTGGAATTCTCTACCACAAAGGGCTGTGGATGCTCAGTCGTTGAGTGTATTCAAGGCTGAGATAGATAGATTTTTGGACTCTCGGGGAATCAAGGGATGTGGAGATCAGGTGGGAAAGTGGAGTTGTGGTTGAAGATCAGCCATGATCTTATTGAATGGCGGAGCAGGCTCGAGGGGCCGTATGGCCGACTCCTGCTCGTAATTCTTATGTTCTGTTCTTTTCTTATCTGAACTGGATTCCAAACCAGTGAGCTGAACCTTGGTGTTTCAGTCTGTTGCACTACCCCACGTACATAAGTTTTTAAAACTAATGGACAATGCTTTTGAAGGGCTCAGAAATGGGAGTATTCTATAGCTCGTTAGGTGAGAGCTATTTCCTTGTTAACTGTATCTATTAAAGTGTCGGATTTGCCAAAACTACCTGTCGTCCTTGGTCCTGGATGATTTACACAGGTTCACTTGTACAATACTCGAGCAGGAGTCGCATTCACCCATCACCCCTGTGTTCGCTGACCTACATTGGTTCCCGGTTAAGCAACGCCTCGATTTTAAAATTCTCACCCTTGTTTTCAAATCCCTCCATTGGCCTCGCCCCTCCTATCTCTGTAACCTCCTCCAGCCCCATAACCCGCCGAGATATCTGCGCTCCTCTAATTCTGGCCTCTTCAGCATCCCTGATTTTAATCGCTCCACCATTGGCTGCCGAGGCCCTAAGCTCTGGAATTCCCTCCCCAAACCTGTCCGCCTCTCCACCCCTCTCCTTTCAGACGCTCCTTAAAACCTACCTCTTTGACCAAGCTTTTGGTCATCTGCCCTAATATCTCTTTATGTGGCTCGGTGTCAAATTTTGTTTTAAAGAGCTCCTGTGAAGCACCTTGGGACGTTCAACTACGTTAAAGGTGCTATATAAATACAAGTTGTTGTTGAGTGTCTGAGCTTTTTGTCTTTGTGGGCCACATTTAAACATGTACTGACAAAACACCAAACACGCATTCACGTTACGTAATTAAAATCACTTATTAGCAACTCCCTCCCCCAAGCTGAGTTACAGATAGATTAAGAATTCTTCCACCAGTGAGTGAGCAGTGCCCAGGCAGACCCTTCCAAAGTCCCAGCCGTGAAATTCAAACATAGCAACCCAGTAGACTAAGATATATAAGCTTAAATAGGAACTCTTTTACTGGGGCTTTCTGAGCTAACTGTGGTCCAGGGGATATAATTCAGAGACCCAAGTTTATAGCTGCAACACTCTTTGAAATAGTTTTTCTAATAGGACTAAACTTAACATGGCAGATTTTTGCTGTCGACAGCCGTTGGTTTTCCGCCTACCATGTGCTCTGGGTCATGCTGCTTTGTCACAGCAATGAAAGGAATAGAATTTATAGCACAGAAGGAGGTCATTCAGCCCATCGTGCTTGTGCTGGTGTTACTTTTTCAACTGGAGCTATCTACTCTATTCCCATTTCCCTGCCCTTCCCCTATATTATTTTACATTTTTACTTTAAAATTATTACACAATTCCCTGTTGAACGATATTATGGTCTCTGCCTCAATAGTCTTGGCAACTCAGTCGTGTTTGCACTTGCCTTGTTTGGATTTTGTGGGCCGGGAGATTTGGAAAGGGGTGTTTTTAGCAATGTGGCCTCATTGGTGGATAAATTCTAAATCAGAACACCACGCACTCTGATAATGCCAGCAACTTGTGATGTATAAAAATGATTGAGAGCGTTGGTTTGAAACTTTTTACGTGGCTCATAAAGGCAAAAGCTCGGTTTAGGGTGTACTTCCTTTCATTGTTCTTTTTCCCAGAATGTACTACATTTCTCTACATTGAACTGTGTCTGCCATCCATCTGCCCACCTTGCATGAGCTACACTTGCTAAACATCGGATAAATGTGGGATCTGGCACGGCGGTTATACTGGGCATTGAGTGCCACTAACAACAAAGTGCTAACTGGCACAATTGGTGCTAGGGTGGGAATCGCCATCATTTGATGAATGGGGCTTTTCCCCGCTGACGTTGCCCTACAACGATGTTTGATTTGTTTTGAATTGAAATCTGAGCAGTGTTGATTCCCTCTGAGGTCGCCAGTGTTCAAGATCATGGTCACCCACCAGAAAGTTGTTTGGCCAACTCTTTCTAATTACTTTGTAAAATCACGTCACACCACACATCAATGTTAACGTGATGCGTCAGACCTGTGGCCCCTCGCTGCTTTCTCCTTCACGGCCTTCCTCTAATGTGCATTGCTCACAAAAAGGCGAAGAAGAAAATTCACGGGGCTAGTGGCAGCGATGAACAGTTCTCCATTTATATTGGACGCTGCAAGCTGTCTCTCAACTAGGGGTATCAGAATATCACCTCCCTACGATCACACTCGCCCTCTTTTTTTCAGTTAGTTGGACAGGACAGCCTGTGCCATGACTGGCGTTCATGGTCTCTCATCCCAACGCTCACCAGAAAACTCAGCTTCAATCCCAAATTCGGAATATTTTCTGATACAATGCTTTAACCTTTTCTCCTACGTGTTTAACCCATAGTGTTCCAAATGTTGACTGCTTTTAAAGTTACCATCATCTACCTTATAACCTCTGCAAGAAAATATTCTATCAATATCAGACCTGAAGAGTACTGATTAATGTTCAGCGTTTCAGTAAATCGTATCCGTAATTCTATTTTGGGTGGGCTGACACTTGGAACTGAAGTTACTGACTGGTAATTTTGTGCGTTTTGTGAAACTAGTACAACTCCTATAAGCCTGGGATCTTCTCAAGGCCAGGGTCTGCAGTGGGACGCCAGATGGCATCCTTCCACTGAGATGAGTTGCTGAACACCCCAAGACTAAATCTGGGTGTTGACCTGCAGAAAGGCTCTGTTCCCATCTCTATGCATTGTGTTGATAAACCACCTGCTAGCTACAGTTGTGCCCAAAGCATTTTTAGACCTTTCTAAATGTTTCTTTGGCACTCTTGGCAGAATAGCAACTGAACCCCTGGGGTATTTCCCCCTCCCAATAATCACAGGTTTGATGCGTCAAGTGTAGGGGCTATCAAGATATAAAGAGACATAAAGAAGGACAGATTAGGGTATTTTCTAAATGGCGAGAAGCTAGGCACTGCAGAGGAGCAAGGGGGATTTAGGGGTTCAAGTACAGAAATCACTAATAGTAAGTGGACAGGTACAAAAGTTAATTTAACAAGCTAATGGAATGTTGGTCTTTATCTCAAGGGGGCTGGACTACAAGGGGTGCAAGTGATGCTGCAGCTGTACAGAGCTCTGGTTAGACCACGTCTAGAGTACTGTTCAGTTCTGGGCCCCGCACCTCAGGAATGATATATTGTCCTTGGAGGGGGAGCAGCGCAGATTCACCAGAATGATACCGGGGCTAAAAGGGTTAAATTATGAGGACAGGTTGCATAGACTGGGCTTGTATTTCCTCGAGTATAGAAGATTAAGGGGCGATCTAATTGAGGTGTTTAAGATGATTAAAGGATTGGGTAGATAGAGACAAATTATTTCCTCTGGTGGGCAGTGCAGACAAGGGGACATAGACTTAAAATTAGAGCCAGGCCATTCAGGGGTGATGTCAGGAAGCACTTTTTCACACAAAGGGTAGTGCAAATCTGGAACACTCTCCCCAAAAAGCCGTTGAGGCTAGGGGGTCAATTGAAAATTTCAAAACTGAGATTGATAGATTTTTGTTAGTTAAGGGTATTAAGGGTTACGGAACCAAGGCGGATAAATGAAGTTAAGATGCAGATCAGCCACGAAAAACTTGAATGACAGAACAGGCTCAAGGGAGTGAGTGGCCTACTCCTGTTCCTATGTTCAGAAAGAGAACTCCACAGAACCAGTAAATTGATTAATAGACGATGGGCATTGGAGTTGGCGATCAGTGCTAGTTGGTTCTGTGTTACATTGTTCCGTGATAGGAAGTGGCCTGTTTTCCTCGCCCTCCTCTAGATGGGGAGTTTGCCACATTCAGGAAGGAAAGAGAGAGAGGGAGAAAAACATCGAGCAGTGTCTACTTTTTGCAAACGTACCGCTGACCGTTTTGGAGCGGTTCGGGAACATCTCTCTTTTGGCTCCCTTGTCTGGAGAGTGACGTGTGATGCAGAAGGAGCTAGACATTATTTCAAAGTCTAGACGTGCTGTACGCTAAGAAATGACAGTGGGCTCTCAAGTGCGAGCAGTGGCGTTGAGGGAAGTGGAGGTTAAACGTGTTAGAAAGTAAGCAAGCAAAAAAGTAATCATCCCAAACTGTGCTTTTATTGTCAGTTTTGTTTTGTCGTCAGTGCTGCTCTGTTGGGGAAGCCGCCAGACAGTTCTGTGATGACGGAGGCGACAGGAAAAAATTTTGTATCCATTCCAAAAAAGGTGAGACTCCTTGGAACAGTGCAAGACCTGTTGCCCGCATTTTACATTGGGAGACTGAGCTACCAATCATGGAAGCGGTCCCCCTTAAAAATAAGGGAACGTTTATGCGGTTTGGCGTATGTTGTATTGGACATAATTATCTGGAACTTAGCTGTGTGCGTAAATCTCTGATAATTTGCCTTATCTACAAAATCTTGTGTACAGCCCAGGTCACGGTTTAGAGTGTGTCGCAGCACAAATCTGTCGCAATGTTCTGATTGATTCTTCAGCTAAACACTTTTCCGCTCTTCACTCGCTTCAAGGTGTCCCTTACAAACACCCACCGACACCTCCAACTCGGTGAGCAGTGTCACCAGAATGCTGCTGCTTTATTTTAAAAACACATTTTCCTAAATATGTCCGAAACTTGGTCCCCCCGCCCCTGTCAAATCCACTGTTAAGACTGCATTGCCATACCAATGTTACATCAAAACCAACGGATGTGTGCCGACCTCCCTTGATGGTTAACTTCATAAATGCAAACCCCTCCGCCCCCCAGTGTAGAGCTGAGACGAGCAGACCAAGAAGGTGCAAGTTCCAGGTTCAGTCCCTGGTCTGTGCAGGGTTGATTGGTTTCAGTTAGGGCAGTGGTGGAGTGTTGCACAAGATTCAGCGTCTCTAGTCTTGGGGCAAACTACAACCAGCCTTCCCACTCCTAATCGCTATCCAGTGAACCACTGTTTAACTGTGCTCACGTTTGGATGTTGGGCGGGGACAGGATTGGGCCCAGTTTCCAGTTTTGCTCCCTGCACATGGTGGGGATTATTGAGGCTCTGGAGACCCTGCAGAGGGGAATAACCAGAATAGTATTTGCCCTTGCAGCTGATAGTTATGAGGATGGGCTTCTCGAATTACTACTTACTTTGGAGAAACGCAAGCTTATAAGGGGCGTATGTTTAGTGATTTTCTTTTTAATGATGATGGGATTTGACTAGGTTAAACAAGTTATTTGAGAAGCATAGGGATGGTAGGATAAGGGGGCACACACATAACATTAGTAGACAGAGTTAGGTTAAATAGCAGGAAATACTTATTTTCCCAGTCATCGCCCTCTGGAACAGAATGCCGAAATATGCGTTGGGTAGGGATGGATTCACTTAAAGTTCTGTGAAATCAAACTTAACAAGTTCCCGAAAAAGGGACAGTTCCAAATTAGAGGGAGTAAGTTGCTAGTTAGCTGGGATTATAACGATTTACTGCCTACCAAGAGCCTTGCTTGATTGCCTTAGGGAGCCGGAGAGGGATTACCCAGCATGTATCCCGAATGAGCCATAGGCCTGTTTCCTGTCCCGGAGCTCGCATCGGTAGTGGGCGAACCCATGGTGTACACGGTTACACCCTTGTTTGGGCATGATGGGCCTGATTGTCTCTTCTTGCCCCTTCCGTATCTTCATATGGCCATGCTTGGTGAGTAGACATAGAAACAAAGAAGCAGGGCAAATTAAAGTTTTTTAAAATTTAAATGAGAACTAACGAGACACAAAAGGTTATCAAACAGATTGTTACTGGGGAAAGTGATTTGCTGCTGCTCTATTCCACTTACAAACCAGAATTATCATTCCGCCTGAGACTTTATCAATGCATCATTGCAGCATTTAAATAACAGGTCACACTACACAGGATAAATGTAAACATTTGTAAGATGTCACACAGTAACAAATCACTTACTCTAATCATCATTCTTCCTTTTCTTTTTGAAGTATTAAACATAAGTGATCCTAATACTGAGACTGCTCCGAATATGTGAATTCACCTGATCCCTGAGACGATCGTAACATTGTCTGTCTGTGTTCCTGTCTGCAGACTCGGCAGCACTTCTTGGTGTGTTTCCTGGTCAAGTTCAGCCTCACGATTTTTGCCTACCTCATTTGCTTTGGGTTTATGCTGCAGGAATTTTGTAAAAAATCCAATTCCTTGAACATTACCAACTGCTCGTCCATAATGAACAGGTGAGTGAGGGTGAGGGGCAATCTGTTAAAATGGTCCATTCTCCACTGACTCCAGGAGCAGCTGTGTACTAAGACGAAAGACTTGCATTTATATAGGGCCTTACACGACCTCAGGACATCCCATAGCGACTTACAGCCAGTTAAGTACTTTTGAAGTGTAATCACTGTTGTAATGTAGGAAACGCGGCAGCCAATTTGCTCACAGCAAGCTAATGTTTCCCACATTACAGCAGTGACTCCACTTCAAAAGTACTTCATTGGCTGTAAAGCGCTTTGAGACGTCCGGTGGTCGTGAAAGGCGCTAGAGAAATGCAAGTCTTTTTTTCTTTTTTGCCATGGCTGAAATAAGTGGCTGTCAATCCTCCAAGGCTCCAAACTAGAAGACAGAATAAAAAAGTAAGAAATGAAAAATTAAAGTGCAAAAGCAATAAACATGAAACTAAAATTGAAGATGCTGGCTGGTCTGTCAAACAGAGAAGGGGGGTTGAGAACTCGAAACCTTATCCGACCGTTTCCATTTACAAATGTTGACTTACCCGCTGTGTATTTACAGCATTCTTCTTGATTTTTTTTTCCAATTAAAATCCTAATTTGACTCTTTGCTTGTGCCAGCTGCATTAAATAATTTATTAGGATTGAGGTGATGGCCAAAAGTCTCAGTCTGGAACTTGGGAGTCCGGGCGGGGCACAGTGAGGACAGCAGATGGCTTGCAGCCGGCTGAATGGAGAATAAGAGGCAGACGGGCACAGATGATAATTGGGCTGGGTGCTTCCAATACTATAAACTGCAAGGACGAAGAACCCTTTACAAAGAGCAGAGTCTGGAGTGTAAGCCAGGATACACTGTGTATACCCACCATTTCATTTGTGGGGGCTAAATTGCGGATTAAAATTGTGTTTTAAACTTAGTCCTGATCGACGTGTCTTCCAGATTTGTACCCACTGTTGGTACTCAACAGGGAGCATGGGTTGAAGACAGGGCTACAGCCTTTTGGTGGTTCAGTTGAGGCCTGCTGCTCTCTGGTCATTTCTCTTTACACTTCATTATATCGGTACCAAAGGTGGGCCCATGAGCTCACAGAATGAGACTATGTCGCTTCATCTGAAACGAATGCCTTACCTTTCCAGCGATGTTGGCACAAGTAGATTGAAATGCACCCAAATCATTAATCAGATGCCAAGTTTAAGACATAGTTGGTGATAAATCAGTTGATGGACCACAAATCATACATAATTACCTGTACCCACATTAAGTCTATGTGGGGGAAAATTTTTCTATCCTGAAAATAGTGACTATATATAAATGTAGATTAAGTATAGTATGGAACGGGAAATGTTAAGATTTTTCGGATGAACCGCTATAGCCTCACTCAGTGAGCTTATGGTCCCACCTTTAGTTCTGATGTAAGTCTGCTATGTAGTTGTGCTTTGAAGTTGTACTCCTATGTGGTAGGGATTGAAAAACAAGCTGCTGATCCCCTAGGCAATGCTCTGGCCCTGTGCGGCTTGGTGTGCAGTTGTCCAACAGGTGGCACTGTTCAATCAGCAGTGAGAAGTTTTGACTATACTTACAGACTTTGGAGATTCTTTCCACAATTTTTTTTAAACGCAACAAGTGGCTTTAATATTTATTAACTCTTCAGTATTTGGAGGCTGAATTGCAAAAGGTATTTACCAGTATCGACAGCAAAGCACAGTGGGATGTGAAGTGTGAGAAACCCTCTGAAGTACATTTGTAGATCCTGTCCTTCAAAATGGGGGCTCTATCTGGAGAGATCACTTTGAGCTGTGTACCAATAGGGTTAAGTACAAGTGGCTACAGGTCTGTCACTAGCAGAGGGAGCAATTAAAGTGCTGACTTAGAACATCATACAAGATACATATTTGCATATTAAAGCATTGTACAATTTTCTTGGTATCAACGCATTAAAATACGTCCAGCGACCACGAAAGTGGTTTCCTCACTAGCAGCAGGCTGGGGATTGGCCACATTAGGTCGTAAAGTCAGAAAGCGACGCTCAGTTGCCAGTGTTTGGTCCATCAACAAGCAACACATGTCCTGGATGTTAATCCCAGAGCCATCAGCAATGTAAAAATTCTGCTCAAGCTTGTCTATACAGCCAGCCCCCAAATTCATGTGCTGTGGCACTAAGCCATGCAGACCATGAAGATCTCGGGTTTGATGCTCAGTCTGTGCTGATCATAGTCAGTCATTGCCACAGGTGACCTCAACATCCCTCAGCTAAGAAAGGGTTAAAAGTCAGAGTTCCCATTCCTGATCCCCACCAGAAAGCACAGGGTGTGATATTCCGCCCTCCAAACCCAGACCTATATAGCCTGCTCACACTCTCTAGCCTCACACCTAAAGAATAGCCACCGGAGCAAGGTACTGAAGGCGTGCCAGTGGAACTGCACACCGGCATAGTTCATCACCCTCGCCAGGAATAGAACAGTGTGATCCAGTATGAGCAGTGACCAAGACTGAAGGAGGCCATGTAGAAGTAAATGGAAGTGCTGGGGTATATCTGAGAAGCTCTAGCACACACAGTGATGAGACATGGGTTCAGACTGATAAACTCCCACATCTAGGGTTACCAATCTCAAGCTTGCCACCGTGGACAATTACCAGCGTAGTCCAGGCACACTCCAACAAGGAGGAGAACTCTCTTGAACTGCTGTTGCTACGCTCTCCCTGCACAGTGGGGTTGGGGGGGTTTGAAATGGGTGAAAGGCCACATATCCATGGGCTAATGGTATGGTTTCTTTTAGTTCTGCAGAGGGAGCGCCCATGTGGTTTGACAAGTATTCCAATGGGTTGTTGCTGGCTCAGAAGGTGATGGCCTGTTTCATTGTTCTACACACAGGTAAGAGCAGCCAAACTTTCTTTGAAGAGAAATAGCCCAATTTCTTAAACCAGTACATGACACGGTTCTGTTGTGGTGCCACAGCGGGAATCTGCTTCACACAATCTACTCTCCTTCTAGAATTGGTAACTGCCCTGAAGTTAATGTGATTGTAAGGAGGTGTCTCCTTGTCACTCACCCGATGTTGCCTAGTTTCTGTACGCAAACAGCTAAATATCCGCAAAGTTGCACAGCTGGGTTTATTGGGTAACTATAGGCAACGGTTGTTGGCCTGGAAATTAGTTTCCGTTTGCACGTTGGTGGTGTCTCCGTAAACCCAGAATTCACATTTCACTCTGAAAACTGAATTGAATTAAATTGCAAGACTTCTGTTTTACTCACTCATTCAAAGACTGTGTCAATTCATTGAAAAACTTGGCGCTTGAACCTCCTGCCTCATGTTGATGCATGTAAGTGGGCAGGGCGACACAAAATCCACTTCTGTTGACTAGAACCACACTGCATCTGGTTTTAGATGTCTTGTCATCTACATGTTCAACACCCAATGTTTGGGCTGGATTTTCAATGACCCGTGGAGTCAGGTTTGGAGGCGGGGGGGGGGGGGGTTAAAGTTGCAGATTCGGGGGTCCCGACCCCATCCCGCCTCCATGCCAGTTTCGCTGGCGGCGGGTACCCGACCTGTGCTGAGACCCGACTCCCCGAGGCGGGAAGGGATTAGTGACAATTAACTGCCTGTTAACAGGCAGTTTTTTGGATAATCCCTATTTTAAAAGGTGAAATGTGGGCTTCCCGACAGGTGGTAACCACGCCAAGTTATCGGGGCGGACCGTGGGTCTGCAGGGGTTGGAGGGGTCGATATGTCCGGTGGGCAGGTGAGTGATGGGTGCATGTGTGCAGAGGTAAGTGTGTAAGGTAAGTGCTAAGTGTGGGGAAAAAGTTTTACTTACCTTAACTTCCTCCTGCAGGTGTCAGCCCTTCAGGTCTCGGGAGTCAGAAATCTCACCGGCACAGAAAGCAGAAAAGCCGTGGTCCTGTCAAAAACTGCAGCCTTCTGTTTTCTGTGCTGGAATGATTTCTAACTCAGCCTGAGAGGAAGGACTCAAGTTAGAAATCATACTGTCAGTGTTTGACAGCTTCACAGAGCTGTCAAATGCTGATATTTCATCTGTCAAAAGCTCTTGACAGATGAAATGTCAATCTGTGACGTCACCTGTTGCTGGGTGGCCCTTAATTGGCCTGCTGAGCCCACTGGGCGGGCTCAACAAGGTCAATCAAGGGAAAATACTGTGGGTTGGCCACATCTCGATGGAGGCAGGTTTACAAGCCAAAATGTGGGATTCACGACACCAACCCGACCTGAGTATCAAAATCCAGCCCTTTGAGTTTGTTGGTTACATGGTGTATTCGAGTACCATGGTTACACGGTGTATTCGAGTACCAGTGTGCATTCCCATCCAGGGCAGGTACATGTCAGTTGTTCTCCTTGTCATATGTTAACAGTGTGAGCCAGGCCGTTGCAGGTGAAAGAAACCGAGCTGAATGCACCAGCTGGAAATCCAATAATTCATCTGAATATACAAAATTGGCGGGCAGGAAAAAGACCAGCTGGTCTATTCAGCCTGCCCCACACCTTGAAATGGCTGGAGCATCACGACAAGACAGTCCCCCCCCCACCCCCACCCAACCATGCAATCTCCTGGGAGAAGCAGAAGAAACAGAGAAAAAACCCAGGGCCAATAAGGGGAAAGAAATACACTGGTGACCCCCTCAGTGGTATTGCCCCGAGGCTGGGCACAAGCAGGTGGCTTAGGGAGATCTAACTGAGGTGAGGGTGAAAAAGGAACGTGTAATTTTCTAAATGGTTTGAATTCTGAAGGGAAAGGCTGTTACAAAGGTTTGTGATAATTCTCTACCAAAACGTTCTTGATGAGCCTTTCAAGTACAAGTCAGAATATTGATTGCATAAATCATTCCTGTTCGGTGGGGGAAGGGGGGGGGGTTAGTGGTGATCTGACATCGAGATTCACTCAAATCCCACTGAATTGAATTGGTTTGCCCAGAGGTGGTGTGCTTGGATCAAAGTTTCTATAAATAGAGTGCAGGATAAAAAGACCAGTTTACAGATTGTTGTGTCCTAGCACGCTGAATCACTCAGAAATTTTAGCAGGTTTTATCTCTTTGTAAGTGCTTTTATTTAGCCGAAAGTCTGCTGCTGTCTGTGGGTAGATTTTGCCAGCGGATTAAATCTCTGTAATTATCCTGAGCAGTTAAGACGCCAGTGTATAATTGAGCCGTAGTCACTATTCAGACCAAAACAATGCACAATGGGAGATGGCGTGTGGCTTGGATCAGAGATGCTTTCGTTGGGCGTCGGCTGCCCTGAACGAAACTTCAAAATGTTGGGTTCATGTTGAGTGCACGCGGTGCAGCTTCAACTGTCTCCGGGCAGCAGGGCACAAGCATAGCAGTAAAAAATCCTCCTGTGCGGATTCTGACCCGAATTCTGGCTTGCGAGGCACGGAAATTAGAGCCGCAGTGATGGTGGTTTGGAGAGGGTGGGGGCAATACTAAGCTGCAATGCGATGTCTGGCCACAAGCAGCTCGTTGAAGGAAGAGGGTGTGGTTGGAGGGGGTGGAATCACGCACAATCGGTGTTTATTTTGTTTATTTCAAAAATGCTTTGCGTGGGTTAGGAGCAGGTTGTGCAATTTTCCATTATTGAACAGATGAGTTTAGTCATTAGGCTTTATACCTACCCGTGTATTTAGGCACCAGTTAACAATCTGACTTTACTGTGATGATGCCATCTGACCTGCCTCCCCCATCATAATGATACTAAACTCATTTGTGTGAAGTTTCAACTAGTTATGAAAACTACTTGTTAATTAGGGTATTCGACTCATCGACAATGGATGGTTATGCTGGTTACAGAATGCACCCACAGCACTGCAAACATTCCTGTTCTTCTAGAATCGTTCTAACATATCGACTTTATTGGGTCTCATTTCAACAACAATAACTTGTATTTAAATAGCACCTTTAACGCAGTAAAACCATCCCAAGGCGGAATCATAGGAGCGTTCTAAAACAAAATTTGACACCCAAGATATTAGGGCAGATGACCAAAAGCTTGGTCAAAGTAGTAGGCTTTAAGGAGCGTCTTAAAGGAGGAAAGAGCAGTACAGAGGCGGAGAGGTTTAGGGAGGGAATTCCAGAGCTTAGGGCCTCGGCAGCTGAAGGCACGGCCACCGATGGTGGAGCAATTAAAAGGGGGGATGCTCAAGAGGCCAGAATTAGAATTTCCTCTGTGCATTCTTGTTAACACACTGGGTAATGCATTTGTGCAAATTCCTCTGTGTGCTATTTTAATGCATTCCATAATGCATTCTTCTGTATATTGGAAAAAAAGTGTACTTTTTCTGTTTGTTCTTATTCCCTCACCTCCTTTTGCAGGTGACCACACATCTTGTTGTAGCTGGGAAGTCAGGTGTCCCGGCCCCAGACTGCTCCTCAAACTGCTGTCATTTCTGAGCCTTGAGTCAGATATGTGAGCAGGCGAACATGTCATCCAGTCCCCTGAAAGTAGCACACGAAGGAAATTAAACCCACGTGTGCATCCATTGTCAGCGAAAGACTGGGAGATCTCAAAACTCATCCATCAGTAAACCTTCATTTGATCTTTTTACTGCTACCCTGCTCATACTGCACAACATAGAGCCCACCTATAAAATACACTGGGCCACCAACCATAACAAGCACGCTTAGTATTATAAGCCAAGCAAGTAAGCCGGTATACCATGCAGTACAGCTGAGTTATTCCATAACTCATTAGCAACTGTCATTCGTGAGTTATTTCTGGAGGTTCCTGTGTCCTTTACTTATTGGTCTGCTCCCACCCATTAGTTCTGATTGTGTGCTGCATGCCATCCTCTAACCTGCACCAGAGTACCAGGCAGCTGAGCTGCATGTCCGCAGCTTGGATTCTAGTGGCAGGGCAAACGCGACCGTCTCCCTCATCTCTACCCGTCCCACCTAGCGGTTTGTGGGGGAACTGTAAACATCAAACAATCCTAAGGTTTAACCATATAACCTACACAGTCGTGAAGCAAACTACTTGATCTTTATAGTGCCCAGGGCGTGTTCTGCATCAGCACTAACTGTGCAGAAAGTAGACTGGTTCTGTTTTACACTTGAGATCCTTCCCAATCTGTACTTCTACTTTTGCCCAAGCTACAAGTACAGAACCAATCTACTTTGTAGAGACAGTGCCTAAGTAGATGTATTGGTTGTTAATTTGGTGTTCCTTGGTTGCAGTATGCATCTCCATCAGCCATGTCCATCGGTCCAAAACACTGTGGAGGAAAAGCCCCTTCAGCAACTTATGGTGGTGCCTCACTCTACCTGTAGTGTAAGTATCGCTGGATAAGAGCACTTTACAACCTGAACACACACCAGGTAAGATGTAGCTGTGGTTAGATTCAGAGTGAACATTCCCCCTTCTATGTCCCATCCAGCACTCCCAGATGACATGTGGGCAAGGTAAAGCTCCCTCCATTCTGCCCATTACTGTGCCTTAACTGCTATACAACTCTGCACTTCACCCTGAGAATTTATCTAAATGTATTTTGAGCAATTTTCATTAACCAGTAAGGAAACAAACTAATTTGTATTGACTGTTTAATGTACTGGGGTAAAATCTTATTAGAAGATGATAAACTGCTAAATTTATCTCCTTTTTGTTTCTGTAGCATTTCCCATAATCTACCATATAATACAAGTTGAAAACCTTGAATACGAAGATTCAGGAGGTTTCTAACCAAATGAGGGTAATGAGGAGGGAGATGCAGTTTAAAACCGTCCAACTCTCTCATTTGCTCAGTCTGATCTTTGTCGTGTTTTAAGTAGTATTGTGGTTCTAGATGACCACTGGAAACGCGGACCCTCCACATGTGGCACAAGGCTCTCTGGGCTTCAGCACCAGCACAGAGTAGTGATGGGGGGAAAGTAGGATTCCTTATTGTACATTAAGTTAAACTTGCAAAATATATTCACAGAGGCTTTTCCAATGGCTGTGCGGTGCGGCATTGAGCCGTACGTAGCAGGAAGTACAGTATCCAGGTTTAATTACTGCCCTTGGACGAACTAGCTGATCTCGCCCAAGGCAGCAGTAGGGGCTACAATTGGTCTCTGTCCTTCTAGACTAGTTAGAGGGCTGAAAATCACCTTGGTTTCCCACTTCTGGTCATGATCCTGTCACGCCCATAAATTATGGTATGTACGTGGGCAAAATCAGGCTGAGACTGTGATCTGCCTCCACCCCTACTGTTGTTGGCTTGCTAACACTCACTATGTTGCCCCATGCATGAAGAATAGTCACTTGGGTGAGGTTCTGTGCCTGTAGAATGGCACCTGGCAAGAGTTAATGTCTTGAGAGGAGAAAAATTCAGGGGGTGGGGGAGTGGAATATTCAGAGACCATTGATAGAGGTCTTTATGAAGGGGTTCGATAGGGTAGACTTAGAGAAGATGTTTCCACTTGTGGGGGCCATAAATATAAAATGGTCACTAATAAATCCAATTAGGAATTCAGGAGAAACTTCTTTACTCAGAGTGGTGAGAATGTGGAACACGCTACCACATGGAGTGGTTGAGGTGAATAGCGTAGATGCACTTAAGAGGAAGCTAGATAAACACACGAGGGAGAAAGGAACAGAAGGATATGTTGATAGGGTGAGATTAAGTAGGTGTAGCATAAACACCGGCATGGACCTGTTGGGCTGAATGGCCTGTTTCTGTGCTGTAAAATTCCATGTAATATTACAGCCTTACAAATGATGGCAAAATGGTCCTGCCATTGACTGTCAAAGGGCAGCTGGACTCATGAGCCTGTCTCTTAGTCTGCTATTGAACCAGTTTCCCATGTTGCTTGTAATCTCCAGGTTAGTGGGTCAAGTCATACTGGTGGTGGTGGATTTAAAACTCTGGAAGAATATGGACACCCCATTGACCTTTGACCTGCAGGACATCCCATTGATCTCCTGGCTCCTCGGTTTCCTGTCTGTCATTCTAGTGGTGTTTGTCAATGAAGTGGTCAAGCTACATGAAATTAGGTAAGTGCACAAGCTTACAAGGAGTTAAGAGGCTGCTGCCCCCGAGGCCCGTTGATAGCCTGTAGCCAGTGTCATTCCCACAGGAAGCTGGGGACTTGCACCTGAGGTAAAAGAAAGCTCGCCTTAAAGGCATGATGTCTTTATGAAAAAGAATTTCATTCAAAGTTTTTTTTAAAACTTAATCTCTCCTATTGAATTTTTATAATAAATTGATAAAATCATTAGTACTTTTTCTGAAGCTGAGATAATTTGCAGCATTAATTCATCACAAAAGTATACGTTTCAGATCTTCTTGGATCCCCTGGGTCAGCCATGGGATGCTGCAGTGTCCTGGGTTAGTCCCACCTCTTGCTTATCCCACAGGATGCTGCAGTGTCCTGGGTTAGTCCCACTCCCACAGGATGCTGCAGTGTCCTGGGTTAGTCCCACCTCTTGCTTATCCGACAGGATGCTGCAGTGTCCTGGGTTTGTCCCACCTCTTGCTTATCCGACAGGATGCTGCAATGTCCTGGGTTAGTCCCACTCCCACAGAATGCTGCAGTGTCTTGGAGTGGCTCCCTGGTCCTTTTACTTTAAAATTCTTTCCCCTCTCTCTCGAACTTGATCTTTTCTACCCCTTCTTCTGGCTTCTCGGGCCCCTTCATAGCTCCTTACCTCCCTCAGTCTTCTCTTTGTCCCTTTTGAAACTGATTATGGAAGAGAATGCTGCAAGTCTGGAGGGTAATGGTTGGGCTGTAGACCCTTCACCGGTACTCAAGTTTGGCACCATTTGATCGCCACTGAATTTACTTCAGCTTCTCAATTACTCCTTTGAACCTTGGTGGTCTCCTGCAGTTTGGGTCTTTACACTCCATGCAGACAATTTTCATAACCTGTCTCTTCAAAGTTCGGTTGCATTTCATTATATGGAGGTAAAATAGCTTTCACTGTCTCTTTTAGGATTGAAAACTTTTTTTTTGTCCTGTCTGGTTTTGAGTATATTTTGGTGAAAAAGTAGGTACTAATAAGGTTAAAGGAGATACTGAATTACCAGATGCAGTCATACAGCCCAGGGGCAGTTCCTATCAGTTAGTTCATCTCTCTGCAACTGATTGGCTCAGTAACCCTTCATAACTAGTGCCTCAGTCATGTTACCATGTGCTCTTTATCCAAAAATATTTTTAAGAATGAACCGAACCCAAGAATGTTAATCAGAAGGCGAGGAATTCAAACTGTGATAGCGGGTACAGTAGTGTAGTGGTTATGTTACTGGACTAATAATCCAGAGAATGGGAGTTCAGATCACACCATGGTAGTTTGAGAATTTGAATTCAGTTTTGAAGATCAGTAAAAGTGACCATGAAGCTGTCTGATTGTCAGAAAAACCCAACTGGTTCACTAATGTCCTTTTATAGAAGGAAATCTGCCTGTCCTTACCCGGTCTGGCCTTTATGTGACACCAGTCCCACAGCAATGTGGTTGACTCTTAACTGCCCTCTGAAGTGGCCCAGCAAGCCCAGTCAGTTGTATCAAACTAGGGATGGGCAATAATGCCGGCCTGGCCAGCGACGCCCACATCCCAAGAATTAATTTAAAATGTTTACCATGGATTTATATACAGCAGAGCTAATCCTGCAGTATCTTCCATCACAAAGGAACAAGTGCTGCCCCTTTTCAAAAGAAAAAAAAAATTCTGACGTATGTGATGTCTTCTCCCTCGTTCTAGTTTCTCATTCCCTCATCTTACTCCGCCAAGCCCTCCCGCAAATTAGGCTGCGTCATCTCTCAGTTGGCAACTCTGCTTTGCAGTTCTGTCAGGTGCTGCTCACCTATCGCTCCAAGTAGAGAAGCCAGTGTCAGAGAGTGTTCTGATTATTTCCCGCCTTGAGCAGTGAATTCACCCAAAAAAAATTAAAGAAAGGAAGGAAAATGAGCCAAGGTTTGGGTGGTTAACCCTCTGAGATAACCAGTAGTATATTTGCGTCACATAGTAAATGGCAGTTGTGCAGCCGCTGACCATCGCAGCAGTTCTTTCGCAAGTGTGTAAGACTAGTGGCTGGTGAACACTGCAAATAAATTCTAATGCTCATCCAAACAACAGCTTGCATTTATATAGCGCATTGAACGGAGTAAAACCTCCCAAGGCGCTTTACAGGAGCATAATCAGACACCAAGCCAAAGGAGGAGACATTAGGACAAGCGACCAAAAGCTTAGTCACAGAGCATTTTAAGTAGCATCTTAAAGGAGGAAAGAGAGGTGGAGAGGCGCAGAGGTTTGGGGAGGAAATCTCAGAGCTTCGGGCCTGGACTGCTGAAGGCACGGCCGCCAATGGTGGGCCGAAGGAATTGGCGGACGCGCAAAAGGGCAGAGTTGGAGGAGCGCAGAGATCTCGGAGGGTTGTAGAGCTGGAGGAGGTTAGAGAGAGAGAGAGAGAGAGGTGAGGCCACGGAGGGATTTGAACGCGCGGTTTAGAATTTTAAAATCGAGCATTGCCAGACCACGAGCCAATGTAGGTCAGCGAGCACAGGGGAGATGGGTGAAGGAATACATGAAACTAAAGGAAATATTATGCGGCCATATTACCCATCACTTCAGACAAATTCTCAACGTGAGTCAGTGCTGCTGATCATTTAAGTGTTTAACTTGTGTGAATTGGATGTGATCATCCCATGCTGTGAGCAGTTAACACCAGACAAATAAATCTGTGTGTAGTTCTCTTATTTTTAATTACTCTGTAACACCACAGACTGAAAACGGTTTTGTGCTTGTACACAAATCACAGGCCGATAATTAGACGCCTCAGTAACCACTCTGGGGGGGCTGGTGGGGGGGGCAGTTCTGTGTTCAGTGCTGTGGACTGCTCAGCTCGAGAGGCATAGCAAGCAATTTTTTCCTTAATTTCCACGTTTAAAATCCCACTTTGTTAAATTCAGCGCGTTGTTGAATTAATTCAGGATTTAAGTGAGGTGGGAGAAAAACCCACTCCTTTGCCTTCTGTTTCTTCAGAGTGCGAGACCGTTGCCAGAAGAGGCAAAAGCTACAGTTCGAAACCAAGCTGGGAATGAATTCTCCGTTCTGACGCTGTGACCAGTGCTAGAGAGCCACACCGACAACTGCAGGGACGCTCCTCGACCGACTTCCGTCAGGTCAGGGTATCAAGCCAGAGCTTGGACCATGAGCACCGCATTACTACTGCATGAAGACTTCGGAACCGCACTGGAAGCTGCCAGCTTTGCGTCAAGTGAGGGGTTTTACCAGATACCCCAGGACAGAGACACGCTGGGCATAGAGATGCGGAATGCGGTGCTTCAAAAAGTGGTACTTGGAAACGCACATTAGCACAAGCAAAAGGGAAAAAAGACTTATTAAGTTGATGTACTCTGGTGTAAAGTCATAATACCTACCTCCAGTCATTGGAGAGTGCATCACTTTAACATTGCAACCTCTTTTCATCATACGTGTCCATCGGGCTGTGGCCCAGGGATTGCACCACAGTGACAGGATGAGGAACTGCTGCTGCTTCAGCAAGGGATATAATGTTGGTTGTAGCTTCACAGGCAAATTGTAAAAGCTGCCCATAGGGATTGGTTATAGGGGTCGTCCTTTCTCTTTTGGGGATTTGAGGTCCCAAATCATTGCACCAGGCAACACTCAGTGACATAATAACCCCACACACATTAGAGCCCTTCGCCATTAAAAGTGTCTTACAGAGCAGGAGTCAAAGTCTCCTTCATCCCCAATTTTTAGGTTTCTCCCCGTTTCTAGGACTTCCTTACACCAGCCAAGTCAGTAGCCAATGGGGCAGCAGGGAGTCCCTCCTCACTAACGGCCAATTCTGCTTATTCACCAGCTGCTGGGAGATGCTAAAAAATCTCTCTAGGTCAGTAGCTCCACCAGGATGCAGGGCTCGGATCAGAATTTGCCTTGTCAAGCCCAGCCCTGAATACCCACCTGACTGGGGCTATAAGGTGTCTGTGTCTGCACGCGCATCTCTGTCTCTGTGCAGATTGTATTTTGTTTGAGAGGGAGCAATCGGTACTGTGGATTGTACCTGAAGTAACTCTATTGGATGAGGTGGGGATGGGGTAAATGTTTCCGGTCTGTGGTTGCCCACTTCACCTGCTGTAATTGCTCAGTTAAGGGAACACACCCGTGAAAAGAATTGACTGCACAAGTTGACTGGATCACTAGCAGTTACTGGCAGGTCTGTGTGCCGTCTAATCGATCATAGTACGGGCCAGATCCTTGTGCTCCGATCTTGCACACCATGCTCTTACCCCCGGTGATTGCAGCTCCCTGTCAGAATCCCACATCAAATAAGTGCTGCAGCTGTTTAATCCTTCTCTTCAGCCGATGCAGGTTTTTGCATTACCACAGCGCCCTGAATAAAATGCGCACTGGGCCGTAAGACTTCGGGTAAAATGAGCTGCTCAAAGTCTGTGACCAACTTGAAGCGCATTGTCATCCCAGCCATGTCTCCAGGCTGCGTAGCAAGCGTTAAGGTAAAGGGACTTCAGTTTGAGGCTGTGGACCCTTGTGATAGGCCATGATTGGGAGGGGCCACAATGGGCCCATTGATTCAGCTTTTGGTTTGTTATATCGCTAGTTTAAAGTGAAGATGAAGGAGGACTTTCCGCATTGGTAAAGAATCTAAAGCATGCAGCTTCTGATCCACAACATACAATAAAAAAGATCATGTTTAATGTAAAATAGGCATTTGGACCAGGTAACACATTAAATCGATAATCCTTTGCAATATTAGACACCTCAACTTCAAGTACCGGTTTGGTCCCTAACTGTTCAGGGCCCTCCATCTTCTGATCGGGCTGTACACTTCTGTAATTATGATCAAATTTCCCTTCCACCATCTCCCTCCCTCTCCTGCTTCTACTTGTCTCTATTTATTTGTGAATGTTTAATGTTTCAAACTATTTTATATTTCCAGAGAGAATCATGTCGACAGTTGCACCGATATAGTGAGCACAGTGTAAGAGATGTCACTGCGATACACGTGCCTGTAGGAGGTGTGCACTTCCGCATGTGGGAGGTCTGCAAATATCACCGAGAGCCGATTTTTGCACTTTGTCTCCATCACCCACATAGCTTATTACACTGTGCTACGGACCCCTCCATTTCAAAGGAGGTAGGATTTAGCAGCATATAGCATGCAAAATGGTACAAATGCAGGAGTTGACACTAACGGTACACAGTGGTCATACAGCACTGGATGTGTGTGAAATGTTACTTTTACCCAATGTGTACTGTAGCAAGTGAATTCCAGTAAGTTTCAGTAAGAGTTTTGAATCCAGCAGTAATGAAAGTAGTAGAAGTTAACAGAGATGGGAGCATAGACTGCCTGCTCAGCAAATGCTTGTTTGACCTCGTGCCTGTGCAAGTCCACACACAAGCCCCACACGCGTGCCAAATCAGATCTCTCGCACTGCTCTTCAATTCAGTGATTATAGAAGATTATGTTTTATTGAAAAACCACATCAACTCGTCCCAAGAGCATCATCATGCTATTGCGCTCGTAATTGACTGTGACTGATGGCTTGGATTTTGTCTTTGTCAAGAAGCCAGGCATTTTTTGATCGTGAAGCTATTCTATGTGACAGTCATGTAAGAATTCTCGCAAGTTTTATATTCAAATCCAGCGTGTGCTTAGTATGGCATTTTGTCGCAATATCTTCACGCCCCTGCAAGTGTTTCAATTAATTTTGAAGCCCAACTTTTTCCCCTTCTGCCCCTCTGTGGCTGCTCCTGTGGCAATGTGAGGGAGCTCCGACCCTTCTCATAGGCATTCTGATTCTAGCTGTTTTGGGTCGTGAAAACAGCTGTGGGGGGGGAAAAAAGGTCGTGTTCAACGAGCAAAGCGATTTTGTCAGGAGCAAATAAAATACTTCAAATAATAAATACTTATCACCGTTTTCATGACGTAAAACACCCGACAGATTATACTTGCAGAAGCTGCCCCCTCAGCACCTCTCTTCAGCCCAACCCGGTTTGCTCGACTGTACGTGACGCTGGGGACTGAGACGGAGTTCCATGTTGATGTTCCCTCGTTACGGAGAGATGAAGTGTGCCCTGCGTCAAACTGGAAGCTGTTGTGTGCGTCGCCCCTGCATAGCATTATAGCGACATCGATATTTAGGGTTTAGCCCTCATTTTGATTAATTCATCGTTCAGGGGAAGGGGTAGTTACAGGGTTTAATCAAGTCTGCCCCTAAAATCAGCGGGCTTCGTGCTGAAGCACTAAAAGGTCGTTGGAGAACTCTTCAGGAGATGGCATTCTAACAGCTCGTTAAAAGCTTCATCGCTGAGGCCATGCCGAGCGGCAAAAGAATGAGTGATGCCCACTCGCAAAATGTACCCGGGGTTTTGCCAAAGGAATCCGCAGCCAGCTGAAATTCCTGTAGGGGAGAGATTGTGCCATAATGTCCCTACTTCGGGTGAGCCCCGTTCATAGGCCACTAGACACATTGTACCCCCATGTCCTTGCTGGGAGCAGGCGAAGTACTTAGCCAAGGTTTAACACGAACCCCACCTCTTGCCTTTTAAATCCAGCTGCACGGGTAATGAGCCAGGACAATACGCTGGCGACTTCAACCATCCAAACTGCTGATGTTTAGGTTAGGGTGAAGGTGGCCTCTGACCACAAAAGGGAGATGAGGTGTTGGACATGTGTGACAGAATTTGGGGGTTCAAATTCATGCTGGTATCTCTTCAGCAAAAAAACTTCCAGTGCTCCAGATTCCTGTAACCTGAGGCAAGTGGCTTAAAATCCTTGTAGGTCAATGGTAGGTGCCTCACTGGGCCACACTACAGAACGGCAGGATGTTTAAACATGTAATTGCCCTGTGGAAAGCTTCCAGTTACCCCATGATATGAAGGGGCGGGGGAGAGAGGAGGGAAGGTGGCAGGCAGGAACCAAGTGCTTGCCTATTGGGGGAGGAGACAAGTCACCATGGCCATTATCGGTAACCCACTCGAGAATAACACTGACACAGCTGTAGGTGGTTGTTGCCTACTGCACTGCACTTGGCGTCACTGTACTCTGCCATCAGGGTGCCGTGCATGTGATGGGGCCCCGGCAGGCCTCCACTCGCCTGACGTGAAACACTCCACGTCGCTGCACTGTCTCAACAGTGTAAGCTGGCTTGAAAATGACAGAGCCTTTTGCTCAAAGCGGGGTTGGCCTGCTGAGATACAGGTTCTGGTAGCAGCCCCAGCAGAACTTTTAACTGGTACACCAGCAGATAGACTGCAGATTGAGGTATGCCCATAAGCATAATCCGGCTAAAGTGCCTCCCTATAATAGATGTCTCTTGCAAATTAGTGTCTTAACACAATTTTGTTTTTAAACTATGCAACAAAATTTTAGTTTGTAGAGGTCTTTGTGTTTCAAGATACTTTCCTTCCCTCTCTCACATCCCTACACCATATCTGGTCCATTTCCAGCATCCATTGATGGCATTTTGAAGCTAGTTGTTCGGAGTTGTAGGACCAGCTCAGGATGAACTCCCCCCCACTCCCCTTCAGTTTTTTGCCCCACCATAATGCAGCGTCTGACCTCTGGATACATTCCCACGATGCCAAAGCTGAGGAAGGTGCCAACCTTAATCCTACCTTCCCATGGTGCAGGCACATTGGCGTTGCAATGTACTGTGCTCCCCACTGAGCAGCTGGTTTTCTGTCTCGTGATCCCAGTTGGAGAATATTCAGAAAATCTGTTGGTCACAGTGAAGAAGTCGCTGCTTCTGTCCTATTCTGGAAAATTATATCTCCGCAAGTTCATTAAGAATGCCATAACTTGTCATGAAACACATTTTGTAAAAAAAAAAAAATTTTTATACAAGGGAATGAGATTGTGCTGTTAAGTAACATTCGGCTCCTCAGGTTGCACCTGGCCCAGAAGCAAAGGTGGGAAATAGCGTAAAAAACTGCTGCAAGCTAAAAAGGATGTTGAAACCGCCTTGCTTATAACCGCATACGTTGAAAGGTTGTTTACTGCTGGACTCCTTTTTTGTGTCAAACTGTGCAGAGCACTTGGTTTAAACTGTCAGCAGCTGACTACGGCAGCTGAGCACCCCCAGGGTGACCCATTCTGGCTTTTCTTTGAGGTGAAATTCTGCGGTGAACGGTACATGTGTTGAGACAGTTCTCGTCTCTCGCAGTTCCCTCACGCAAATGTGAATTCAGTTCTGTGTTGCCCCACCCGGAGATGTTGACTGTCGCTGCCTTCACTGCTCCTTCCCAAATCAAAATCCTTTCTCCTCCCAGGTCTGCATCTAATTATTTGAAGAATGTTTTGGTGCCATTATGTTCCAAATGATTGCCACTGGAATTAATTACATAGTGGACTCCTGGTATGTGGTGGGGCCGTGTCCCCGGGAGAGTTTGGATGCTGAAACTAGGCATTAGTTCAAATTCCCATGTCCAATTTTTTTGATGTGCATTGTCAGATTTGAATGAATCAAAATGGAGTAAATATTGGTGCAATAACGGTCTGCCCATTGATGGTTTGTAAATATTGTATGAAGTGCTAGTGACAGAACATCACTAACACGTTGTTTCTAACTTTAATTTTTTTTTAAACGGGTTGTCTGGTTTTGAACAGCTGAGCTTTTTACACTGTATAATTGGGAGTGCTCATTCCATTGGACAGCAGCATCTTACTTGGGTTTGTAGCTTTGTTGAATATTAATCAACGAACTGCTCACTAATCCGAAAGATAAGTACAGATCAGGGGTGCTATTTGGCTTATGAGTTATCCTTCCAAAAAAAGCCTACACGCTCTTCCCTCCCCCCCCCCAAATTGTGATCAATCCTCGGGAGACAAGCTCAATAATCCAAGGGTTTGTTTTTTTGGTGGGTCTTCACTACTCAAAAGTTGAATCTTTAAACTGCCTTCCAGTTATAATTAAGGTGGAGTTTCCTTTTCAAGGCCAACCTGAATGCAGAATTGTAATGGTTTTAAAAAACCAAGACATAGGTTGTATCCCAACTCCTTGTTTTCCGAAGTGAGCCATTCCCGTTGGCATTGACCATCAGCATGCTGCCATATCACATCCAACCGCAGCAGGATTTGTGACCCACGTTAAGTTGATCTTGCACATCCTGTCAATTGATTTTCATTTAACGAAAGTGCCAGCCATTTCCTGGAGGGGGCAGCGAGGCTTCAGTTTGGTAATGATGGGCAATGGCCGAGAGCCAGCCCGATGTGCAGTAATGCCGCATATACAAACTTGATTCAGTGGCATTTTATAAATGATGTACATTGTGTAAAATGTTTAGAGATATTTAATAATGTTGCACTGTTGTTTTTGATTTTTACTATGATCGAAGCTTGTAACTTGTAAAACAAATTGCAATAAATAGCATCTTTGTAGTGTTTGGTCTCCTGTTGGTTAGCTTGTTAATCCCGTGACCCTGATTCAGAAGCTCATTGATATGGCTTGCCTGGGGCTACACAGATCTCTTAATCATATTGCAAGGCCGGGCCCTATTTTATAATAACAACAGAAAACGCTGGAAAAACTCAGCAGGCCAGGCAGCATCCGTGGAGAGAGAAACAGAGTTAGCGTTTCAGGTCGAAGACCTTTCGTCAGAACTGGAAATAGCAGGAAATGAAATAGATTTAAGGCAAGGATAAAGCTGGGAAAAGGGGGAGGGGATGAAAGAACAAAAGAGATTAAGAGACATTAAGAGATGATCAAGGCAAGAGGAGGTGTTAATGTGACAGGTTGAGGCTGAAAGAAGTGTGAAATCCACTGGCAGAATGAAGGACAGCTGCCAGCTTCTGGGAGGAAAAAAAAGGGGAGGGGGGGCCAAACAAAAGGGTGGATGAAAAAATAAAATATAAATGTGATAGGGGCTGAGGTTATGATCTAAAATTGTTGAACTCGATTTTGAGTCCAGAGGGCTGTAGCGTGCCTAAACGAAAGATGAGGTGCTGTTCCTCGAGCTTACGCTGAGCTTCCGTAGAACAGTGTAATAGGCTGAGGACGGTGAGGTCAGAGTGGGAGTGGAGCGGAGAATTAAAGTGACAGGCCACCGGGAGCTCGGGGTCCCCCTTACGGACTGCACGGAGGTGTTCTGCAAAGCGGTCACCCAATCTGCGTTTGGTCTCCCCAATGTAGAGGAGACCACATCGTGAGCAGCGAATACAGTATACTAAATTGCAGGAAGTACAAGTAAATCGCTGTTTCACCTGGAAGGGGTGTTTGGGGCCCTGGACAGTGGGAAGAGGGGAGGTATAAGGGCATGTGTTGCATCTCCTGCGCTTGCATGGGAAGGTGCCGGGGGAAGGGGTGCTGGGGGTGGTAGAGGAGTGGACTAGGGTGTCGCGGAGGGAGCGGTCCCTACGGAATGCTGAAAGGGGAGGTGAGGGGAAGATGCGTTTGGTGGTGGGATCACGCTGGAGGTGGCGGAAATGGCGGAGGATGATCCGTTGAATGTGGAGGCTGGTGGGGTGAAAGGTGAGGACAAGGGGAACTCTATCATGGTTCCGGGAGGGAGGGGCAGGGGTGAGGGCAGAAGTGCGGGAGATAGAATGGACACGGTCGAGGGCCGTGTCGACCACAGTAGAGGGGAATCCTCGGTTGAGGAAAAAGGAAGACATGTCGGAAGCACTGGTATGGAAGGTGGCATCATCAGAGCAGATGCGGCGGAGACGGAGAAACTGGGAGAATGGAATAGAGTCCTTACAGGAGGCGGGGTGGGAGGAAGTGTAGTCCAGGTAGCTGTGGGAGTCAGTGCCGTGCAGCCAGCCTGTTCTCCACGGGCATAGGAGGCCTGAATACACAACTGCTAACACTTGGCAGTCTGAGGTAGTCGCCCATCACCTGCGCTCGCTAACCTACATTGGCTCCCAGTCTAGCAAGGTGTCAATGTTAAAATTCTCATCCTTGTTTTCAAATACCTCCGTGGCCTCGCCTCTCCGAGATATCTCTGCTACTCCAATTCTGGCCTCTTTCGCATCCCTGATTTTCATCATTCCATGAACTGCCTAGGCACTAAGCTCTGGAATTCCCTCCCAAAACCTCACCACCTCTCTCCCACTTTAAGACGCTCCTCAAAAACTACTTCATTGATCAAGCTTTTGGTCAAATGTCCTAATATCTCCATATCTGGCTCAGTGTCAAATTTTGTTTGATAACGCTCCTGTGAAGCGCCTTGGCACATTTTACTACTCTAAAGGCGCTATATAAATGCAAGTTGTTCTGCAAACTGCTTTGAGGCCCTGCTGGTGAGGCTAACTGGTCTCCAGCAGGATCTCCTCCTGGTTGCAAAGAAGTCTGTCCAATAAATGGCCTTTCTGCAGCATTGACTGCAGCTTCACTGGGAAGGCCGCGATGCACAGCCAAGCACGACGGCAATTTAAGATGCCCTAGGCTGAAAAACTGCACATTAGTGAATCGACAGTGCTTACTGCAGCCTGCTTCCAGTAGAACGGACTCGGAAGTCCATAAATGAGGGCACCGTGCCCACTGAATATGGATGCAGGTAATTCTCACCCGAAGCAGTTCTTGCTGTATAATCACTCAGCTCATGAATCCAGGCAGCTTAGATTCTAATTTAAGGGGACAGGGGTGTCTGCCGTGTGTTCCCATAATGAACCTGGTAGACAAGAAGTTACAGAGATGGAGGGGCGAAGCCGTGGAGGGATTTCAACACAATGATGAGAATTTTAAAATAAAGGCGGTGCTGGCCCGGGAGCCAATGTAGGTCAGCGAGCGCAGGGATGATGGGTGAACGGGACTTGGTGCGAGTTAGGATACGGGCAGCAGAGTTTTGGAGGGTGGTAAGCGGGAGGCTGGTCAGGAGAGAATGGGACAGCTCATCCCTCTAGGCACAAGCACCATTTCCCTGGGACATGTCACACTAGACGAATGCAGTTCATGTATCAGTTAGTCCCCACTCCCTGTTGGGAACAACCAAATCTCTGTCTACTACCTCCCCCACATGGCACATGAAATCAGGAGGTCACTACATGAGATCATCAATGCAAGCTTTTTACTGTTCAACCTTGGTGTCCGACGTTATGGGCTTGCACCTCGATTTTTCTATTTTTTTTTAAATCGAGGGGTTCAGGTGATTTATATATAGAATGGCTATCGAGGAGTAAGTTAATCTAATCGAGGGGTTCGGGGAATAGAATAACAGACACCCAGGCGTGAGTTACAGACTGGAAACTAATCGATGGGTTCGGGGGGTTTATATATAGCATAACAGATACCCGGGAGTGAGTTACAGGCTGGAATCTAATCGAGGGGTTCGGGGGGTTTATATATAGCATAACGGATACCTGGGAGTGAGTTACAGGCTGGAATCTAATCGAGGGGCTCGGGGGGTTTATAGAAAGAATAACAGATACCCGGGAGTGAGTTACAGGCTGGAATCTAATCGAGGCGTTCGGGGGGTTTATATATAGCATAACAGATACCCGGGAGTGAGTCATAGGCTGGAATCTAATCGAGGGGTTCGGGGGGGTTTATATACAGAATACCAGATACCCGGGAGTGAGTTACAGGCTGGAATCTAATCGAGGGGTTCGGGCAGTTTATATATAGAATAACAGATACCCGGGAGTGAGTTACAGGCTGGAATCTAATCGAGGGGTTCATATATAGAATAACGGATGCCCGGGAGTGAGTTACAGGCTGGACTCTAATCGAGGGGTTCGGGTGGTTTATATATAGAATAACGGATACCCGGGAGTGAGTTACAGGCTGGAATCTAATCGAGGGGTTCGGGTGGTTTATATATAGAATAACAGATACCCGGGAGTGAGTTACAGGCTGGAATCTAATCGAGGGGTTTGGGGGGTTTATTTCTAGAATAACAGATACCCGGGAGTGAGTTACAGGCTGGAATCTAATCGAGGGGTTCGGGGGTTTATATATAGAATAACTGATCTCCGGGAGTGAGTTAGAGGCTGGAATCTAATCAAGGGGTTCGGGGGGTTTATATATAGAATAACGGATACCCGGGAGTGAGTTACAGGCTGGAATCTAATCGCGTGGTTCGCATGTTTATATATAGATTAACGGATACCCGGGAGTGAGTTACAGGCTGGAATCTAATCGAGGGGTTCGGGGGGTTTATATATAGAATAACGGATACCCGGGAGTGAGTTACAGGCTGGAATCTAATCGAGGGGTTCGGGGGGTTTATATATAGAATAACAGATACCCAGGAGTGAGTTACAGGCTGGACTCTAATCGAGGGGTTCGGGTGGTTTATATATAGAATAACGGATACCCGGGAGTGAGTTACAGGCTGGAATCTAATCGAGGGGTTCGGGTGGTTTATATATAGAATAACAGATACCCGGGAGTGAGTTACAGGCTGGAATCTAATCAAGGGGTTTGGGGGGTTTATTTCTAGAATAACAGATACCCGGGAGTGAGTTACAGGCTGGAATCTAATCGAGGGGTTCGGGGGGTTTATATATAGAATAACTGATCCCCGGGAGTGAGTTAGAGGCTGGAATCTAATCGAGGGGCTCGGGGGGTTTATAGAAAGAATAACAGATACCCGGGAGTGAGTTACAGGCTGGAATCTAATCGAGGCGTTCGGGGGGTTTATATATAGAATACCAGATACCCGGGAGTGAGTTACAGGCTGGAATCTAATTGAGGGGTTCGGGCAGTTTATATATAGAATAACAGATACCCGGGAGTGAGTTACAGGCTGGAATCTAATCGAGGGGTTCATATATAGAATAACGGATACCCGGGAGTGAGTTACAGGCTGGACTCTAATCGAGGGGTTCGGGTGGTTTATATATAGAATAACGGATACCCGGGAGTGAGTTACAGGCTGGAATCTAATTGAGGGGTTCGGGTGGTTTATATATAGAATAACGGATACCCGGGAGTGAGTTACAGGCTGGAATCTAATCGAGGGGTTCGGGGGTTTATATATAGAATAACTGATCTCCGGGAGTGAGTTAGAGGCTGGAATCTAATCAAGGGGTTCGGGGGGTTTATATATAGAATAACGGATACCCGGGAGTGAGTTACAGGCTGGAATCTAATCGAGGGGTTCGGGGGGTTTTTATATAGAATAACAGATACCCGGGAGTGAGTTACAGGCTGGACTCTAATCGAGGGGTTCGGGTGGTTTATATATAGAATAACGGATACCCGGGAGTGAGTTACAGGCTGGAATCTAATCGAGGGGTTCGGGGGGTTTATATATAGATTAACGGATACCCGGGAGTGAGTTACAGGCTGGAATCTAATCGAGGGGTTCGGGGGGTTTATATATAGAATAACAGATACCCGGGAGTGAGTCACAGGCTGGAATCTCATCTGTAGCAGGTTGTCTCTATGCCTCATGAGCTTTGGAAGCAGTGCTTTTCCAGCTAGATTTTCAATGGTGCAGTAGATAGTCGGTATTCCAATTAGTCACCACACTAAGGTGCCCACACTAGACAGGCTGTTGCAGCATCAATGGTCCTCCAAAATGTCACTGGCACCTTTCATACATAATGCACTCCTATCATATTTCCAATGTATTGCAGGCATCTGAGCCAACCTTGTAATAGCAGCACCAACTCTGACTCCTTGGGGTCGATTTCCACTCCCTTCGCCTGGCGTTAACTGGGCGCTGTGGTTACACAAACATTTTTGCGGCCTTCTGGGCATGCGCGCTGTTTACCGAGGCGCAGTACCCAACAGTTGCGGCCTGCACTAGGCCACGCTTTCCTCGGCTCTGTGCAGAGAACTGGACTCCTTGGTGGCCGAGGGGGAAAGAGGGGTATCAAACAGGGAGAGAAGATCGTAGTGGGAGAGAGAGGAAGGAGACAGAGAATCAGAGGTCAGGAACTCGGGGGAAAGAGCACAGTGGAGATGGGGGGGAAGAGCTTGATCCAGGTCAAAATGGTGTGATGTGAGCAAGAATGTGATCTCGATGGTAAGACGGATCACGTTCTTCCAACCCCACCCCCTTACACGCACACCATGTTCTCCCTCTCCTCCCCCTAGACCTCGTTGATTTCTCGGACAGCTCAGCGCGTGTGTGGCAAGTGACAGCATTGGACTGGACAAAATCCGGAAGTCATGACACTGTCACTATTCACTTCATACCCAATAAACCTGTTAACAATCCGTGACCCACACACAATACCCATCTATGGAGGGAGGTCAGGAACCCGGGGGCCGGGGGAAGTAGGAACGTGGGGAGGTCAGGAATATTGCGGGGGGGGGGGGGGGGGGGGGGCGGTCAGAAACTTGGGGAGGGAAAAGGTCAGAAACTCAGGGTGTGGGGAAGGTTAGGAACTTATTTGGGGGCTGGGAGAAGTTCTTAACCCGCGAGGGTGAACCCTGTCTGTTCTATGTGAGCTCTGTACTGTCTGGAGTAGGCAGTCAGAATGGCTCAAATTACACTTTGCAAACTAATTGATTACTCAGGCAGGGAAGATCCAAGTACACATTCCAGATAAACTACTGGGTGTCTTGTCCTTCCAAGGGGACCAATCAGAAATAAGGTGTTGCCTGCAAGGTGACCAATCAGAGAGCTGGTGTGGGAAATAAATGTAACCTTAACTGGGCGCTAACAGCCTCAAAATGGGGTCAATCACCCCGTTAACACCGGCGATGCAGCCGGCTCCATTCTGAAAGCAGTCTGTTGCCGGGTGTCCAAAGCGCGCCCCCCCCGATTCAGGCGATAGGCCCCTTTTAATATGGAAATCAGGGTCCTGTGCCATAAAGAAGTACCCGAATGCTATTTTTAGTTGGAACTGGTCAGTGCCTGGGCCGTGCACACTCCGACCAGTTCCACACTCGATGGAACCGAAGTGGCTCGCTAAAGGTGATTACCTTGCTGGCGGCTGCCCCCCGCCTGATCTTGAGGCCTCAATCCAGGGGGCCGTACTGGGAGGCCTGTTTGGCACCCTGCAGCTCGCCTGACAGATTTAAATGAAGCCAAGCCCTCAAATTTGCCAGTCAGTCACCCAAAAGTCAAAATCGATTGCCTTGACTTCCACATGGAACATGGAGGTTTAATAGATACCTGGTTTCAAAACCCTTAGATGGTGCTCGAGAGCAACTAAATTCAGTGACTTTAATTACCAGCATGCTCTCTTCCCATCCCCCACCCCCAATTTTTAGTTCCTCCTGGAGGTCTGACTTGCTCTGGCCCACCCTCTGGTATCTCTCCCAAGCAAGCAATTCATCCGATGTGAACCTAGACAGTGAGCATAGGCATGGGTGGGGGATGGAGGATGGAGAGTTGGGCATCACAGCCGAGCCCAGTTGCCCTCGCCCACCATCCACACACAGCACATTCTGCCAGGGGTCGTTAGAAGGCCTTCAGGAACGAGCAGCTTTTTCCCCCATTTCTAGCCCAGGGACGTGGAGCCCATTGTAGCGGACCTGCTTTTGAATGACGCACCTAGCAGAACACGCGCAAACACACACAAAACAAATAAAAAGACATCCAGACCAAAGTGAAATCAGCCACCGTTCTTAGTCAGGCCCAGTGATTCCATTTCTCAATCCTGAACAATAACTTACATTATATCGTCATGTTTTGTTTAAGCCAAGCAGATAAAAATTAAAACAGTGCTTGATCACACACAATGTTAGAAATTTCAGAATAAACTATTGTACACATTTGCATCAATAATACACAGGTCAGTAAGTTGTAATTTACACAGATCAAGCTTTTACATTGTTCAAAACAGTCTCTTAATTCAATCGTTCCATTGTGCCTTTCTCCCATTGCTGTCGTTCACGACACAAATCTGTGTTTTCTATAATTTTGTACACAATCTCTAATTAATCTCACAGCAGATAAGAAATCTATCTGTTCCTAAATCCAGTGTAGCCCCCTCTCCTCAGTCTCTATTGCTGCTGTTCCTCTGGCTAGAGCATTTGGTAGTTATGCAGAGAGAAAAAAATCTGTTTCAAAAAAATATATATATTATTTTTAAAGGTGGGAGCAGGTAGGTATTTACATAATGAAACCCGCACCACTGCTGCAGTTGGACTTGTGCTTGGATCAGGCTGTGTACACCCTATATCACCATGGTGAAATAATACTTAGCATATGGCACGCAGTTTATCACCATGACGATACTACGGAATCCGCTGTTCGTTCACAAGCGGGAAAGAAACTCCAAGTTTGCACGTGTCACAGTGAAAGTTGGCTGTTGCATCCTTTCCGGTGTGCGGCTCTATTCACCAGCTGGCTCTGGGTGGTAGGGGAGGACCTGGTGTGCTTCATGAGCGGAGGGACAGAGAGAGCAACAGACTGATCACACCACAAATGCTTATATATCTGGGAATTGTCTCAGTGCTGTTTGTGGGAGCTTGCTGTGTGTAAATTGGCTGCCGCGTTTCCCTACATTACAACAGCAACTACGCTTCAAAACCTACTTCATTGACTGTAAAACGCTTTGGGACGACCTAGGGTCGTGAAAAGCGCTATAGAAATGCAAGTCCTTTGTTTCTTACATGGCAGTTTTAGGAAGAATAAGTGACTACTTTTCTGATGTAGTTAAACTATATTAAAGCCTGTTTGAAGCCACGAATACTGATTTAGATTGAATCTAACTAATACTAAAAATCCATCTCATGGATTTACGCTATGAGCTTTTGACATAACGTGGAACAGCAGGGTGTGGCTGGAAGGGATCAATGAGGGCAGCTATCTCTCAAATTTGATGATTGCTGAAAGTACGGAATTGGGACACTGATGGACACACCCCACATCTTCTACAGTGTAATGCGTGCTGCAGCCTTGGAGTTAATATCGATGGTAAGGTGAACATTTCCTCATTCATGGCTATAGAAATCTTACAGGAAATGTAACAAAGGTAGTTTTAACGCAGTTACCAGTGGGCACAGCCGTAAAGTATTATTTTTTTAATATTCGTTTATGGGGATGCTGGCATCGCTGGCAAGGCCAGCATTTATTGCCCATCCCTAATTGCCCTTGAGAAGGTGGTGGTGAGCCGCCTTCTTGAACCGCTGCAGTCCGTATGGTGAAGGTACTCCCACAGTGCTGTTAGGGAGGGAGTTCCAGGATTTTGACCCAGCAATGATAAAGGAATGCCGATATACTTCCAAGTCAGGATGGTGTGTGATTTGGAGGGGAACTTGGAGGTGGTGGTGTTCCCATGTGCCTGCTGCCCTTGTCCTTCTAGGTGGAAGAGGTCGCGGGTTTGGGAGGTGCTGCCGAAGAAGCCTTGGTGAGACGCTTCAGTGCATCTTGTAGATGGTACACACTGCAGCCACAGGTGCGCCGGTGGTGGAGGGAGTGAATGTTTAAGGTGGTGGATGGGGTGCCAATCAAGCAGGACTGCTTTGTCCTGGATGGTGCCGAGCTTCTTGGGTGTTGTTGGAGCTGCACTCATCCAGGCAAGTGGAGAGTATCCCATCACACTCCTTACTTGTGCCTTGTAGATGATACAAAAGCTTTGGGGAGTCAGGAGGTGAGACACTCTGGCTCTGGTCATAAGGATGGATGGGGTGACGTGTGGAAAGGTCAAATGATCTGGTCATTTATCTCACTGCTGTTTGTGGGATCTTGCTGTGTGAATTGGCTGCCGCGTTTGTCTACAAAACAGCAGTGACTGCACTTCAAAAGCAATTTCTTAGCTGTGAAGAGCTTTGTGGGCATGCATGGCGCTGTGTAAATGTACGCTTGTTGTGAATAGGCCTTTGGGTGACAGCAAGCCTCATGAATGAAGCAAGTACAAGGGGAGCTATTCGATGCACAAACACCCAATCACTGCAAGCTGCTCTGTTTATAAGTTGCCCCCTCCAAGTTGCTAATATTAATGCCCAGACTCCGACAGCTCAGACATGTTAAATATTATCGGGCGGACACACAGGGTGGCATCATGCAATGTAGCTGGCACTATTATTGCTGTCAAACCTACACTGAACGCATTCTGTGTGACCTTCCATAAAGGGACTGTTGCCTACAGTCACCGCTCTGCAAATCATTTCACTGTACATGAAGTGCTTTTGAGATGCTAAGTGCTACAAAAAATAGAAGTCTGTCTTTCTGACAGAGGCATCACTGTGGAGCCAGGCCTGGACTCTCCAATGGCGAACAAACAGGAATAGCTGGTAGCCCAGGGTGCTGATAATGCCCATTATTTTCAACCAGTTGAGATAGGTTACACAGAATTGGACTTTGTTTTAACCTATTCGACACCGGTTCCCACTTTGATTGTTGTAGGAGCGGGGCGGGGGGTGGGGGGCAAACGTCCTAATTGTAACTGAAGCACGTCTCCTACGCCACAGTTTACGTGTCTTACAGGAACGTCTTAGACAATTTATGGCAACTTTTTGTCTCCCGAAGGTACCTGGTAACACACGAACGTTACAAAGGAAGGTTTCACTGAGAAACACCAAATAAAACTCATGCAGCGAGTCTCGAGTGACTGGATCGCCCGCTTCCCTCAAAGGGGAAGCAATGCCATGGAGCTGGGTGGTTGAATGGGCCAGGCTGTGGTCAATGGCAATGCCTTGACAGAAGGTGTCTCAGTATAGAAACTGCCTCACAAATGATCTGTTCTCATGCCTCAAAACCCAGCTCCGTTGAATGAGCTCTGTTTGAAGTTTGTTGCCACCTTGGGTATGGGCCACAGGTCGACCATTCCACTTGATAATCGCCTGCGAATCTCAAAGAAACACCAACTGCTCCACGCAGCGACATTAACTGTTACGCAGGGCATTTCATTTTCACTCCCTTCTGCCCCCGCGTTTTCTCCCCTCCTCTCCTGAAGGCGCAGGCTCGTACTGAGGTACCAGTTCCACAGGGTCTTCAGTGTCAGCATTATCAGAAAATCATACAGCACAGAAGGTGGTCATTCGGCCCATCGTGCCTGTGCCGGCTCTTTTAAAGAGCTCTCCAATTAGTCCCACTCCCCCTGCTCTTTCCCCATAGCCCTGCAAATTTTTCCTTTTCAAATATTTATCCAATTCCCTTTTGAAAGTTACTATTGGGCTTCCACCGCCCTTTCAGGCAGCGCATTCCAGATCATAATAACTCGGTGCGTAAAAGAAATTCTCCTCATCGCCCCTCTGGTTCATTTCTCAATTATCTTCAATCTGTGTCCTCTGGTTACCGACCCTCCTGCCAGTGGAAACAGTTTCTTCCTATTTACTCTATCAAAACCCCTCATCATTTTGTATTCCATCGACTTGACGGGCTGGGGCCAGGGTCCCCTGAAGCCAGGGGTTCCCAGGACTGAGTCCTAACGGCGTCGGAGGACCCACTATTTGCATGTATTAATAAGGCTCCCGAGTCAGGCTTGGAGTGGGAGGTTTTCGGCAGCAATTTTAACTGTGTGGATGCCCCACTGCTGGCTGGTGAGTGAGGGCAGGTTTGGGCTCTATTATGGTGCCCCCCCCCAGCCCCTGAATAGTCTGCCAACACACTGTGGAACCGAACCCAGCAACAATCAGGAGAGGGGAGGAGCAAACTGGAATTTAAAAACAGGTCAGGCAAGTGAAACCCGACTGGTCGAAGTTCGATGCTCCTGACTCTTTTCCCTCCAGGCATCCCAGGTACTGGAATCTTTTACCATTAGAAATGTGTTTGGCATCACTGGAATTGTACACATCAAGTTTGCACCAACGGGCTTTACACATTGGGTTTGGCACAACAGCCTGCAATCATCGTGCGGTAACAGACATACACACATGTGCACACTTACACGCGCACACACATACACGTGCACACACATACACGCACACACATACACGCGCACACCAACAGACACACGCGCACACACCAGAAAAGGCACATTAACTGCTTCTAAAAATAGAGATGCAGTAGTTCCAGGGGACGTATTGAGATTCTGTGACCAAATTGGGTTTCAGGTTGATAAGCAGAACCTGTTTTTGGAATACTGCACTCGGTTTAAATATCCTGCTCTCCGCCATTTCTCCATTCTTAGAAAAATATTTTTCTCTCTGCGTTGCAAGATTCAGGCTGTTTCGTGATTGCTTTGTGAAATACTGAACTGTGAATTAAATATTCATATAAGATGCACCCCTCCTCCGGAGTGGGTTAATGGCAGCTGCCGATTGTAAGGTATGATAGACAAGCTAGCGAGAACGTACAGTCCCAGCACCGCCTGGAACAGCTTATTTCTGAGCGAACATGGGACAAGCAATTATATTCGAGCATGACTCTCTCCGTGGCACGGAATGTTCGTGGCGGGAATGGCTTGGTGTGCCAACCCGAGTCCATAACGTTCTTCAAAATGGCGACAGTCTCCCTCACAGAGGTCGCAGCAGGTTTGGGTCCTCCTTTCCGTGGTGTCTAAAGCTTGCGGCGATTGATCAATACGCAGCGGCAGGAGCTGCCCCTCAGAGTGCTGGTGTAACGGTGATTGTCACAGTCGGTCTGGTGCCAGAACAGGTACAGCTCCACGTCAATCCCGACAAAATGGGGGAGGGGTGGGAACGCACGCCACCCCATGCCGTTAGCCGACGCGCGCCACCGCGAACCGGCGAGGACCGAGCTCCCGCGTCGTCGCTGGCAGTCAGGAGGTTTGGTCCGCCCCGGCCGTCCGTTATCGGGAAATGGCGGGGCAACGCGCACTCAACGAATGACCCCCTCGGTGGGCGGGGCGGATTCTCAAACTGAACTTGTGAGGGTGGACTTGGCGTCAGGGCTCGCTACGAACTGGACGCGAGTCTGCAGCCTCTGGAACATGTCTGCCTTGGTTTACAACAACAGCAACTTGCATTAATATGGCGCCTATAGTGTAGTAAAAATGTCCCAAGGCACTGTGCAAGAGCGTTACCAGAAGTCACACCGCGCTCCTTCCAGTTGACGCACCCAGCTGGCATGAGCTTAGCCTGGGCTTCAGACGCGTTGCTCGGACTTTCTGCAGCATTAGTTTTTATCCAAATAAAAGTCTGAAGAAGTTCCAATATGTCCGACCTGTGATTCCATCTTCGGCGCCCTGAAGCAACAAAATTCCCTGGGTTTTTAAAAAGTAGACCTTTTAGTGTTGAGCTTGAGAGAGCAGGCTTTACATTTTAAGTAACACAGATTGTGTCCCCTTTAAGGAAAGTGCTGGGTTGCAAGTCGAACCGTCGGGAACGCCAGCCATCTTGGGAGCGTGCTCCTGTCCAACTCGCCAGCTGGCACTGGAAGATAAACTAGCTGCGGCGTGTGGGAGCCGACTCAATGGTCGGCTGTATCTCGAGTGCAATCCTGGGTCTTTAGTGACAGTAGTTTGTAGGTCTTTGCCCAGCGCGACTGAGTTAGAATCTTCTCTTCTGTTGGGGGTCCCGGCTCGACATTTTGTGCTTTAACTCGTTTAAGTGCTTATTGCAGCGTCAGCGGAAAGCCGACAGTAGAGGAAATATATACATGCGCTTAAAAAATAAAGAGATAAAATTCAGTGTCTCTTAAGTACTGCGGTTAGTTCTTGCAGGGTTCAAAAGCTGCCTGCCATCTCACACTGACAGCAGTCGCAGTGCTTTCTGCCCAAAGTCTACCATGGGGTCCAGCATTTTAAGCCCCATCTCACTCACCCACCCCTATAAAACAAGATGCAGCAAAGGCCAATCGGTTCAATACCCGCTTCTGCCTCGGTCTTTAGGACATGGGATGCCCGGTGAGCGTTCCCCGGGCACTGTGGGTAACCTGTGGCACGGAGCTTTGCGCTGGGATCATTCCCGTCGGGGTGAAAAGGGGACAATTTTGGCGTTTGGTCGCAAGGCTTCAACAGCGGTCCGCAGGCTCAGTCCAACATGGCGTCCAGCTGATCGGCGAGATCGTCGAACATGCTCCCGATGTCGTCCAAAATGTTGCCGGCAGACTTCACCGAAATGGAGCTGGGGGGACACACAAAAAAAAGCAACGAGAGAGGGTCAGAAACGTGCTGGGAATACACAGAGGGTCAGTCAGCATCTAGAAAGAGACGAGGCAGGTTACAGGCTTCCAGGTGTGCAACCTTCCTCGGGGCTGAAGACTGAAAGATAAACAGGTATCTCAGTATGATCACCAAGAAGGGAGAGAGAACTTAGGGAGACAGGGTAGACGTAGAGATGTTGTTCCCACTTGTAGGGGAGTCCAAAACTAGGGGCCATAAATATAGGATAGTCATTAAAAAAATTCCATTCGGGAATTCAGGAGAAACTTCCTTACGCAAAGATAGTGGTGAGAATGTGGAACTCGGTACCACAGGGAGTGGTTGAGGCGAAGAGTATAGATGCAATTAAGGGGGAAGCTAGATAAGCATATGAGGGAGAAGGGAATAGAAGGATATGCTGATAGGGTGAGATGAGGTAGAGTGGGAGGAGGAGGCTCGTGTGGAGCATAAACACCAGCACAGACCAGTTGGGCCGAATGGCTCTGTGCTGTAAACTCTAAGTAACTTATCCCCACTTTTTCACCTTTTTGTTTGTGTCAGTCTCTCATCTCTGACTTTTCATCCTCTTAACTATTTACATGTTATTTTGCCCTTCTCACTCACTGATGATCTCTTATTTTTCCATTAAGGTGTTTCCAGGTCATTCGGCCCATTAACTAACTCCCTGTGATTGGCTTATTTATTGATTTGCTCCCTCTCCCTATTTTCCAACCTTAGTATGGATTACTCGTCCAGTAACATAACCACGACACTACCGACTGTCGGTAGAGACATGCTGCTCTTTACTAACAGCTACTTACGCGTCATTGCCGTTGTCTTCTTGGGTCAGTTTCTGCTCCACGGCATGAAGAGCCGCCTCCAGCGAGGTGCTGGTCCGCTCCAGTCGCTGGTGAGCCAGAGCAGCCTGCGGGGCCTCCGCTGCAGGCTTTGGGGGCGCTCCTCCCATCAGCCCTGCCTTCCCGGCCACAGGACCCGTGGGCACAGAGGCCCGTGCGACCCCCAGCTGCTGCACGGGGCACGGAGACCCTGGCCTCGCACCGCCAAGGCTGCCACCCTGCAGAGGCCTGCTGGCTTTGGGACTGGCAAACGGCAGCCCTCGCGCTGGCGCAGACTTCGGGGAGACGGGCGGCGTGGAGAGCGGAGGCTGCTTTTGGCAGAATTCTGAAAAAAGGGGAAAAAATAAAGCAATTAACAATTACAAAATCAAAGTCGGAGGAACAGTTTAAGAAAGTTTGTGCGTTTATATCGCGCCTTTCATGGACGTTCCAAAGCTCTACACAGATCATGAAGTACTTTAAAAGTGTAGTCACTTTTGTTATGCAAGCAAAAGTAGCAGCCAATTTGCGCACAGCAAGATCCCACAAACAGCAAATGACCAATTCTGTTGTAATGATGTCAGTTAAGGGAGGAATATTGGCCAGGACACCGGGAAGAACTCCGCTGCTCTTCCTCAAAATAGTGGCCATGGGATCTTTTACATCCACCCGAGAGGGCAGATGGGGCCTTGGTTTAACGTCTCATCCGAAAGATGCCACTGCTGACAGTGCAGCACTCCCTCAGCACTGCACTGGGTGTGTCGGCCTAGATTTTGTGCTCAAGATTCTGGCGTGGGACTTGAAGTAGCCCTCTTCATGTGTGAGTTCAGGCAATGAGTGTCAGCAGGCTATTGGACTGTGGAGGGATCGTAGCTCAGCCTGACTCTCTTTATCCAAGATGCACACACGTGCAGTAGGGGCCGCCTCGCCCAGTTCTACTAAAACCAATGGCTTTGCTCCAGTTGAGATCAGCTGAGTGTGGTATCAGCCATGGAGGGCTCGGGCCTGTAATGGCTTAGCACCATAGAGGGCGTCTACCTGCCAAGTCACTGAGGAGCTAAGTGGCCTCTTGCGCATCCTTGATTTTAATCACTCAACCATTGGCGGCCGTGCCTTCAGCTGCCAAGGCCCTAAAGCTGTGGACTCTCTCCCTAAACCTCTCCACCCTGCTTTAAGACCCTCCTTAAAACCTACCTCTTTGACTAAGCTTTTGGTCATCTGCTTATGTGGTTCGGTGTCAAACTTTGTTTGGTAACGCTCCTGTGAAGCGCCTTGGGACATTTTAAGGCATTAAAGGCGCTATATAAATGCAAGTAGTTGCTGTTGTTCATCTCATCAATCTGGGCTGGATTTGTATCCAGGAAAAAGGCCCGTGTCTAAACTGGATTACCCACTCCCCATTAGTGATGCTGTTACCTGTGGCGGTTCCTCTGGTTAGAGAAGGCCTGGTGGAAATGGGCACCGATCCCGTCTGTTTGGGTGTTTGCTGGAGATACGCAAGGGCTGGCTTGGGAGAGAGTGGGGGTTTGAGTGTCTTTTTAGTCCCCTTCTCTAAGACTTGGATACTTCTCTCAATCTCAGCAATCCTGAACTCAACGCAGGCGTCGTCGTCCAAATCACTCTTCCCGTGGGGGCCAGCTTGAGGCCTGGAGTCCACAATGTGCACGGCCTGAGCCTCTGCGTATCGAGGTCCGCGCATCAGCATGTGGTGCAGTGGTGCGGCGCTTGAAGCCTGCGGAAGCTCCTTCTCTTTGGGCTTTGGCCTTCGTTTGACTGTGTCAGACTCGGTCAGGTTAAATTCGGGAAGCTCCGGCTGTTTGGGAGCTGTGCCCGTCACCGCAGTTCTTCCGTTGCCCAGTTGCGTGTCGAAGCCCTGCCTTTCCTCCCCACCCTCTCCAGACGTCCCGGTGGTAGCCGCGGTGCAGGTGCCCGTCTCTGTGCCGTCCACGTTGGCATCCCCTCTGATGACGCTGTTTGGCTTTGGCCGCTGCTTTATGGTTAAATTCCCCTCCTCTGCAAAAGGGATGCACTCACTGGAGCTGTTCTGAGAGGACGAGGAGGTCTCAAGGTCTCCTCGCCCAACTTTGGGCTCATCCTCAGCGTCCGACTTTGCCTCTTCCACATCAGGCTTGAAGGCTTCGACAATCGCAGCGGTCTCTAAGCTGACTCCCGGCTCGCTGAAGGTACGGCGCCGGTTGGCGGAGTCTCTCGCTTTCTCTAGCGGTGCTGGCGCTGCCTTGGTTGGCGCGGAGCTCTTGGGGCTCTTGGGAATAGTCTCCTGGTTCTCCCTCCTTGTCTCGGGAGCCTCCCTCTTCGGGGAAGGTTTCAACAAGGCCAAAGGCTTGGCCTGGCCTCCGGGGGAGCTCGACATTTCCAACATGGCAGCAATGCTCCTCACGCTTGCAGCGCCGTTGCCTGCCGTTCCTTCGTCAGGTTCCTGTTGCACAGGCAACCCGTCTACCAGGTCAGGGGCATTCTGGGGGACGGCGGTCGAGTCACAGGCTCTTTCTTGCTCGGGCTCCTGCCCCTGGGAGCTGGACACAGAGCTCAGGCGTTTGGGCGGAGGGGGTGGGGGCCCTTTTCTCTTACCCCGGATCGCGAACGACTGGCTGCGGTTGACGTTTTTGTCCGCCGGCCACTGGCCCTTTGAGGCCTGGTTGCGTCCTGGGCGCCGAGTGAGAGTGGCGTACGAGCTCACGGCCCCGGTGCCCACGTCTTCCTCTTCGGGCTCGCCATCCGACATGGCATAGCGGTTCAGGCTCTGGGACCGCTTCTTTGGCCTGAAAACATCTCCGTTGAGCTCCTTGCCCAGCACCGGATAGCGGATAATTGGCACAGCGCCTGGCAACACGACAGGGTTCGGGCGAGGACTGTCCTCTGGCCCACCTCCGTTGGTGATGCTGCAATGGGAGTGTAGGTAGACAAAAGTCTTGTTGGCCGGCAAGTGGGGCATGGGCTTTGGCATTTGCGGCAACTGCTGGTAACTATGAGCTGGGGCCTTGGGGCGTTCCAGTGTTGAAGAGAAGGTAACAGGTTTACCTTTGATGGGCAGCTGTGGGTACACAAAGGCTTGGACTGGCTTCCCTTTACTTGGAGTATGGGGTAGGGTGAAGTTTGGCGATGGAGGAAGTGGATACTGAGAATGCAGTATCTTCACTGGGTTTGATACAGGAGCACCCTTCTGGAGCACAGGCCTCTGGTAATGGTCTCGCCCATCTGGGACATTTCTTTCCTTACTCGGACTACTCCCGACGCTGTGCCCCAAACCATTGGCATTTTCCTGACTCGGCCCCACAATGTGAACGGGCGCAGTGTCTCTAGAGTAGGGAAGCAAGGTGGTCCTCCCACTGCTGCCACTGCTGCTGCTCCCGTCTCCGCTGCCAAGGCTTTCTTGGGACTTGCTGTCCGTCTTGGTCCTCCCGAGAACATTCTCCTGGGAATGGCCAGATCCTCGGGATCGGATGCCAATGCTCTCCTGACTCCGGGAGATGGCCCCAACCTGCTTCATCACGAGGCTTTCCTGGCAGTTGTAGCAAGGGTTGGACATGGCAGATTGCAGCTCGTAGCTCAGCTCGCTGTCCTGGAAGGTGAGCATCTTTGGCGTTTGAGGAGACTGGCATTCTCCGTTCTCACCCTGAGAGGGCTCTATGGTGACAATCTCCAGTGCGTTGGGAGCCTTGCGCCTGAGCGTTGCAGTCTTGGCCTCCACTTCCGCCTGATTTAAAGCCTTCTGCACGTCTAAAAGCTTCTTCACAGCAATCATCATCTTCTTCTGATGGCCTGCAAAAACACAAAAAGTCACTCAAACAGAAGACTCTGACCCTCCAATTTTCTTCACCCCCTCCTTTCCTGAAGATGCTGATTGAAAGTGGGGTACAGCCCACAGACTCCAATCACCCTCTGGTACCTTACCCAAGTGATCACATATGAACGTAAACTGTGAGCGGCAGGTGGCTATTGGACCATGGGTAGCATCAGAGGTGATCCTCATCCTGTGCACGCGCACACTTTGTAGCAGGAACCCTGGCGGATTTTACCCTACCTAGCTGGGAAAGAGGGCACCAAGGGCATTATCGTAGTCCAACTGCCCCCTCAACTGAGGTCAACTAACAGCACAAACCAAGATCGAACGTTCGAGTGCAGGCAACAGAGGGACAGTTTGAAGGTCACTCTTACCCAGTTGCGTGATCCCAATTTCTTGCAGATCCTCCCAGGTGATCTCGCTTATGAAGTTGATGCTGTCGTACCCATTATCCACCAGTTTCTTGTGGTACTGAGGCAAGCCGATCGCACTGAGCCACTCAAACAGATCCGCCTACAAAACAGAGTCGGCAAAAGTGAGCGTGAAATACGTTCGCGAGCTCACCACCTCTTTCTACGTTTAGTTCAGTGGAAAGCTCTCCCCTGTTGTCTCTCCTCTTCCAGGGGCGCAGCGACACGGCTGGCCTGTGGTACCTTGCTCACGGTGGTCATTCTTTACGACTGAGCCCATCCACCGAGAATCGGCAAGCTGCTGAGGGCACCACAGCTGGGCCTCAATTACCCTCACCCATCGTGCCCTTTCCGGCAGGGGTCACAGATAGCGATCAGGAAACAGTCAACCCAGCCTGATTTGCCCCTGCACAGCCCAAAGACTCACAGGCATATTACAGCACCCTTGCCTAATGGTCGTAAGGCTCCTACATGGAATGGGTTTGTGCAGTCGCAACCCAGTTCTTAGTGGGCATGAGCCCGTAGGTGCAGAATTGCCGCACTCCTGGCTGACATCAGATAACTCAGCACAAACAGAGGGTTAAATCTGAACCTTGCTCCGTGTGGCTTTAGGTCCACACTGCAGCACTGGGGAACAGCTTTGCCTTGGATTCTCACATGAGGACAGCAGGACGTGGATCAAACACTTCTTGAGAGAAGGCCCTGGGGGTCTGGGTGGTGCAGTAAGTTAGACACTACCCTTTCACACTCTGGGACCTAGGCTCAAACCAGCCCAGAAAGAGCAGGTGAAGGGCTGTAAGGTCCTACGTGAGATTAGTTTGTGGAGTCTCCATAAGTGCAAAATTGGCTCTAGTTTGGCACCATTTGGTGATCTCACTCAGATAGCACAAGATGGAAATGGAAAATTCTCACACTTATGCAGTGGGAGGTGTGCTTGTGAGGGTGGGGGGCTCTATGCTGGGCAGTGTTGAGGGAGCTGTACTCTGCATCTAACCCACGTAACAACAGCCATTGCACTTCAAAAAGTGATTCATTGAATGTGAAGTGCTTTCAGATGTCCTGATGTGATAAGATGCTATATAAATAAAAGTTATTATTATTAGCCCGTGCTGCACCTGCCATGGGAGTGTTTGATGGGATAGTGTAGAGGGAGCTTTACTCTGTATCTAACCCCGTGCTGTACCTGCCCTGGGAGTGTTTGATAGGACAGTGTAGAGGGAGTTTTACTCTGTATCTAACCCGTGCTGTACCTGCCCTGGGAGTGTTTGATGTGACAGTGTAGAGGGAGCTTTACTCTGTATCTAACCCTGTGCTGTACCTGCCCTGGGAGTGTTTGATGGGACAGTGTAGAGGGAGCTTTACTCTGTATCTAACCCGTGCTGTATCTGCCCTGGGAGTGTTTGGTGCTGACACTGGGTACCCTGACAGGGAACGTGTTTATTTCCCAGCACTGACAGCCATTACCTTGAAGAGCACAAACTTCACAAAAAGAAACAAAAATTTCTGTTTTAGGAACAAATTTCAACCAGTCACATTGGCCGTTCTTATCTTGTGGTGCAAAAAATACAATATGTTCATCTGGAGTTACTCTTTATTTACAGGAAACCTACCCTGGTACAGACCCAGGCATAAAGGTCAAGAACACCGAGTCCCGTTAACAGCCAGTAACTGGTTATCAAGACTTAAAAACTGGGACATTGAAGATCACATGAGCTAGAAGAGGCAGCTACACACATCCTTTCTGGGAGACACTAACGGGCATCACATTCGGGTACTGTCTACAGAAGCAGTGCGTGGTGTGGGTGAAGGAGCTACTCCTGGTTTAATGGGGCACTCTGATCTCAGACAGCGGAGCTACCACAGCACTTTATAATTTAGTTAAACCATCAAAAAAAAACAACGTAAGTTACGGCAAGAAACACTGCAGGCTGGGGGGGCGGGAAGGCAGCACCGGGTACCATGCGGATTACTCACCGGTTTGTAGTCGGGAAGCCATTCCGGAATGCTCAGCTTGCCGATCTCAGTCGAAATCTTCTTTCTGTGGCCGGGCTTCGTCACTCCAATTGCAGTCAGGTCCTGCACACAGGATCATGCCAGTTCTTAGTATTGATCACAACAGGCAGTGGGAACATCCCAGCCGTGGCTGCCACCCACTGCGCCGCACGGTGGGTAGGATCCTTGGTCCCACACCCTGTGGTTTCCAAGCGTGGTGGACAAGCGAGCCAAGGCAGCGAGTGCCACCCCAGGGCACACTCCCACACTTTCAAATACCCAATGGGATTGGCAAGGACACAGGTTGCCCATGTGCCCTGCCAGCCTGGGATGGTACCTAGCACATGGAGACAAAGCACAAACACACGGTCGCAGCGTACTCCCCCCTCTTACTTCCAGCCTCCAACCTCTCCCTCTCCTTTTTCTTTTTATACAACAACAACAACTTGTATTTATATAGCGCCTTTAACGTAGTAAAACGTCCCACGGCTCTTCACAGGTGTATTAAAAGACAAAAAAAAAACCTTCTGTCACCTTTGTTTAATCTTTGACCTGGATATCTGACTTAGATATTGAAATTTGATTTGCTTTGCTACTACCATACGAAAGAAGAAGATCCTCTTTGTTGAATCAATGCTCCTATGCTCCTCTGAGCTACCCTCACATTCTTCCTCCTAAGTTACAAATCAGCTACGTCACCACATTTATTGTGCACACTTCTGGTCTCCATATTATAAAAAGGATATAGAGGCACTGGAGAAGGTACAAAAAAGATTTACAAGGATGATACCAGAACTGAGAGGTTATAAAATCAGGAAAGATTGAACTGGGGCTCTTTTCTCTAGAGAAGACTGAAGGAGTGACCTATTAAGATTGTGAAAGGGTTTGATAGAGTAGACATAGAGAAGATGTTTCCACTTGTGGGTGAGACCAACACTAGGGTTCATAAATATGAGATGGTCACTAATAAATCCAACAGTAAATTCAGGAGAAACTTCTTTACCCAAGAGTGGTGAGAATCTGGAACTTGCTACCACAAGGAGTAGTTGAGGCAAATAGCATAGATGCATTTAAGGGGAAGCAAGATAAACACATGAGGAAGAAAGTAATAGAAGGATATGTTGATGAGGTTAGATGAAGTAGGGTGGGTGGAGGCTTGTGTGAAGCATAAACACCGGCATAGGCCGAATGGCCTGTTTCTGTGCTGTAAATTGTGTGTAATTCTATGTAAATACTCTATGCTACATGCTTTTCCTCCTCTCTCCATCTTTACTTTGTTGCAATCAATACTCATCATAATGTCTCCTAAACCACCTCACCCCTCCCAGTCCACCTCTCTTTCTACAATCCCATGCTTCTTAAAATCCAAACTTGCATTAACTAGCCTCATCTTCTTAGTAACATTCAAAAGGGAACTGGATATGTACTCACAAAGGAAATGAGGCAAGAGCAGGGGAGTGGGAACTAATTGGATAGCTCTTTCAAAGTACCGGCACAGGCATGATGGGCCGAATGGCCTCCTTCTGTGCTGTACAATTCCATGATTCTCTCCTCTTCTTCTCAACCTTGCCATGCTCAGGGCTATGGGCCTTGGCCCTTCACCATAGGCTCCTCAGTGAAACCAAAAGTCAATACTTGAGCATGCGTGGGCGAGAAAGCCTTGATCATGAGCCTTGCCAAGCAGCAGAGTGGTGCTGTCAACAGCCTTTGGTACTCACCTCAGGGGTCATGCGGCTGATGGTCGGCACATCGTAACCAGCGTTGATGAAGTTGGCTGTGTAATGCTGAAGCTGGAACTCACTCAGCCAGTTAAAGATAGCTTCAGCATCCTACAGAGACAGGGAGTGCAAACAGAGCGGGGTCATCACACCTGACACAAACACTCACAGCGACATCTAGAAAAACATACACCAGTATAAAACCATAGAGCTCAATTGACAAGAGGCGGCAAATTGCTTAAATGGAAACGGCTGAAGTTTAATGAAAATTTCTTCTCCGACTGATTCTCTCACTGACTCCACGAGATTCAATAGCAGAACATCGTTCTGGGTGAAACAACTTTCCACAAAGGGTCTACAGTTTGGGGTAAATTTTCCAAGTTGATGTTGGAGACGAGATGTCTGGAATGTCTGTATTGGAAAATCAGGGGGTGCGTTGCTCACGGTTTTCCGATACAGACTGCCAACGGGTTGGAAGAGGGGAAATGCATTGTGCTGAGTTAGCTGATGCCAGCCAAGGCGCCAATGGTGGCACTAGAACTGGCCTCAGCGTCCCTGAGCTAGGCAAAGAAAGAGCAGTCAGGTGATCTTTGAGTGCCATTCGGTGACCAGTGACGGAGAGTGCGTGCTTGTGGACTTGAGGTGAGGGCAGGGTCGGGGCTGGCTGTGATGACCGCCACCTCCCCCCCACCCCCCAATATGAGAATAGCTTGCTGACACTCATCATCTAGGCTTGCGTGCAAAGAATGGTTACTTGAGTGAGTTACTGGAAGGCTGTAGATCCAAGCCCCAGCAAGAGTCAGGGCCTCCAGGAACAAAGAGGAGAAAATCGGAGAGGGAGCGCTGCATTTTTCTGAGCCTATGAGCGAGTGTTTGTATGTGTGTGTGTGACTGCACTTGCTCGGTCTCAGGCCAGCTCAGAGTAGAAGGGCAGGGTTCCCAATCTCACAGTTGTTTCAGAATCTGACTCTCGGCCATTCCGTACATTCCTGCACAAAGACCAGACCAGAGGCAGACGCCAGGGAAGCTCCCCTGTTCCCAGTGGAAGAAATTCTTTACTTTTTTTACACAGGCCACATGTGCCTGCCCCAGCATTCCATGGGGAGGGGAAAGGTCAAACCAATCAGACAGGCTGAGAGTTCAACCAATGCGGGGCTCAGGCCTCCAATAGCTGGTTAATTGACTGTGATTAAATACCCTCTTAACAAAACAAGATTTGCTTTTTTTTCTCCTTTCCATAAATTTTACAGCACAGAAGCAGGCCATTCGGCCCAACTGGTCTATGCCAGAGTTTATGCTCCCCACGAGCCTCCTTACTTCATCTCACCCTATCAACATATCCTTCTATTCCTTTCTCCCTCATATGTTTATCCAGCTTCCCCTTAAATGCATCAATGCTATTTGCGTCAACCACTCCTTGTGGTAGCGCGTTCCACATTCTAACCACTCTGAGTAAATAAGTTTCTCCTGAATTCCTTAACAGATTTATTAATGACTATCTTATATTTATGGCCCCTAGTTTTGGACTCCCCGCAAGTGGAAACATCTTTAAGTCTACCCTATCGAACCCCTTCATAATTTTAAAGACCTTTGTCAGATCACCTCTCAACCTTCTCTTTTCTGGCGAAAAGAGCCCCAGCCTGTTCAGTCTTTCCTGATAGTTACAACCTCTCAGTTCTGGTATTATCCGTGTAAAAAGTTTTGCACCTTCTCCAGTGCCTCTATATTCTTTTTGTAATATGGAGACCAGAACCGTGCACAGGACTCGTGGTCTAACCAAAGTTCGATACAAGTTTAACACAACTTCTCTTCCTGCAATTCTATTCATGTAGAGATGAACCCCAGTACTTGGTCTGCATTTTTTTTTATGGCCTTGTTAACCTGCGTCGCTACTTTTTAAAGATTTGTGCATCTGTATCCCTAGATCCCTTTGCTCCTCTACCCCATTTAGACTCTTATTTTCCAAGGGGTACGTGCCCTCCGTATTCCTCCTACCAAAAGCCAACACTTCACACGTATCTAAAATGAAATTCAATTGCCAATTACACGCCCATTCTGCAAGTCTGTTAACGTCTTTGTACACATTGGCAGCTGCACCATCTTGTCTCTTTTTGCTTGAGCCTGGTGACTCGCACGTGAATGGGATGCTGAGGGTAGGTTTCCCGGCTGGACTGGGTTGCATCAGTGCATGCTGATGTCGGGGGGGGGGGGGGGGTCTAACCTCCCTCAATGTCACATGGTTAGCTCATTTTAATAATGTTTTGTACACCGTGTGCAGCAAGCGCAACTAAGGAGGGTGGGGGAAGGGTGGAAAGCCCCGCAAGCCTGCAGCCCTGAAGCGGCTGCAGCTGAAATTCAAAGGGTCGCAGTGAGGTGGCCGCATAAAATTCGTGAGCCTCTTAAAAGGCTCAAAATTGCGATTATTTTTATAAACAGTCGGCCCGTGACAACGTGGCAGGCGCAAAACAAATGTAGAGTGTGTCCAATGAGGACGATGAAACGGTGTTGTTGGCAAGTGGCGGAGTGTTGCCGATTAGCAGGGGCCCTGGGGGGCAGGCTATGGAACCAAGTTCTGCCCCTGGGGAATCCCGGGGGGAGGGGGGCAGAGATTTGACATAACAACTTTACGCCCCTTTTACCTCAGCCCAGCGTCTGGGTAATGCCAATTCTAAACAGACCCATTAGAACTCATCACCACTAACCATTAAAACCCATCACCAATACCCATTAAAACCCATCACCACTAACCATTAAAACCCATCACCAATACCCATTAAAACCCATCACCAATACCCATTAAAACCCATCACCACTAACCATTAAAACCCATCACCACTAACCATTAAAACCCATCACCAATACCCATTAAAACCCATCACCAATACCCATTAAAACCCATCACCTCTAACCATTAAAACCCATCACTGCGATGTAGAGGCTACTTCACACTGAGCTTTGCCTATTACCTTACCTTGCCCTCCAGGAGCTGATCAGGGTGAATAAACTGTTGCGAGTATCCCTGTTCTCCAGACTTATAGCTGGAGAAGCTTTGACGTCTCGGCATCCCTGTAAACAAAGTGGAAATAAATCAGCGTCGGGTTGGAGCAATGGCTGTGACTCTGGTTTTTGACTCCAGCCCAGACAGATAGCTATGAAAGTCTCTCCGATTCCTGGTTGGCTTTCAAATAAAATGAATTTGGTGGTCTCAACCCAGTTCGGAGGGGCACAAGACCACAGCCCACAATTGTTCAAAATATGGCACAAGCTGCAATCATATAGGAAGTTTCATTTAGAGAAGCCATACGAAAGGCAGAGGAAATAAAATGTCACAATTATACAGTAGGAGGCACTCTTCAGAGGTTCAGGTTAAGGTACTCTGTAAATTATACCTAACCTGTGCTGCATCTGCCCTGGGAGTGTTTGATGGGACGGTGTAGAGGGAGCTTTACTTTGTATCTAACCCGTGCTGTACCTGCCCTGGGAGCGTTTGATGGGACAGTGTAGAGGGAGCTTCACTCTGTACCTAACACCTGCTGGGTTTATGTTCCCTATTTATCCTGGAGCACAGCTCTGAGCTGTGCTAACATACGAACATGGCAGTAACAGAGGCTTCAGGCAGATGCTGAGACATAGGGCTGGATTTTACCAGCCTTGAGGAGGCGGGTTTGGAGGCGGGACTGCTGGGAAAATGGGAAAAATTGGGAGCAGGTCCCAACCCCGCTCCCAACCCGCCTCCGAACCATCTTCCCGGGAGGCAGGTCCCCGACTCGCGCAGGCAGTTAAGAGGCTTTTCACCATTTTACGCCTGCTGATGCGGGCTTCCCGATGTCGGGAAACCCCACCAAGGTCAGCAAGGCGAGCAGTGGGTCTGCGGGGGTGAGAGGGGTCAAAATGTCAGCTGTAGAGGTGAGTGTATGGGTGCAAGTGTGGACAGGTAAGTATGAGAGGTGAGTGTAAAGTGTTGGAAAAAGTTTCCTTACCTTTGCTTCTTTCTGCAGGCTTCAACCTTTGAGGATCCAGAGGTGCCTCATCTCAACGGCAGAGATGACAGAATGGCTGCTGCATTCTCAGATGCAGCAGCCATCTGCTTTCTGCTGAGGAGAGAGGTCTTGGTGAGCCTGTGTGCAAGGGCTCACCTTAGAACAGAGATTGTCAGTGTTTGACAGCTTCTCAAAGCTGTCAAACGCTGACAATTCATCTGTCAAAATTTTTTCGACAGATGAAGCGTCATACGCTGACGTCATCTGTCACCGGCTTTCCCTTAATTGGCCGGTAAGCCTGCAGGGCGGGCTTAACAAGGCCAATCAAGGGAAAATAGCGTGGGTTGGTCAGACGTCGCTGGGGGCGGGACTGAAACCCGGAAACCAGAAGTCCCGCCTCCAGCATGTCTCCATTGAGAAAATCCAGCCCATAGTGTCTGCTATGCTGAGCTGTGTCAGTGCAGCTCCGTTGCGTTGTATCACAGACTGGCAGCACCTGGGCTTGCGGTCAGGGCTCCGCGCGCAATAAGCCCCGATGTGGAGGTGCATCACTGCACCCCTTGCCTCCCCCCCTTGCCTCCTACCCTCGGCAGGGACGAGGAACATGGTCAAACCGCCAAGGTCACCCTCCATCAGCTCCTCCGAGGAGAAGTGGCCAAGATGCCATGTCCTCTGTCATCGGAGGAGCCAGAGTGCAAGGAGAAGAGAGGGTAACAGCACCTGACAGGAATACTCCAGACGCACTCACCATCCCGTGTTATCAACAACAACTTGTATTTATATAGCGCCATTAAAGTAGTAAAATGTCTCAAGGCGTTTCACAGGAGCATTATCAAACAAAATTTCACACCGAGCCACACAAGTGACCATAAGCTTGTTCAAACAGGTAGGTTTTAAGGAGCGTCTTAAAGGAGGAGAGAGAGGTGGAGAGGCAGAGAGGTTTAGGGAGGGAATTCCAGAGCTTAGGGCCGAGGCAGCTGAAGCCGCGACCACCAACGGTGGAGCGATTAAAATCGGGGATGCTCAAGAGGCCAGAATTGGAGGAGCGCAGAGATCTCGGAGGGTTGTAGGGCTGGAGGAGATTACAGAGATAGTGAAGGGCGAAGTCATTGAGGGATTTGAACACACTGTCCACCATCTCTTATCCATCATTAGGCAAAGCTCTCCTCATTGTCTTATTGAGATCATCTTCCTCTATCGCCCACCACTTTTGACTTCTTTCCAACTTGTTAAGAAGTTTGTTTGCCAACTATTTAACCCATTAATCCCTAATCCCTCTCTGTGACAAGAGACAGAATTCCTGACTTTTGATATCGCTGTTCCCCTCTTGTCTTGTTTTGTTCAGCTCTATGACAGTGCTCACTTACCTTCCAGATTTTACAGTTCTGTGGAAGGATATACACCTGGAATTCTAACCTAGCTTTTCAGATGCTGTCTGACCTGCTGTGCATTTCCAGCAGCTTCTGTCTGTCATTCAGATGTTCAGCATTTGCAGGGTTTTTTTCTCTTTTTATTCGCAAGGTATCAAAGGTGATTTTCACTCGATTGAAAGCACAACCTAAACACTGTATTGTAATCCTGTCCTTATCACAAAAGACATTTGCTTCAATCGACTTCCCCGATGAGGCAAATCGAATCGAATCATAAAATAGTACAGCACAGAAGGAGGCCATTTGGCCCATCGAGTCTGAGCCGACTCTTTTGAAGAGCAATCCAGTTAGTCCCACTCCCCTGCTCTTTCCTCATATCTCTGCAATTTTTTCTCCTTCAAGTATTTATCCAATTCCCTTTTGAAGGCTACTATTGAATCTGTATCCACCACCCTATCAGACAGTGCATTCCAAATCCTAACCACTCGTTGCGTAAAAAAGTGTTTCCCTCATGTCGCCTCTGGTTCTTTTACCAATCACCTTAAATCTGCTTAATATGTGGGTTCAAGTCCCACTTCAGGGACTTGAGCACAAAAATCTAGACTGACGCTCCAGTGCAGTACTGAGGGAGTGCCGTCTTTCAGATGAGACGTTAAACCGAGGCCCCGTCTACCCTCTCAGGTGGATGTAAAAGATCCCATGGCACTATTTTGAAGAAGAGCAGGGGAGGTATCCCTGCTGTCCTGGCCAATATTTATCCCTCAATCAACATCACTAAAATAGATTATCTAGTCATTATCACATTGCTGTTTGTGTGAGCTTGCTGTGCGCAAATTGGCTGCCGCGTTTCCTACATTACAACAGTGTCGACACTTCAAAAAGTACCTCTGTAAAGTGCTTTGGGACATCCGGTGGTCCTGAAAGGCGCTATATAAATGCAAGTCTTTCTTCTCTTTTTATCGACCCTTCAGCCATTGGAAACAGTTTCTCTTTATTTACTCTATCCCAACCCTTCATCATTATTACGCCCAATTCCTCAGAGGTAGGTAAAAATGAACTCTCTCAGCTTCTTTCTCCTTTCCTTATATGCCTCAAAACAAACTAACTTTATTCTAAAAAGACAACATTCACATTATGAAAACATAAACTTGAGACTGGGGCAGGGGGGCGTTATCTCCTAGCAACACGCAGACTGCTGCCTTGGCCTACCTCTGATTATCGTAATGCTGCCTTCCAGGATCACTTTACTGCTCGAGTGTCCGCCCCAGCACCATCGCTGGCAACTCTTTCCATGGCTGAGTGTTCCAGGTCAGTCCTCACCAAGTACTGCCTCTCTCAGACTCACAAACGCAATGTGAACTTGTGCTCGAGAGAGAGAGAGAGAGAGAGAGAGAGAGAGAGAGAAAGAGCAAGAGGGAGGAATGCAGGCCTGGACAGGTGATACCATCAGTTGTCGAAAGCAAGCTTGTTCCACACTTGTTGACTCAAATGGTCTTTTATCTTTGAAACACGAGCTGTCGGAATTAGCAGTGATCCCAGCATTAGGAAATCTCAACAGCACTGCAGGGCTCGCTGCAGTTTAAAGAGCCCCTTCCCCTCCCGCTTCCCTCCCACTCCCCCCCGCCACTTTTTAACACAACGACGGCGAAACTAATCTAAGCTGTGTTCCTCTGACGCTGTGTTCACACTCGGGCCTGAGGTGCAGTCTGGTTGTGGGTAAGAAGTGCTCTGGTGCTCACACTGACTCTGGAGAACGCTGATCTGCGCTGGGACGTGGGACTTCCACTTTCTGCCGTGTCCAAGGCTGAACAGGGAGCAAGACGGGGGGGGGGGGGAATTAGAGAGGGTGGTGGGATTGTGGCTTGAATTCTGGTTTACTTTACCGATGAGGAAAATTCAGCGAATACTTCAAAGGCCTCAACAATTAACACCTCCGCAGCATGAGGCTCAGGACCATGAGGAATGAGTTCTCGTTTTATAAGTCAGACTCTTTCGGGTTACCAGTTCAAAATGACCAGACTGTCCACTCCAAAACGTGGAGCGGATTTCACGGAGTGGAGTCTATCTTATCTCTCACTCTGAGCACCCACATCGTGCTGCCAACTCTGGTTGGACGTATTCCTGGAGATTTCATCATGTGACCTCCCACCACCAACCGCCCTGCCCGGTCGAACAGCCGTTTTCCCATCTCCAATATTCTCCTGGGTTTGCTCACAGCAGCGATACGGAGATGAATCCTTAATTCCTGGAGACTCCAGGACAATCTTAGAGGGTTGGCAATGCTACACCCACATTCGTTGTCGCAGGGCAGTGTCACCAAATGGGACAGCAACATGACAACACGAGCAGAAAGTGCCCCCCCATCCCACTCCCAACCCCACAGCCAGCTAACACTCGGCCTCGCGAATGGGGCCCACATCCCAAGAATACGTTTAAAAAAAAGATAAAGGGCCAAAAGTCCTAGTGTGAGTGCAGGACGTCAAGATTGGAAAAAAGAGAAGAAAATCAGAATTCAATGACTGGGCGATGCCAAGCTTAGGTGTCGAAAGCCGATGGATTGTAGGAGAAAGGGAAGACAGAGAGAGGGAAGGAGTTCCACGGTCAAGGTCATCGCTGATGAAGGTGTAGAGAGGAGGAACAATGACTCTGGAGGTGCAGTTCTCAGGAGAACAGAGAACACGGGCAACTCTCTCTCTCTCTGCACTGGTCACATCTCTCCCTCCGAGACAAGCCCCAGCTAGCAAGGGTTAATCAGAATTTCCAATCTGCCGGATAGCCGGAGGCCCAAAGGGCCCAGATCAGTTGAAGGATGGGAGGGAAGGCTGGTCTTCACAGCAATGTGCGGTGGAGCGACAGCGAGTCTCTGGCAGACGATGAAACCACGTCCGTCGCCACTTCAGCGGGAGGCCCTCATTCCCGCCCACTAACCATGTGCGTGCTCCCTGCCCCGGCCCAGCCTGTCATGCAAGCCCAGAGGTTAATTTAACGATGAAAGTGATAACAATGCTTTGATGTTTACATGAATAAATTCGTGTTTAAAATTAAACTACTGTCTCAGGATAAATCAATTGTACTGCCTGGACTGGATCCACAGACACAGCTGTGTTGTTTCTGTCTGTGGTTGGGGTGGGGTTGGGGGAAGAGTTGTTATATGAAGTGAATGCAATTTAATCCAGGACTTCAATCCTCAGTGCCAGCCATGGCTCAGTGGGTAGCACTCCCATCTCTAAGTCAGAAGGATTGTGGGTTCAAGTCCCAGGGACTTGAGCACATAATCCAGGCTGACACTCCAGTGCAGTGCTGAGGGAGTGTTGCACTGTCGGAGGTGCCGTCTTTCGGATGAGACGTTAAACCGAGGCCCCGTCTGCCCTCTCAGGTGGACGGAAGGGCACCCATGGCACTATTTTGAAGAAGATCAGGGATGTTCTCCCCGGTATCCCGGCCAATATTTATCCCTCAACCCAATCACTAAAACAGGTTATCTGGTCATTATCACATGGCTGTTTTAAGGATCTTGCTGTGCACAAATTGGCTGGTGTGTTCCTACATTACAACAGTGATCCTCTCCCACATACAGTCTGTCAGTGGGGAGGCCCAGATGAGCACTCAGTCCCCCCGGCACCAGTGATGTTCTAAAACTAGCCACTAGTGGGTGCTGAGGAGAGGGGACTAGAACCAATTCTTCCACAGCCCTGCCTCCATCCAGTGGACTCTAACTCCCTGTCCAGCGCAGTAAATGCGTGTGTGTAGGAACTCACTGGCCGCTCTTTATAAAGTGTGAATTTATAACATGATGCAGAGTGGCCTTGCAGCCTATTCCTAGGCTGAGATTAAGACACAAATGTAGAAAAGCGAGACACAGACTGGCTCTTACCTGCAGGCTGGTCAAGCTGTTTGCCGAGGGTTTCGGTGCCCATGCAGATCTGCTGATGTGCCTGATCTCCACCAGGGGGCACCGCCTGCCAGAAACCAAAAACAAATACATAATAAGGTAGGTGGAACTGGTGAGCTGATGGGAGTTTCTGGCACATCTTTACACCCAGAACAACCAAGGATGAGGGCGTTGACGGCCCTTGTGTCTTCTGTCCCCTCCTCCTAGGCCCTGAATTACTCATAGCAAGAGGGCTGGCAGGTAACCTGTTCCTAGGCCTCAACCCAAGTTTTCTGCAACCAGGGAGGGGGGGCCGAAGGAGGGGGGAGGGGGAGGAGGAGGGCGGAAGAGTTGAAATATCGTGAGGCACAGGACATTGAAGCAGACGGTAGAAATGGGTTCAAGAGACAATTGGATTTGTTCAGCAGCGGAGCTGGGATTGGCCATCTAGGGAGGGTTGGGGCGTGGAGGGGGACGAACTCGAGATTTGGCCAAGTTGGCAGGAAGGGGGCCGAGCTGGGAACCGCGGAACGCGGATATGCCCAATCTGAAAGCTGAGCCGGAAACCGCACAGACTCTGAGGCTCAATATGGAGGCTGATGATGGGTGACAGAGGTTCCTAGGAGCAAGATGGAGGGGGTCCTCCAAAGCCACAATGGCCAACCTCAAAATGATGGGGGAGGTCATGACCCCCGTTCCCCTCCCCCCACCGCCACTGGTTGCTTTGAGAGAAAAGGGACTGAGGGATACGGTGAGGTGGGCTTGCTGGACCTAGTGGCTTTTTGCAGTTCCTCTGTCCTTATTCTGGTGGTAAGCGCTTTACTGACAGGGAATATCAGCGACTGGCACCGGGGACCTGCCTGTGCTTTCATACCTTGCCGTTCTCCAGGCCAGTAGTGGCAGTCTGTCCATTGCCGCTCTCTGTGCTTTGCCCGCTGCCAGCACTGCGAATGCTGCCCACACTGCCCGTGCTGCCCACGCTATTCCTGTCACCTGCTGAATACGAGGACAAGTGACAAATGACACAAAGTGTCGATGGTTATTTAATTTCTATACTCGTCTGCGATCGGCAGTGCCACTCAGATAGGCTCGAGGATGCGAGTCAGAACACCCTGGAATAATTTCCCCACAGCACAGTCCTTGTAATAGTCAAATTACCCTCTGTCTCAAACTCCATTCCAGAGACTTGGGCACATAATCTTGGCTGACACTCCCAGTGCCAGTACTGAGGGAGTGCTGCACTGTCAGAGGTGCCGTTTTTCGGATGAGACTTTAAACTGAGACCCCGTCTGCCCTCTCAGGTGGACGTAAAATTTTGGTCACCCCTCCTTCTTTGGCTCGCCGTCCATTTTTGTCTGATCGACCCTGCGATGCATCATGGGACATTTTTCCATGCTAAATGTGCTATATAAATGCAAGTTGTTGTTGTGTGTATTGATCATAAACTATATCAAGCATTTATAGATGTAAACCATGTTCAAGTATAACAGTGTCCAAACTGCTCTTCTTTCCCCAAAGAAAGGACCTTTTCAAGAGTTAGAAAACTCCTACTTGAGCATTTCTCACTTGAAGACTTCCTAGATGTACAGATAGAGCTCAATCTTGTAAAGGTTTCGAGGGTCGTAGCTCTAAAATTTGTTTTGGAGGGTGGAGTGCGAGCGTGTGATGCAGAACGGGCCCAGTGGAGGAAAACAGCTAAGTATGGCAGTGACATCCCATCCAACAAGATCACCTCTGTCTAATACACTCAGGGGAGAGAGAAGTACCTCAGCTCAAAGAGAGGCTGGAGTGAATAGACACAGAAGGAACCATGGTTAGTGGTCCATTGAACTTTCTGTTCTTCTTCCCCCAAATCCCTCATCCTACACGCTCTTCCTTCTCCCTACATCCTGTGATGAAATCAAGACTCATTGCCACCATCTCCTACTCCTAACTTGTACTTTCCCAGGACCTCAAAACTGTGGGGCTCCCCACCTCCCCCCGTTTTCCCTCCCTCCTAACGGCCACATGGTTTTACAACCCAAGCTTGGGGTATCAGAACCAGTACGTTTTACCTCATCACCTCTCCTACTGTCTATTGCAGTAGTGCTGTCCTGAGATTTGGAACTTGGTCCTTTCTCCCTGCGTTTCTCAGTAAGAAAACATCAATGAACATTAAGGGGAACGGATGGGAAACAGACAAGGGTTCCAATACAGGAATGGTTTTGTTTAATACAGAAGAGGGATGGATCCAAGTGAGAACGACAGACACGAGCTTGGGAGGATGGGGGGAGCAATTAGAATCAGATTAAGTAATTCCCACTCCGAGGCATTGCACTGGCATTAGGGTTTTTGGGAGAGGGTGAGCAGAAGCATGGAATAAATATTCTTAATATACAACAGAAAGGGAATGTTCATGGTTGCTCTAGTATATCACGGGTTATCTTGGGACCAGGGATAAGCAGGAGGGCGAGATGATGCTTACCAGGATCTGGTTGTCTGAGGACCCAGATATCCTCAGCAGAAATGAAGAGCTGGGTTGTTGGGTATATGCGGTCCATGCCTCTCCCTACCGTAGATAAGAAGAACTGATGGGTCTGCGTGATCGCTGCTCAACATAACAACCTAACAGACCAAGAACAACGCAAGCCAGAGGCCGTGTGTGTCACTGGCAAATCAGCCTCTCGTTGTTGTAGGGACCACTCAGGGGTCTGGACTTCAACATTCCTCGGGGTTGCCAGGAGACCCAAGTCTAACATGAGCAATGTGGGAGTAAACTTGGAACAGGCAGCTCAGGATGGCACCCGAGGCCTGCTTCCGTTCCCATAGCAACGAACACAGGCAGAGAAGGTCCAATGGGGAAAAGCAGCAAACAGCCAAGGAGAGCTCAGGAGACTGGAGCTCCATGGAACCCGTACTGCACCGGTTCCATTCTGTTCCATGTACTGGACGCCTGCTTATTAAACACAAACAGAGGCTGAATCTACACTTGAAGGGAACAAATCAAACATAAAAGATCACGGGAATCGCGAAACAGAAATACCGTGAGCCCAATCAGTTTTTTATTTTTATTTTCTCTCCTCTCCTGCCTCTATCTGGGCTGCAAGCACCACCTGCTCTCTGATAGCCCTCTTCTGTGGCCATTCTCCATGTGCCACCTTAGATACTGAGAATTGGCTTGAAACATGGAAGACATCACAACCAATGCCAATTCTGCCCTCAGCCAACATTTATACACACACACACACACACACAGTGAGATAGTTCCCTTCTTTAGCCCAGGGGCACTGAGGCCAATTGGCATGTCCTAGGATCACCTGGCCTTCCAGCTAATCCACCACAGGCTGGGTATGGAGCCTGGAACCTTCTGGTCTGTATGGCTTTGTACCATCCTCGTGGTAACTTCACCCACAAGGCCACCGAGGTGGTTTTCTCTTCTGGTTGAAGAGAGAGAGACAGGGAGAGAGAATATAATCAAGGTAACCTGAAGAACTGAGAGATGCAAACAGAACCAAGAACAAGATGAGAGAGAATGCAAGAAAAGTTAATTAGCTGTGAAGCGCCTTGTGACGTTTTACTACGTTAAGGGCGCTATATAAACAACAACTTGCATTTATATAGCACCATTAAAGTAGTAAAACGTCCCAAGGCGCTTCACAGGAGCAATTATCAAACTAAATTTGACACTGAGCCACATAAGGAGATATTAGGACAGGTGACCAAAAGATTGGTCAAAGAGGTAGGTTTTAAGGGGGAGCGAGAGGTGGCGAGGCGGAGAGGTTTAGGGAGGGAATTCCAGAGCTTAGGACCTAGTATATAAATGCAAGTTTTTGTTGTACACCCACGGGAGACTAGAGGAGATGATAACCCAGGGCACTCTCGCACAGCACCTAGAAGCTGCTTATCAGCGGTTCAGATAGCTGGTCGCCAGCCTGTCACAGCTAGGGTAAGGGGCTTGGCACTGGGAGCAGGAGTGGTGCTCAGTCCTGGGGCTCGGTCTCTCTGTTAGGGAAGGTACAGAGATATGTTAGGGAAGGTACAGAGAGCACTGAAACTAGACGAAAGTAACTTTAAAGAAAAATTGCACACAAACACTGGACGTGTAAAGTAGACATTCACTGCTGCTCTAGTCTACAGCAAGATTGCTGCAGGGCCAGAAATAAGCAGGTGGGCAAGTATGATGCTTACCAGCATCTAGTCGTCTGAGGACCCAGATATCCTGAGTGTTCATGGAGAGCTGGGCTGGTGGGTACTGGTAAGACACACTGTCCAGACCATTTCCTACCACAAATAAGAAGTAATGTGTTTGTCGACTATTCCAATGCTCTCCTGGCTAGCCTCCCACATTCCAGCCACCGTAAACTTGAGCTCATCCAAATCTCTGCTGCACTATCCTAACTCGCACCAAGTCCCGTTCACCCATCACCCCTGTGCTCGCTGACCTACTTTGGCTCCCGGTCTGGCCCTACAACCTGCCGAGATATCTGCGCTCCTCCAATTCTGGCTTCTTGCGCATCCCCAATTTCCTTCGCCCCACTATTGGCGGCCGTGCCTTCAGCTACCTGGGCTCGAAGCTCTGGAATCCCTCCATAAACCTCTCTGCTACTCCACCTCTATAAACTCCTTTACGTTGCTCCTTAAAACCTATCTCTGATCAAGCTTTTGGTCCTAATACCTCTTTATGTGGCTCAGTGTCAAATTTATTCCCATAACGCTCCTGTGAAGCACCTTGGGACATTTTACAAAGTTAAATGCGCTATATAAATGCAAGTTGTTGTTGTTGTAATCACTGCTCTTCGCAGTCACCCAAAACCCCAAACCACTGCAAACACACCTGTCACTAGAAAAGGCTCAACGTTAACAGAAGACTATTATAAATCCTGCCTTGAAACATTCCCTTCCACATCAGCGTATGCATGGTCTTCCAGGCAGAGTATTGGATGAGAAGATCCTGGAATAATTTATGAAACAGTCGCATGCCACGATGGAGAGACTGCAACGTCTTTCTGGATGGATGGGTTAAGATGGGCCGAATGGCCATCCTCATCTGTGTTTATCTTGTGAACCTATGGCGTCTCATACCCATTCCTTTCCATAATCTCACCTCCCTCGGTCTTCCTAACCATCACTTCCTGATTTACCTCCTCTCTCGCAACCTTGCTGACGTCTTGGGCAATGGAGTCTTGGTCCTTCTCCAAGGTTCCTCGATGGAGCCAAAAATAAATATGCTTCGCACAAGGCTCTCAAAGACGACCACAAAGGGGAAAGTCTTGTATTAATCCATACATATATTGAAGCATTAATATTCAGAAGCAGAGCGGTGATTTTATGAACTCACACTCCTGGTTCTGAGCCTCACCCACTTGGCGCGTATACTGAGAGATCAGGCAAACAACCACTCCCCCGCTCAAGTGCTTTTCCAACCATCCATTTTAGCGGATGGAAAGTTGGGATAGGTGAGGGCGCCCAATAGGAGCTTGGGGGGGGGGTGGGGGGCGGAAGGCAAGCAAAACTTCACGCCAGGTGTGCAACTTCCAAAAATTGCTCCTCACATCTCCTGGAATCAGCCCGTCAGTGAGTGGACAAGAGAGTGCTCCCCGGTGATGTTACAGCTGTCTGCTGTACAGATCTGGACCGCGGGGAATCATCAGAGCTCCACACGGTCAAGAGCAGCGTGCACGGCACTGACTGCAGCTCCAGTCATTACACTGGGTGACGGCACTACCTGTGCCAGGTGGGGGGAATCAGTACACAGCCCAAACCGCTAAATGCAACTAGCAGACAGTGATAGCATCATTGATTGACAGTAGTGAAGTGTTACAAGGGGTCGCCACGGCGATGGCGAGTGATAGGTCAATAATGTACGGGCCGTTGAATTATGAAGCCACATAATCTGAACTGGGCTGGAACTTGACTTCACCACGAACTTGCAGAACACACAGTGAGAACAGGTCATACTGAGTAACATATAACAGACTTATATATAACATAGTATGCGGTTCGTACAATGTGCAATCTGTAGTTTATATAATATCAGTGTGCAGACTGAGCAGTGATCAGCTGATCCATAAATCAGCAGGTTAGGATAACATTAAAATGAGAGTAAATTGTGAGGGGTTTCAGGTCAGTCTCGGGAATTTCGATTGGAAAAGATATTACTTGAATACTAGCCGATCGCCTGTGACGTTACTCTCAGATAATCTGGAACATGAGCATGCAGAGACTGGAGAAACTGGGATTGTTCTTCTTCGAGCAGAGAATGTTACGGGGAGATTTCATGGAGGTGTTCAAAATTATGAGGGTTTTTTGACAGATTAAATAAGGAGAAACTGTTTCCACTGGCAGGACGGTCGATAACCAGGGGACGCAGATGTAAGATAATTGGCAAAGGAACCAAAGGAGAAAGCTTTTTACACAGCGAGTTATGATCTGGGTTGCACTTCATGAAAAGGCGGTGGAAGCAGATTCAATAGTAACTTTCAAAAGGGAATTGGATAAATACTTGAAAAGGAAAAAAATTGCAGGGCTATGGGGAAAGAGTGGGTGAGTGGGACTAATTGGAGAGCTCTTTCAAAGAGCCGGCACAGGCATGATGGGCCGAATGGCCTCCGTCTGTGGTGTAAGATTCGATGAATTTCTGATTCAAACCCTGGCGCGCATTTTCAGACCTCAAGGATCAGCCAATTAACCAAATTCCCACGAAACCCAAGGTTCCCCCTAAACAGTGCTGCCGTACCCCGGAACCACGATCCAATGCTGCCAAAGCCATGCACCCTCACCATTGGATAGCTCTTTCAAAGAGTTAGCACAGGAACAATGGGCCGAATGGTTCCTTCTGTGCTGTATGATTCTAGTTGCAGGCTCTGGCCATTAGACAGCACAGTGAAGCGTGTTTCTGAAGTCTCTCTCTCTCTTGTCCATCACCATCTTATATATTAAAAAGAACCTCATTCATCAACTGACCATGGGCAACACCACAGGAAAGTGCCAGTAGCTTTTTCAAAATTCTTTCAAACACCATCTTATTTCTCTATTAATTTGATGAATTAAGGCTGGAAGTAAGGTTTGCAATGTAATAAGGATGCGGCAAAATTAGAACATTTACAAAAAAATGATTAAACTTAGCTATAGACTCCAATTTTCTAAGTTTGAAAACAATGTCAGAGGCCTGTGTCTTTCTGAGAAGCCTGAGGCTTAAGTTCACAGGCCTTCCCAGAGCACGCATCATCAGTTTAACCTATTACACAAATTAGCTGGCTCCAACTCGCACAATACATCAGTGCCTACAAGAGAATGTATTTTATGATTGACAGGAAGACTGGCCATTGACAGAGTGTGCCGGGACCTGCTGTTTGGAAGCACTGCTTCTTCCTCTGGTCTTGTGCCTTGATGGAAAATGATGTGGAGATGCCGGTGTTGGACTGGGGTGGACAAAAATGAGAAGTCGCACAACACCAGGTTATAGACCAACAGTTTTGTTTGAAATTACGAGCTTTCGGAGCGCTGCTCCTTCGTCTGTACCTGAAGAAGGAGCAGCGCTCCGAAAGCTCGTAATTTCAAATAAAACTGTTGGACTATAACCTGGTGTTGTGCGACTTCTCATTTTTGATGGAAAATGACTGAGGACTAAAGGCCCAGGGAACTCACTTTAGGAGCCGAGATCAGGACATTACTGAGGAGTCTCAAGGCTGGGATCTGCTAATTCGTCGCAGACTGGTGATTGGATTGAGGTGACATGTTTAAGATAATTAAAGGATTTGATAGGATAGAGATATACTAGTTCCTCTGGTGGGGGGGGGGGGGGGGGGGGGGCGGAGTCCAGAACAAGGTGGCATAACCTTAAAATTAGAGCTAGGCCATTCAGGGGTGATGTCAGGAAGCACTTCTTCACACGAAGGGTAGTGGAAATCTGGAACTCTCTCCCCCAAAAAGCTGTTGAGGCTGGGGGTCAATTGAAAATTTCAAAATGATAGATTTTTTGTTAGGTAAGGGTATTGAGAGTTACAGAACCAAAGCTGGTAAATGGAGTTGAGGTACAGATCAGCCATGCTCTAACTGAATGGCAGAACAGGCTCGATGGGCTGATTGGCCTCCTCCTGTTCCTTCCTATGTTCATATGAATAGAATGTTCTTCTGAAGACAATTTGGGAACATAAAATCACATGGTCCCTGCTACTGGCTTGAACCCCGATTTACCTGTGGAAGCCTCGCTATTCTCCGTGTTGTGATTGGTTCGGCTGAATCCAGGATGGTTGAAGGTGCGATGGGCGGGCAGCGTCTGTGAGTACATCTGTTGGTAGAGCTGGTACGCGTCGTCTGTTTGTGAGGTGGTCAAGGTAGTCTGGTGCGTTTTGGGGAACCCCTGACGTTGATGAGGTGGCACCGAGGCGTGGCGAGTGAGGGTGCCTATGGGCAAAGAGGGTACAACAAGCAACCCGATCAGACAATCATATTTTACTCAACTCCCCACAGTGCCAGTCTGACGACACTCTATAATATTGTCACTTTGCCGATTTTCTCCTCTCCTCTCCTGAAGACCGTGGGCCTTGCTAGGGCATGGTTCCATGGGTGCTGGGCACGTACCTCACTCAAGTGGCCATTCTTCATGCGAGTGTTGGCAGACTGCTCAACTATGAAGGGCATCACAGCTAAGTCCAGTCCTATCCTTCCCCCACAACCACACAGGTGCATGTTGTAGCAGGAGTGATCCAAAGCGGGAACCCAGAGGCACTGAGGCCAACTGTTTCCCATTGCGAGATCACCTAACTTATCACAGAACTTCACCCGACGAAGGAGCAGCAGCTCTGAAAGCTTGTGATTTCAAATAAAACTGTTGGACTATAACCTGGTGTTGTGTGACTTCTCACTTTTTTCACAGAATGGCAGTCAAACCTGGGGCCGAATGGTTGTGTCTTAGTTGCTGTTATGAGCCACTTTTCAAACCCTCCTTCATGCTGTCATGAGGAAGGTTACTGGGACCTGTCTAAGAGACGATTTTCATGCTGAAAATTTCCTGCTCACTGGTTAATGCTTCTGACTTGAGCCAATTCATCTGCCTATTCAATTGTACTGTTCTTCATCAATGTCTACCCTGCGCTTTACAAAGGAGTCACCTTTTAGGAACCTATTTTGGGAGTGTTGCAAGGGATACGGTTGTTTTTTTGCTCTTTCCTCCCCTCCCCCTTTCACTGCCTCTGTACTTGCTTAAAACCTGTTACATCTCTAACATCTCCAGTTCTGATGAAAGGTCATCGACCTGACACGTTAACTCCACAGACGCTGCCTGACCTGCTGAACGTTTCCAGCATTTTCTGTTTTTATTTCAGATTTCCAGCATCCGCAGTATTTTGCTTTTGCCCTGCAAAAATATACTTGGCTTAGACATTCCTTTCCCTTTAAAAACTCTGGGATCGACCAGATAAACCAAATTCCTAAGAAACAATCTGAAATTAAAGACACATAGCTGAAAAAGGAGAACCTTGGAAAATCAAAGGTATTCCCGCCCTTGTCCTCCTCCTTCTCAGTTCATTATATCCCAGTGACATGTAATCACCAAGTTTACTTTTCACACTTTTAATGTTGCGAGGGGAAGCTAATTTCCCAAATGCCAGGCCTTTGTTTCCGGGGAAGTATTCACCTCCCTATTCGTGCCTGACTGGAAGTGTAAACATTTTCAAATCTGCAAGAGGCATTCAGTTCCTCTGCTCGACAATGCTCCTCCCCCACGTAATCTCATTACTTTTGTCAAGTGACCTGCTGTGAATAAAAGGTTCCATTACATCACATGGGCCACAGGCAGTCCAGTTTCCTTTTGACCGAGGAGCACGGTCCATTGACCCCACTGAGTGTAGTTCCCTTGGAAGCATTGTGTGTGCTGAGCGCTTTTCCAATCAGTGCCCGTCAGTGTGGGAGCTTCATCTAGCTTCATGGCCAGACCTTTGAAGTGAGCTAAATCGTTCCATGCATCAGTGGCTTTAATTACCATCGAGACCCTCAGCCAGGCTCCAAGACGGGTCTTTGGCTTGCCGGCCAAGTGAAGAACCGTTTCATTTATTTAACTGTCTCCCTACTCCCAATTTTTAAAGATAATTTTCAGCTGCTCCCCACCGTCCCCATTTTAGGTCCTCAACAGCTGTGACTCACTCCTTGAATGAGTAGGTGACCAAGGCTCCTGTTCTCAAAGTTCTGCCATTGCTACTCTGTAAATATGCGGCATTGGTTGATGCAATTGTATAATTGGTGGCTTCCCACCCTCCTATTCACGCCCTTTGTGTAGTATCCCAATGGACCACTTCCCTACCCATTCACTCTTACTATATAAAATTCCACTGGACCAATCCCCTTCTTATTCACTCCCGTTGTATAAAATCTTAACTGATGAACCCCTTCATATTCATTCCCACTATGTAGAATTCCAAGGGACTGGCCCTTCCCATTCACTCCCACTGCACAGCAATCCTATGGACCAACCCCCTTCCCATTCAATCCAACGGGATAAAATCTCAACAGACCAACAGCCCTTTTCCATTCACTCCCATTGTACAGAATTCACTGGACTAAACCCCTTCCATTCACTTTCATTGCATTGAATCCCAATGACTGCTGCCTCCCATTCACCCCCATTACATAGAATCCCAATACACTAAAGCTCGTCCCATTTAGTTTACATTGTACAGAATCCTAATGGATCAATCCCCTTCCGATTCGGACCTGTTGTTTACAATCCCAGTAGAGCAACCCTCCTTCACAGTCAATCACATTACACGGAAAACTTCCATTATGTGGAATTCCAATACACCATAGAATCGCAGAATGTTACAGCACAGAAGGAGGCCATTCGGCCCATCGAGCCTGTGCCAGCTCTCAGCAAGAGCACTTCAGCTAGTCCCACTCCCCCACCCTTTCCCCGTAGCCCTGCAAATTTTTTTCTTTCAGGTACTTATCCAATTCCCTTTTGTAAGCCGTGATTGAGTCTGCCTCCACCACCTTTTCAGGCAGTGCATTCCAGATCCTAACCACTCGCTGTGTAAAAAAAATGTTTATGTCACCTTTGGTTCTTTTGCCAATCACCTTAAATTTGTATCCTTTGGTTCTTGACCCTTCTGCCAATGGGAACAGTTTCTCTCTATCTACTCTGTCCAGACCCCTCATGATTTTGAACACCTCTATCAAATCTCCTCTCAATCTTCTCTGATCTAAGGAGAACATCCCCAGCTTCTCCAGTCTATCCATGTAACTGAAGTCCCTCATCCCTGGAATCATTCTCGTAAATCTTTTCTGCACCCTCTCTAAGGCCTTCACATCCTTCCTATGGTTATGATATTGTGGCCATTACAGAAACATGGCTGCAGGGTGACAATGCCTGGGAATTAAACATACCAGGTTATTTAACGATCAGGAAGGACAGGCAGGAAGGAAGGGGAGGTGGGGTGGCTATGTTAATAAAGGAAGGAATCACTGTAATACAGAGTAATGATATTGGGTCAAAAAATCATGATAATGAAACAGTTTGGGTGGAGATAAGGAATAATAAGGGGAAAAAAACACTAGTGGGCGTAGTCTATAGGCCTCCGAACAGTTGCAACTCTGTTGGACGGAGTATCAATCAGGAAATAGTTGAGGCATGTAATAAGGGAACATCTATAATTATGGGGGATTTTAACTATCATATTAATTGGACAAATCAAATGGGGCAGGGCTGCCTTGAGGATGAGTTCATTGAGTGTATTAGGGATGGGTTTCTTGAGCAGTATGTAACTGAACCGACCAGGGGGCAAGCAACCTTAGATCTGGTCCTGTGTAACGAGACAGGATTAATTAAAAATGTCCTAGTAAAGGATGCCCTTGGAATGAGTGACCATAACATGGTTGAATTCCATATTCAATTAGAGGGTGAGAAGGTTGGATCTCAAACAAGCGTGCTAAGCTTGAATAAAGGAGACTATGAAGGTATGCGAGCGGAATTGAGTAGAGTGGATTGGGAAAATAGATTAAAGGGTAAGACGACACATGATCAGTGGTGTACATTCAAGGAGTTATTTTACAACTTCCAAAAAAATATATTCCACTGAAAAGAAAAGGGTGTAAAAGAAAGGACAGTCATCCGTGGCTAAGTAAAGAAATTAAGGATAGTATTCGACTAAAAACAAGGGCATATAAGGTAGCGAAATCTAGTGGGAGGACAGAGGATTGGGAAAACTTTAAAAGGCAGCAAAAAATAACAAAAAGATTGATTAAGAAAGGGAAGATAGATTATGAAAGTAAATTAGCAAAAAATATAAAAACAGATAGTAAGAGTTTTTATAGTTATATAAAAAGAAAAAGGGTGGCTAAAGTAAATGTTGGTCCCTTAGAGGATGAGACCGGGAAATTAATGGTGGGAAATATGGAGATGGCAAAAACACTGAATGAATATTTTGTATCAGTCTTTACAGTAGAGGACACTAAGAATATCCCAACACTGGACAAACAGGGGGCTATAGGGGGAGAGGAGCTAAACACGATCAAAATCACTAAGGAAGTGGTACTCGGTAAAATAATGGGACTCAAGGCGGATAAATCACCTGGACCTGATGGCTTACATCCTAGAGTCTTGAAGGAAGTGGCGGTAGGGATTGTAGATGCATTGGTAATAATTTTTCAAAACTCCCTGGATTCCGCTAAGGTCCCGGCAGACTGGAAAACTGCTAATGTAACACCCTTATTTAAAAAGGGCAGTAGACAGAAGGCTGGTAACTATAGACCGGTTAGCCTAACATCTGTGGTAGGTAAAATTTTGGAGTCCATTATTAAGGAAACAGTAACAGGACATTTGGATAATCATAATTTAATAGGACAAAGTCAGCATGGTTTTACGAAGGGGAAGTCATGTTTGACAAATTTGCTGGAGTTCTTTGAGGAAGTAACATATAGAGTGGATAAAGGGGAACCAGTAGACGTAGGTGTATTTAGACTTCCAAAAGGCATTTGACAAGGTGCCACACAAAAGATTATTGCTTAAGGTAAAAAATCACGGGATTGGGGGTAATATTCTGGCATGGATAGAGGATTGGCTATCTAACAGAAAGCAAAGAGTTGGGATAAATGGTTCATTCTCAGACTGGCAATCAGTAACTAGTGGTGTTCCACAGGGGTCAGTGCTGGGTCCCCAACTCTTTACAATCTATATTAACGATTTGGAGGAAGGGACCAAGTGTAACATATCAAAATTTGCAGATGATACTAAGATGGGAGGGAAAGTAGTGAGTGAGGAGGACATAAAAAACCTGCAAGGGGACATAGACAGGCTAAGTAGTGGGCAGAGATTTGGCAGATGGAATACAACACTGGAAAGTGTGAGGTGATGCACTTTGGCAGGAAAAATCCTAGAGCAATTTATTATCTTAATGGCAAGAAACTGGAGAGTACTGAAGTGCAAAGGGATCTGGGGGTCCTGGTGCACGAAACTCAAAAGGTTAGTATGCAGGTGCAGCAAGTGATTAAGAAGGCAAATGGAATGTTGGCTTTCATTGCTAGGGGGATAGAATATAAAAATAGGGAGGTATTGCTTCAGTTGTACAAGGTATTGGTGAGACCGCACATGGAATACTGCATACAGTTTTGGTGTCCTTACTTAAGGAAAGACATCCTTGCTCTCGAGGCAGTGCAAAAAAGGTTCACTCGGTTAATCCCGGGGATGAGGGGGTGGTCATATGAGGAGAGGTTGTGTAGATTGGGACTCTACTCATTGGAGTTCAGAAGAATGAGAGGCGATCTTATTGAAACATATAAGATTGTGAAGGGGTTGGATCGGGTGGATGCGGGGAGGATGTTCCCGATGACGGGTGAGACTAGAACTAGGGGACATAGTCTTAGAATAAGGGGCTGCTCTTTCAAAACTGAGATGAGGAGGAACTACTTCACTCAGAGGGTGGTAGGTCCATGGAATATGCTGCCACAAAAAGCTGTAGAAGCTACATCATTAAATAAATTTAAAACAGAAATAGACAGTTTCCTAGAAGTAAAGGGCATTAAGGGTTACGGGGAGCGGGCAGGAATTTGGACATGAGTCTAGGTTCAGATCAGTCATGGCCCTGTGGGTAGTGGAGCGGGCCCAGGGACCGTGTAGCCTGATTCTGCTCCTATTTCGTGTGTGCAATTCTGTTAGATGCAGGAGATGGTTCTGTGATAGATAGTAGATTGGCGGTTAGGATCAGATCAGCCATGATCTTATTGAATGGCGGAGCAGGCTCGAGGGGCCGATTGGCCTACTCCTGCTCCTATTTCTTATGTTCTTAAAGTGTGGTGCCCAGAATTGGAAACAATACTCCAGTTGAGGCCGAACCAATGTTTTATACAGGTTCCTCATAATTTCCACGCTTTTGTACTCTATGCCTCTATTTATGAAGCCCAGAATCCCATAAGCTTTTTTACCTGCTTTCTCAACCTGCCCTGCCACCTTCAACGATTTGTGCACACATACCCCCAGGTCTCTCTGTTCATGCACCCCCTTTAGGATTGTACCATTTAGTTTATATGTCCTCTCCTCATTCTTTCTACCAAAATGTATCACTTTGCATTTTTCTGCATTAAATTTAATCTGCCACGTGTCTGCCCATTCCGCCAGCCTGTCTATGTCCTCTTGAAGTCTATCACTATCTTCCTCACTGTTCACTATACTTCCAAGTTTTGTGTCATCTGCAAATTTTAAAATTGTGCCCTGTACACCCACATCCAAGTGATTAATATGCATCAAGAAAAGCAGTGGTCCTAGTACCGACCCCTGGGGAACACCACTCTATATTTTCCTCGAGTCCGAAAAGCAACCGTTTACCACTACTCTCTGTTTCATGTCACTTAGCCAATTTTGTATCCATGCAGCCACTGTCCCTTTTATTCCATGGGCTTCAACTTTGCTGGCAAGCCTATTATGTGGCACTTTGTCAAACGCCAGAAGTTACCAAGTAGCTGTAGTTCTAGCCCATGATTTCTCCTCTCCTGAAGGTGCAGACACTCGCTGGGATACAGTTCTACAGGCACTTGCAGCCCTCTGGTACCTTGCCTAAGTGGCTATTTTTCATGTATGAGCCTGGACAGGGAATGTCAGCAGGCTACTCAACCATGAGGAGCATCGGGACAGAGTCCAATCCCGCCAATGCCTGATATGCAAACACATTCACTTTGTAGAAGGGGCTGCTGCTGTGGCATGAAATTCGAATCGAACTCGACTGATGACTCAGCGAGTAACCACAGCCAAACAGGCCAGGTTCAATGCATGCTGTGTGTGGAGTTGGCTGATCACAGCCAGGGTTACTGCTTCTGAGCGCTATCCAGAGATCCAATGCTAGAAAGTGCGCATGTGCAAACGTGAGGCCCATGCAAGATCAGGATTGGTTGTTACCACCCCACGGCTGTAACAACTACACTAACAGTAACTATCTAGGTGTCGGCTGTGGTTCAGTAGATAGCAATCGTGCCTCTAAGTCAGAAGACCCACTCCAGGGACTTGAGCACATAACCTAGGCCGACACTCCAGTGCAGTACTGAGGGAGTGCTGCACTGTCGGAGGTACCTTCTTTTGGATGAGACGTTAAATCGAGGCCCTGTCTGCTCTCTCAGGTGGATTTAAAAGATCCCATGGCCCTATTTCGAAGAAGAGCAGGGGGAGTTATCCCCGGTATCCAGGCCAATATTTATCCCTCCACCAACATCACTGAAACAGATTATCTGGTCCTCATCACATTGCTGTTTGTGGGAGCTTGCTGTGCACAAATTGGCTGCCGTCTTTCCTACCTTACAACAGTGACTACACCTCAAAAGTACTTAATTGGCCATAAAGCCCGTTGGGATGTCCTGAGGTTGTGAAAGGTGCTATAGAAATGCAATTATTTCCTCTTTAAATGAAGAATACCCAATTCGGCGAGGAACTAGAGCAAATGTGGAATCATGGCCCAGCACGAGTCAACACCTTGAGGGAGGGGACCGCAAACTGTAAGGGGGATTACTCAGATATCTGAAACTTCTGACCCAGCCTCTCCACAAATGAAAAAATGCAAGACAAAATCATTCCATCATTTGGAACACTGAAGTATATCACATTGAGATGAGTAGGACACATACAAGACCACAAATTGAGTATGAAAGCCTGACATGATATCCTCTTTATAAAAATATGTTTCTCACCTACTCACCTTTAGATTCCCTGCTGTCTTATAGGAAACACAGGAACAGGATTAGGCCATTCAGCCCCTTGAGCCTGTTCTGCCATTCAATGAGATCATGGCTAATCTGTACCTCAACCCTGTTTACCCACCTCTGCTCCATATCCCTTGATACCCTTACCCAACACAAATCTATCGATCTCCGTCGTGAAAGCTCTAATTGACCCCCAGCATCCACAGCTTTTGGGGGAAGAGTTTTCCAGATTTCTACTACCCTTTGTGTGAAGAACTCCCACCAGGAAGTGGAGACCACTGACCACAGCCCACTGACCTGATCTCCTGCTGATCACCTCAACAATGGACGGGGGGAAATAGCCAACGCGGTCCGTGCCCTTCTGGCTGTCGTGAATGTGGCCCTTCCAGCGCCCGTCAGCGTGCTGCTCCAGGACCTGTCACAGGGAGACAGCGACGTACTGAGTTACCAGACATACAGACACTAATGTACACATCACGACGCAAGGAGAACTTAGCAGCTCTGACTGTACAGAAATACCTGGGGATACAGGAGAGTGAGAGTTTAATAGTGTAATTATCAAACTACAGTATAATATACACACGAGCTTCTAGTATTCTCTGTAATATACACAGGGCCTGCTACACCCTGTAATATACACAGAGCCTGCTACACCCTGTAATAGACACAAGGCCTGCTACACCCTGTAACAGACACAGGGGCTGCTACACCCTGTAATAGACACAGGACCTGCTACACCCTGTAATATACACAGAGGCTGCTACACCCTATATTATACACAGGGGCTGCTACACCCTGTAATAGACACAAGGCCTGCTACACCCTGTAATAGACACAGGGACTGCTACACCCTGTAATATACACAGGGCCTGCTACACCCTGCAATATACACAGGGCCTGCTACACCCTGTAACAGACACAGGGGCTGCTACACCCTGTAACATACACAGGGGCTGCTACACCCTGTAATATACACAAGGCCTGCTACACCCTGTAATATACACAGGGGGTGCTACACCCTGTAACATACACAGGGACTGCTACACCCTGTAACATACACAGGGGCTGCTACACCCTGTAACATACACAGGGACTGCTACACCCTGTAACATACACAGGGGCTGCTACACCCTGTAATATACACAGGGACTGCTACACCCTGTAATATACACAAGGCCTGCTACACCCTGTAATATACACAGAGGCTGCTTCATCCTGTAATATACACAGGGACTGCTACTTCCTGTAATATACACAGGGGCTGCTACACCCTGTAATATACACAGGGACTGCTACACCCTGTAATATACACAGGGACTGCTACACCCTGTAATATACACAGGGACTGCTACACCCTGTAATATACACAGAGGCTGCTTCACCCTGTAATATACACAGGGGCTGCTACACCCTGTAATATACACAGGGACTGCTACACCCTGTAATATACACAGGGACTGCTACACCCTGTAATATGCACAGGGACTGCTACTCCCTGTAATATACACAGGGACTGCTACTCCCTGTAATATACACAGGGACTGCTACACCCTGTAATATGCACAGAGGCTGCTACACCCTGTAATATGCACAGAGGCTGCTACACCCTGTAATATACACAGGGGCTGCTACACCCTGTAACAGACACAGGGGCTGCTACTCCCTGTAATATACACAGGGACTGCTACTCCCTGTAATATACACAGGGGCTGCTTCACCCTGTAATATACACAGGGGCTGCTACACCCTGTAATATACACAGGGCCTGCTACACCCTGTAATATACACAGGGGTTGCTACACCCTGTAACATACACAGGGATTGCTACACCCTGTAATATACACAGGGGCTGCTACTCCCTGTAATATACACAGGGGCTGCTACACCCTGTAACATACACAGGGGCTGCTACACCCTGTAACAGACACAGGGACTGCTACTCCCTGTAATATACACAGGGACTGCTACTCCCTGTAATATACACAGGGGCTGCTTCACCCTGTAATATACACAGGGGCTGCTACACCCTGTAATATACACAGGGGCTGCTACACCCTGTAATATACACAGGGGCTGCTACACCCTGTAATATACACAGGGGCTGCTACACCCTGTAATATACACAGGGCCTGCTACACCCTGTAATATACACAGGGGCTGCTACACCCTGTAACATACACAGGGACTGCTACACCCTGTAATATACACAGGGGCTGCTACTCCCTGTAATATACACAGGGCCTGCTACACCCTGTAATATACACAGGGGTTGCTACACCCTGTAACATACACAGGGATTGCTACACCCTGTAATATACACAGGGGCTGCTACTCCCTGTAATATACACAGGGGCTGCTACACCCTGTAACATACACAGGGACTGCTACACCCTGTAATATACACAGGGGCTGCTACTCCCTGTAATATACACAGGGGCTGCTACACCCTGTAATATACACAGGGGCTGCTTCACCCTGTAATATACACAGGGGCTGCTACACCCTGTAATATACACAGGGCCTGCTACACCCTGTAATATACACAGGGGCTGCTACACCCTGTAACATACACAGGGACTGCTACACCCTGTAATATACACAGGGGCTGCTACTCCCTGTAACATACACAGGGGCTGCTACACCCTGTAATATACACAGGGCCTGCTACACCCTGTAACATACACAGGGGCTGCTACACCCTGTAATATACACAGGGGCTGCTACTCCCTGTAATATACACAGGGGCTGCTACACCGTGTAATATACACAGGGACTGCTACTCCCTGTAATATGCACAGAGGCTGCTACACCCTGTAATATACACAGGGGCTGCTGCACCCAGTAACATACACAGGGGCTGCTACTCCCTGTAATATGCACAGAGGCTGCTACACCCTGTAATATACACAGGGGCTGCTGCACCCAGTAACATACACAGGGGCTGCTATTTCCACTATTATACACTGGGGATAATAGTTTGTCAGGTTACAACGTGGAGCAACATCATAATCACACAAGTTCCTTGCTGTGGTTCAGAACGCACAGTACCGCAGCTCGAACCATGTGGGCTGATGATGGAACTGTCTGTTTCACGTTAACAAGTAGTTACATGTACAACAATTCTGCTGCTCCTTCCCCACCCCAATCCCGGCATTACTTACCATGATAACATCCCCGGCCCTGATATTGAGTGATGTGGGGTCGTGAATGTTCCAATAATCCTTAAGGGCTCGGACTTGCAGGATTCCAGAGGCCTCTGTTGAGAAGAGAGTCTCAGATGATGAGAAACAGCATGAAAGCGCAGGAGATGCAATACCCGCCACACCCCGAGCACCTACACTATGGCAGTGCCCCCATCAGGACGGGTAATACAGTCCTCACCGCTTATAGCGGGCACGTTGGTACTAACGCGATTTACCTGCTATACGCAGGATGGTTTATATGAAACTACGTTATTTGTTTATAATTCTATACAGTTATACAGATGGAACATTTCCTCACTTTCGTTTCCCAATCCAACAGCACACTCCCAACAATCCAGCAGTACACAGGCAACAATCCAGCAGTACACAGGCAACAATCCAGCAGTACACAGGCAACAATCCAGCAGTACACAGGCAACAATCCAGCAGTACACAGGCAACAATCCAGCAGTACACAGGCAACAATCCAGCAGTACACAGGCAACAATCCAGCAGTACACAGGCAACAATCCAGCAGTACACAGGCAACAATCCAGCAGTACACAGGCAACAATCCAGCAGTACACAGGCAACAATCCAGCAGTACACAGGCAACAATCCAGCAGTACACAGGCAACAATCCAGCAGTACACAGGCAACAATCCAGCAGTACACAGGCAACAATCCAGCAGTACACAGGCAACAATCCAGCAGTACACAGGCAACAATCCAGCAGTACACAGGCAACAATCCAGCAGTACACAGGCAACAATCCAGCAGTACACAGGCAACAATCCAGCAGTACACAGGCAACAATCCAGCAGTACACAGGCAACAATCCAGCAGACTCTCAAAACCCAACAGCACAGTCCCCACAGCACACTCCCCGCAGCACACTCCCAAAACAGCACAGTCCCGACAAACTGACAGCACATTTTCTTCCTCACCCCTCCCCTGGTCCCCGCGCCAGCCACTTGCTGCCCTCCGCCCCCCCCCCCCCCCCCCCCTTTTACCTCTCAGTAGTTGCTTGATCTCTTTGCTCGCCTGGGAGGTGGTGAATTGATTGACAATGTCCAGGGCTGTTTGGTTGTAGGTGTTCCTGATGTTGACGTCAATGCCAGCCTGCAAAGAGGAATCAGGGGTGGAATTGGGGTAAAATGATGAGGCCGAACCCAATGTTCCTTGGAAATTTTTCTTTTGGTGCCGCGCGGCCCGTTCAAAATACCGCGCGGTTTTTCTATTTAAAAGCCGGCAAGCCAGCTACGCGGGACCTTCAGAGGCAGCAGCAGACCAGATTATTTTTGTGGGTCCTGGAGGTCCATTCCTGCTTCTCCGGGGCTACAGAAATAACTGAACACATACCTTTGCCAGACCTCTTCTCCATCGCCCGTGGAACTGGTTGGAGTGCGCACGGTGCAGGCTCTGCCCAGTTCCAACCTAACATGGCAGTCAGGGTCCTATTTACGTCATAGGACTCCGTTTTCCGTATTTAAAGGGGCCTATCGCCTGAAACAGGCGAGCGCTTTGGTCACTCGACACAACGCCGGTGTTAACGGTGGGGGTAAGGCCACCTACCCCATTTTGAGGCCGTTTCCGCCCCACTGACATCAGGTGAAGGGAGTGAAAATCGACTCCGAGGAGTCAAAACTGAATGCGGCGAGAGCAGAGCTCAGTGTCGGAGTAGAGGATGAGAGACGAAGGCACAGAGGCCTTCTGAGCAAAATGCAGCTTGTGCATCACAGCCGCCAAAACCCTGGGCCACAGTAGTGAGCATTCCAGTACTGGCATATATTATTACCGATTGGTACCGGACTAGCAACCCAGAGGTCGGGAGTTCAAATCCCACCATAGCAAGTTATGACGCTGAATTCTAATAAATCTGGGAATATGGGGGCTGGCACCAGGAAACAAAATAACCATAAAAAGCTGTTCAATTGTTGTAAAGGTGTCAGCCGTGGCTCAGTGGGTCGCACTCTCACCTCTGAGTCAGAAGGTTGTGGGTTCAAGTCCCACTCCAGAGACTCGAGCACACAATCCAGGCTGACACTCCAGTGCAGTGCTGAGGGAGTGCTGCACTGTCGGAGGTGCCGTCTTTCGAATAAGATGTCAAACAAAGGCCTGTCTACCCTCTCAGGTGGATAAAAGATCCCACGGCACTATTTTGTGGGGGGGGGGGGGGGGTGGGGGGGGGAGCTCCCCCTCGGTGTCCTGGCCAACATTTATCTCTCAACCGACATCAGTAAAGCAGATGATCTGGTCATTTATCACAATGCTGTGTGCGGGATCTTGCTGTGCGCAAATTGGCTGCCGTGTTTCCTACATTACAACAGTGACTACACTTCAAAAAGTACTTCATTGGTTGCAAAGCTCTTTATGATGTCCTGAGGTTGTGAAAGGCGCTATTGAAATGCAAGTCTTACTTTAAAAACCCAACCGATTGACTAATGATCCAGGGAAGGGATTCCAGAGAGTGGGGCTGGGGCGACTGAAGGCCACAGGTAGAGCATGGTGTGGGGGGAGGTGATGTACAGGAGGCCAGAGGAAGAGGACCAAACAACAGGGAGAGGGGGTCGTGCGCGAGGCTGGAAGTGGTTGCGGAGTTACGGTGAGCTGAGGCCGTGAAGCGGTCTGTAGACGAGGATTTTGTGTGTGATCCATCAGGAGAGAGACAGCCAGCATGAGTGGGTGAGGGCAGGGGTGGTGGGAGCCGATGGGTGACTGACAGCTCCTCTCCTCTGATCTCTTAGTGTCAGCTGTGGCTCAGTGGGTATCACATTCCTCTCCGAGTCAGAAGGTTGTGGGTTCTAGTCCCACTCCAGAGACTTGAGCACATAAAGCTAGGCTGACACTCCAGTGCAGTACTGAGGGAGTGCTGCACCATCGGAGGTGCCGTCTTTTGGATGAGACGTTAAACCGAGGCCCCGTCTGCCCTCTCAGGTGGATGTAAAAGATCCCCCAACACTATTTCGAAGAAGAGCAGGGGAGTTCTCCCCGGTGTCCTGGCCAATATTTATCCCTCAACCAACATAACAAAAACAGATTATCTGGTAATTATCACATTGCTGTTTGTGGGAGCTTGCTGTGCACAAATTGGCTGCCGCGTTTCCCACATTACAACAGTGACGACACTCCAAAAGTACTTCGTTGGCTGTAAAGCGCTTTGAGATGTCCGGTGGTCGTGAACGGCGCTATATAAATGCAAGTCTCTCTTTTTTCTTTTCTCAGCTGTTAGAGTGTTACCGGACTCAGCGCACGCATGGTTTTTTTCAGAGTTAACCTTACGTAAACAGACTTACATCGAGGAGCAATCGCACCACCTCGGTCTTGCCGCACAGTGCTGCCTCGTGCAGAGCGGTCCCTGTTTTAGCCACTCTGTTCGCATCAATCCCGGCCTTGATTAACAACCTGGAATGAAAAGAGTGACAGGGTTAACTGGGATCTGCTGAGCCGCACGGAGCTAGTGTCTGGGGAATTACATAGTGACGGAATCCAGGGGACCCTACAGAGAGTGTGCAAGGAGTTCCCGCAGAGAGAGTGTGCAAGGAGTTCCCGCAGAGAGAGTGTTCAAGAGGATCCCGCAGAGAGAGTGTGCAAGGGGATCCCGCAGAGAGAGTGTGCAAGGAGTTCCCGCAGGGAGACTGTGCAAGGAGTTCCCGCAGAGAAAGTGTGCAAGGAGTTCCCGCAGGGAGAGTGTGCAAGGAGTTCCCGCAGAGAAAGTGTGCAAGGAGTTCCCACAGGGAGAGTTTACAAGGAGATCCCGCAGGGAGAGTGTGCAAGGAGTTCCCGCAGGGATAGTGCGCAAGGAGTTCCCGCAGGGATAGTGCGCAAGGAGTTCCCGCAGAGAGAGTGCGCAAGGAGTTCCCGCAGGGAGAGTGCGCAAGGAGTTCCCGCAGGGAGAGTGCGCAAGGAGTTCCCGCAGGGAGAGTGCGCAAGGAGTTCCCGCAGGGAGAGTGCGCAAGGAGTTCCCGCAGGGAGAGTGCGCAAGGAGTTCCCGCAGGGAGAGTGCGCAAGGAGTTCCCGCAGGGAGAGTGTGCGAGGAGTTCCCGCAGGGAGAGTGTGCAAGGAGTTCCCGCAGGGAAAGTGTGCGAGGAGTTCCCGCAGGGAGAGTGTGCAAGGAGTTCCCGCAGGGAGAGTGTGCAAGGAGTTCCCGCAGGGAGAGTGTGCAAGGAGTTCCCGCAGGGAGAGTGTGCAAGGATTTCCCGCAGGGAGAGTGTGCAAGGAGTTCCCGCAGAGAGAGTGTGACACAAGCATGTTCCCTCGTGACACGAGCATTTTCCCCTGTGCCGCACGCAATACCAGCTGATCAAATCGCCTGTAGAATAGTACACCCGAACTCTGGGACCACTGTTATACTATTGCCTGCAAACCAGAAAACAAGTTTTAATCCCACCAACTACCAAGGGTTAAATGTGCTACGGAGCAAGCCTGTCAATCTCACTCTTCAACATCCAGTGATAATCTGCATCCCCTCACAACACGTGTAACATCCAGAGAGAATCTGCACCCCGTCAGTGTGTTTAACATCCAGATAGCCCGCACCTTTCAACCTGGAATGTGCATGATGAATAATTACTGCTACCAGTAGATGGCGATATGATATAGGGATTGGAGCTTGGGGTCCATTGCATGAAGAGTGGTGTTTACACACAAGGGGGCGATCTGCTCCAGTCAGATTTGCAACTTATCCACTATTTCTGGGACATCTGGTGATTATGAATGAAGCAATCTAATTAGCATGCTCGGTTAAAGGGACACCTCCATAAAGTCGTGAATCTCTCATCTCATTACTAGTTAATGACTGACATTACAAGTCCCATTAAAGCTGCCCTGAAGCAAGAAAACAAGAACACACTTAACACAGAGTGAAAGCCCGTGGAGACAGACATTTAAAAATTCTTCAGGTGTTGTATGCCTTGCTGTGATTAAATATCTGAGTTCAAGCAAAGTAATGATTTACCAGCTCCCGCCAGCTTATTTTAACTCGCCCGGCTCTGCTCTCCGTAGAGCACGGTTTGGGAAAACCGAGATTCCTGCTTCCGCGCATCTCGGAGGCGCCAACCCAGGGTCTTTAACTGGGCAGCTTTTGTTTGCCGCACTAAATCGTCTCCGCGTGTTCAGCGGGCCAGGCAAGTCCACTGCCAGCTCGCAGAACGCGCCAACGATGACGGACCGACACAAGGTAGACATGGACAAAGAGGAAGGCCGTCCGATCCCCACCCACACTCCCACCCACACCTACACTCCCACCCACACCCTCCCAACCCCACCCCAACTCCCAACCCCATGCACCCTCCCACACCCTCCCTCCCAACCCCACCCCAACTCCCAACCCCATGCACCCACCCATACCCTCCCAACCCCATGCACCCACCCACACCCTCCCAACCCCACGCACCCACCCACACCCTCCCAACCCCACTCACACCCTCCCACCCCCTCCCAACCCCACTCACACCCTCCCACCCCACATACCCACCCCACCCACACTCCCAACCCCAATGCCACCCAATCAAGGGGCATGGGGCTCCCACTGCTTAAGTACAAAGCATTGGCTGCAGAGGACAGCTAACAGCCTTACTCTGTGTGCCGAGTGACAGGACATTTGTGGGGATGATTCCCGCTGGTTCCTGTTCGTACTCAAAGGCATAGAATACAAGAGCAGGGAGGTTATGCTAGAACTGTATAAAACACTAGTTAGGCCGCAGCTAGAGTGCTGCATACAGCTCTGGTCATCACATTACAGGAAGGATGTGATTGCACTAGAGAGGGTGCAGAGGAGATTTACGAGGATGTTGTCAGGACTGGAAAATTTTAGCATTGAGGAAAGATTGGATAGGCTGGGGTTGTTTTCTTTGGAACAGAGGAGGCTGAGGGGAGATTTGAATGAGGTGTATAAAATTATGAGGGGCCTAGATAGTGTGGATAGGAAGGACCTATTTCCCCTAACAGAGAGGTCAATAACCAGGGGGCATAGATTTAATTGGTAGAAGGATCAGAGGGGAGTTGAGGAGAATGTTTTTCACCCAGAGGGTGGTGGGGGTCTGAAAGGGTGGTAGAGCTAGAAACCCTCATCACATTTAAAAAGTACTTGGATATGCACCTGAAGTGCCATAAACTATAGGGCTATGGACCAAAAGCAGGAAAGTGCGACTAGGCTGGATAGCTCTTTTTGGCCAGCACAGACACAATGGGTCGAATGACCTCTTTCTGTGCCATAAATTTCTATGATTCTATGAAAGCATCAACTCAGAAAGTACAGGCGTCCGATTTCACCCCGGATACCAACCAGAGGAAACCACCCCCGTTAACCGGTGAAATACTAGTTTTATTCGAAAGCCAGAGGACGTGCTGAATGAGGACATGTTCTGACTGTCAGCAGTCGAGGCCAATAGTAAATCTGTTCATAATTTAACGGGTCATCAGTGGGGAAACTGGGCGTGAAGCATGGTAACTGACCCAGCTAACTCACTGGGAGAGATCAGTGCTGCTCGCCAACCAGATACAGACGCCCGATAGACAACAGAGGCTGGCTGGCAGCTCGGGCGGCCTGTTCTGTGTCAGCTTCTCAAACCCAGGGAGGGAAAAATCAATGTCCGTTCAGGGGATCGGGTGTCACGGTGGGCTCTGTCCAAGTGATTTACAGTCTTGTTCTGACACTCTGACTCATAAATCAATGGCATTGGGGGTGTAACAAACAGACTGACTGGAGTTTGACAGGCAGGGAATGAGGTTAACACATCATGATTACTTACACAAACACAGGCACACGAGAGCTTTACTCTGTATCTAACCCGTGCTGTCCCTGCTCTGGGAGTGTTTGATGGGACAGTGTAGAGGGAGCTTTACTCTGTATCTAACCCGCGCTGTACCTGCCCTGGGAGCGTTTGATGGGACAGTGTAGAGGGAGCTTTACTCTGTATCTAACCCGTGCTGTACCTGCCCTGGGAGTGTTTGATCGGACAGTGTAGAGGGAGCTTTACTCTGTATCTAACCCGCGCTGTACCTGCCCTGGGAGCGTTTGATGGGACAGTGTAGAGGGAGCTTTACTCTGTATCTAACCCGTGCTGTACCTGCCCTGGGAGTGTTTGATCGGACAGTGTAGAGGGAGCTTTACTCTGTATCTAACCCGTGCTGTACCTGCCCTGGGAGTGTTTGATGGGACAGTGTAGAGGGAGCTTTACTCTGTATCTAACCCGTGCTGTACCTACCCTGGGAGTGTTTGATGGGACAGTGCATATTGGGGACCACTCAGTACTGTGGTTTGGCGGAGGGGGGGCATGGAGGGGTGAAGGATCGGGTTAGTAACAACCGCACTGCACCCCCGCTCTCCCCCCCCACCCCCCCCCAACAGATGAATTTCCAGTCATAGATTGTGTCTCTGCTCAGACCAGGGTTGCTGGGTGACTGAAAGATTACCCACTATCCTCACGCTATTTCCACCTTCCCACTGGGGTATGATCAATGCACACCAGGGGTGAAACCTTTTAGAGTGGTTAGAATGTGGAACTTGCTATCACATGGAGTATTTGAGGTGAATAGCATAGATGCATTCAAGGGGAACAACAGCTTGTATTTATATAGCGCTTTTAACGTGGTAAAACGTCACAAGGTGCTTCACAGGTGTGTTATTAAACAAAATGTGAAACATGGGAGATATTAGGACAGGCCACCAAAAGCTTGGTCAAGGAGCATCTTAAAAGGAGGAGAGAGAGGTGGAGAGGGTTAGGGAGGGAATTCCAGTGCTTAGGGAAGCTAGCTAAGTAATAGAAGGATACGCTGATAGGGTGAGATGAAGTAAGGCAGGAGGAGGCTCGTTTGGTGCATAAACCACAGCATAGACCGGGTGGGCCGAATGGTCTGTTTCTGTGGTGTAAATTCGATGTAATTCTATGTGAGAGTGGGTTGAGCCTGTGATTCAGTCACAATCGCTGACTCAAAGGGCTAAGAGTTGCAAGGAACCTCTCATACAAGCTCAGCCACACCTAAAGGACATAGGCAGTTGAGTGCATCGAGACACAGTAGAGTCAGCCATGGATACACAACTCATTGAAGTTTTGAATTCTGAACCAGACACGACCATCCTCTTGGCTTGCTCCGTGGAGACATCCTAATCCAAGGATAACCCTGATCCATGCATTTCTCCATAAATCTAATTACATTTTGTATCAGGGCCAAACCGTATGGGCTTGACACAAGGTCTCGCATTAAAATAAGGCAGCCGTACCTGATAATGTCCTTGTGCCCGTTCTTAGCCGCCAGATGCAGTGGTGTGGTGAAGTTGGCATCGGCGCTGTCTTTGGACTGACCCTCCAGCAAGGCGACGCACATGTTACTGTTCAACAGGAGCTGAGCGACCTGGGGAGTAATGCAAGGGAGAGACAAACATGTCAGAGCCATCGACAATCCTCCAAAGATTAACTACTTTAATTCCAGAGATTCTGCCCGCTCAGTGATTCCAGACCGGATCCAATGTGGGGCGTGACTGAATGCTGACACCTAACAGGACCTAGCTGTTGCTTATGAAGCCTCTAATTTAGGTGGTTAGGGAACCTGGAGGAGCCACAGTTCAGAGCGGAATTTGCAGATAGAGGTTTGCAGATGGCGTCACTGGTGAAGGTTTGATTTATGACATATCTGTTCTCCTGTCACTATGATCTCTCGTCCATCTGGGAAGGCCGTTCAGCCACCGTGAAGGGCTGACAGCTGCGTCTCTGTTGAGATGGGGACTGGACCACTCCCCCCCCCCCCCCGTGCTGCCTTTCTGGCTTGATACCAGCCACGTCCCGGCACCAGGGCGGAAACCTGGCAGATCCGGCTTAAAAAGTCAGTCACAGCTACCTCCTGTCCCAGAATCTCTTCCTTAAATATCTGCCTCGGCATATCTTAACTTTCCCACCCTCACCCATCCTCAGCAAAGGCCGCAAAGCTTTATTATTCATAGTCGCAGCACTCTCGCCTCTGAGTCAGATGGTTGTGGGTTCAAGTCCCACTCCAGAGATTTGAGCACAAAATCTAGGCTGACCCTCCAGTGCAATACTGAGGGAGTGCTGAACTGCCGGAGGAGCCGTCTTTCAGATGAGACGTTAAACCGAGGCCCCGTCTGCTCTCTCAGGTGGGTGTAAAAGATTCCAATAATCAATTCGAAGAAGAGCAGGGCAGTTTTCCCTGGCGTCCTGGCCGATATCTAAACCAACGTCACTAAAACAGATTATGTGATCATTTATTTCATTGTTGTTTGTGCGATCTTGCTGTGCATAAATTGACTGCCGCGTTACCTAAATTACAACAGTGACTACACTTCAAAAGTACTTCATTGGCTGTAAAGCGCTTTGGGATGAAAGGTCATCGACCTGAAACGTTAACTCTGTTTCTCTCTTCACAGATGCTGCCTGACCTGCTGAGTGTCTCCAGCATTTTCTGTTTTTATTTCAGAATCCACTTGGAACTGGGCCGGAGACCCAGGGAGAATCCACTTGGAACTGGGCCGGAGAATCCACCTGGAACTCGGTCTGAGACCCAGGGAGAATCCACCTGGAACTAGGCCGGAGACCCAGGGAGAATCCACCTGGAACTAGGCCGGAGAGCCAGGGAGAATCCACTTGGAACTAGGCCGGAGAGCCAGGGAGAATCCACCTGGAACTGGGTCTGAGACCCAGGGAGAATCCACCTGGAACTAGGCCAGAGACCCAGGGAGAATCCACCTGGAACTAGGCCGGAGAGCCAGGGAGAATCCACTTGGAACTAGGCCGGAGAGCCAGGGAGAATCCACCTGGAACTGGGCCGGAGAGCCAGGGAGAATCCATTCATGGAAAGGTCTCACACGAGACAAGAATGAACATGGGCAGAATCAGGGCTCTGTTCTAACAATATGCCTGCGCACAACTTAAACCACTGACACAGCTGTTGGCCCATCTCATCCTGAAAAACAGAGGGGCGGTGGGGGGAGTTACGTGCCTCAGGTTTCTAAGCAACAGCAGTTAAACCGAAAGGACTCGGTGGGTAACTGTACCGTGCAATGTGGTACAAAGCCTTGAAATGAAGAAGAGCCCAAGTTCACTCTGCAGTGAGTTGACTGACTGCCTCCAGGATGGTAGTCGGAGGCCTGACAGTTGGCCTCAGTACCGTAAGGAGCCCAACCAGGCTTCCCACTGGCACCTCCTGGAATGTGTGCGTGGAGCGAGTGAGGAATGGGTCAGACTAGGCCATGATGCACTCATGGTCAAACGGCCTGCAGTCTGGACCCCGAGCACGAACTCCGGCAAGTTACCAGAGGGCACTTGGTGTCTGTGGAACCAGAGTCCGGCATCAGCCAGTGCCTTTTTGAAAAGTAAGGGAGACGAGAGAAAGCTGGCACACAAAAGACCCAACACTCCTTAATGAGAGCACTGAAAAACTATCAGGACAAGAATAGGAGTCAAGGTTATAGGGAGACATCTAAACATATACAACTAAATACTGCACAGAACAAAATGCTTCCAGTGTAGCGGAAAGCACTGAACTGCCTTCTGTGGCATGCGACTGGTCAGAGGCCCTGATTAACATTAGATTGAGACACTGGAGTTTAATTCAATCACCTTTGACAGGAGAAATTTCACAGAGATTCATCATATGCTCCAGAACTGATATAAACTGGAGGCAATCTGTGGCCGTGGAAACTATGTACGATCTGTGGAAGGATCAGGGTTTGGTAGGCTGATGACGCCTTCCCTTTCCATCCCTTAACACCGATAACAGCGTAGTCAGGATGCGTTTAATAGGCCAAGGACTGCAACTTTATTTCATTTTAATGCCTTTGGGGGCAGCAGGATGCATAAAAAGTAGAGATAGTAATGGGAGTGAGAAATAAATAGGAAAGACTGGGGATACTGCAGAGGTGTCATTCACCAACTGGTGCTGCTGGACCTCATCAATGATGATCCATTACTGGCTTATGTTGAGTGATTTGGCGATCCCAATAAATTATCAATAGCAGGTAGCTCACACATTATTATAGGAACATAGGAACAGGAGGAGGCCATTCAGCCCCTCGGGCCTGCTCCGCCAGTCAATTAGATCATGGCTGGTCTGTACCTCAACTCCCTTTACTCGCCTTAGCTCCCTATCCCTCGATACCGTGACCTAACAAAAATTCTATCAATCTCAGTCTTGAAAGCTCCAATTGTCCCCCAGCATCCACAGTCTTTTAGGGGAGAAAGTTCCAGATTTCCACTACCCTTTGTGTGAAGAAGTGCTTCCTGATTTCCCTCCTGAACGGCCTGGCTCTAATTTTAAGATTATGTCCCCTCGTTCTTGATGCCCCATCAGAGGAAATAGTTTCTCTCTATCCACCCTATCGAATCCTTTTATCATTTTAAACACCTCGATCAGATCAATCTCCTATCGTCAAGGGAATACAAGCCAGGTTTGTGCAACAGTTCTTCAATGATTGGTTAAGGTTATTCCCAGTTCATCATCGGCCATATTGTCCTCAACAACAGGCCAGTCCTCGATTATCGTCAATGATCAGGTCATCTTTGACAGTGGGCTGTTATTACTGTGTATTTAGGGAGACAGGCGTTATCAGGCTATCCACAGTAGAAAATTGGCAGGCTATGGTGATGGGTATGAGATACTAAACAAATAAAGAATGGAATAGCCAATTCTTAACAATCCATATGAACACCACCACCTGTTTGCTAGGATTTTAATGAGTTTTATCTCCACTCAGAATGTCTCAGTACATAAATCCTATTCTACTTTTTCAAATTTTATTTGGGCCAAGAGGGAAGGATTGATTTTATTAATGAGTATCCATTAAGCATTGGACAAGTCATTGATTGGGCTAGGTTGTTGTACATTTTGTTCACACTGTATTTGCATTCATACATTGATTCTATTGGTACAGTTGAACATACTTGGATGGTGTTAAAGGAAGAAAGACTTGTATTCATATAGCCCCTTTCACGACCTCAGGACGTCCCAAAGCGCTTTACAGTCAATGAGCTACTTTTGAAGTGTAGTTGCTGTTGTAATGTAGGGAAACTCGGCAGCCAAATTGTACACAGCAAGCTCTCACAAACAGCAATGTGATAATGGCCAGACAATCTGTTTTAGTGATATTGATTGAGGGATAAATATTGGCCAGGAGACCGGGGATAACTCCCCTGCTCTTCTTCGAAATAGTGCCAGGGGATCTTTTACATCCACCTGAGAAGAGCAGACGGGGCCTCGGTTTAACGTCTCATCCAGAGGAAATAGTTGTGAAGGGGCATCTGAGGTCCTGTGAGGTTGCTGTTCTCGACTGTGTCTGGAAATCTTGGATAGAGAGTCCCGCTCCAGCCTCCCTCACTTGTGGGCCTCTCCCTTCTTCTTGAGGATGAGCTGTGATATTTCTAAAACAGTCTTCTTGTGTGGGCCTTCAGGAAAGTATGAACCTAGTTATTTCAGGCTTTTCACATCCAAATCGCCTCACAGCTAATGAAGTACTTTATGAAGTGTAGTCCCTGTTGTAAAGTAAGGAAATGTGGTAGCCAATTTGCATAATCCCACTAACAGCAATGAGATGGCTGACCAGTTAATGCGCTTTTGATGGTGCTGGTTGAGGGATAAATGCTGGCCAGACAACTCCCCAGTTCTTCTTCGAATAGTGCCATGGGATCCTTTACATTCAGACAATTTAGCATCTCATTCACAAAATGGCACCTGCAACAGTGCAGCACTCCCTCAGTACTGCACTGAAGAATCAGACGCGATTATTCAAGTTCTGGAGTGGGGTTTGAACTTATGACCTGCTAACTCAGAGGTGAGAGTACAACCGACTGAGCCAAGGTTGACACACCCAGGCTGCCCAATTACTCTCTAGCCTTACCACAGGCTGTACATCAATTCCTGGAACTAACATATGTCCCACGGGTGTTTTTGAAATGTATTGTCTTATAAACATCAGAAACGACAAGCTGGATAAGGGCCTTTTGGCCCATTGGGACTCACCCCTCCAATACCCAAAACCCTCCTGTCACAGCATCCAACTGACCATCTCCAATGGTTTTAACCCTACAGTCCATTCAGGCCCATTAGGCCAAGCATTTTGCTGTTTTTAAAGAAATAATTTCTTCCTGATACCATTTTAGATTGATGTCCTCTGCTCCTACTTTTCCAGCTTTTTTTTAAAGTAATGGGATCGCCTTATTGATGGACCATTTTACATTTGAATAGCAGATGTCCCGTGGCATTGCTCATGGTGAGGTGGAGGACACACTGGGGGAAAAATTCAGTTGGTTGCGCCTCCCGTTAGCGTCTTAAGAGGGCACTAATGGGGCGCAAAGCATCTAGCGCCCAGGCGCGGCGAAGTTTGCGCCGCTCGCGAAATTAACTAGACATTTTGCGGCGGCGCTAAACACTACCGCCACGATCTCCTGCGCCGGCAGATCATGACGTCACTCGAGTGCGCAACGCCCCGGTATCGCCCCGGAGCGGATATTGAGTGGCGCCCCCTGCCTTACCGCCTGACGCTAGCAACGACAGGTTGAGGGGAGCGTTCTGCAGTCATGAAGGGAAAGGGGGAGCGCTATTTAAAGGTGTCCGCTTCCTGCCTTTTATTGTTGGTGCCATTTTTGAACTACGCATTCTGAGAGAGAGAGGGAGAGACTTCTGGAGAGATTCAACGTTGTGTGAAGGAGTTTTGGGTACTGAGCAGCACTTTGCAGGTTCATTTTGATTTGTCATTCCTTGTATCGATTTAGCAGAGACTGTGGGGGCTGCACTCTGAGCTCTTTGCCTGGTACTCTCCATTGTTCTTTCCAGCACATTTGATGTGCAGGTCTCTCCAGGCCGAGATTCAAGGCTGCAATGAGCAGGATGTGGTTGGAAAGCAAGATTAACCATCCCCTTTAAGAACTGGCCCGTGCCATTGTGTGCGTGTTCCATTGCTGACTGACATTACATGAGCTTCGCCAGCGCTCTGAGGTAGCGCCTCGCTCCTCGACATTTGCGCCTTAAGACAGGTGTAAAGTGCCTGATATAGCGCTGCAATCACCTCCAGGGGCGATAAAAGTCAAGTTTGCAGTCGGTGGCGATAATTAGCGCCAGGCGCTAATCTTTGCGCCCGGCCGATAATTGCGCCCCAAATGGGGCGATACTGAATTTCTCCCCCACTGTTTTCTAACAATAGGGGTGTTATCAACAAAGTGTGACAGGGAAAACGTTACAGGAAATAAGTGTGACAGCAGAGGCAGCAGCACAGGAATAAGAGCGCAGGGCCCGAGGACAGCGGACTGAAAGGAATCGGCAGCAGCACAGGATAAAGAGCGCGGGGCCTGAGGACAGCGGACTGAAAGGAATCGGCAGCAGCACAGGATAAAGAGCGCGGGGCCTGAGGACAGCGGACTGAAAGGAGTCGGCAGTAGAGGCGACAGCACAGGATAAAGAGCGCGGGGCCTGAGGACAGCGGACTGAAAGGAATCGGCAGCAGAGGCGACAGCACAGGAATAAGAGCGCGGGGCCGCCGAATTCCAAAAGAACAGCAAAAGCAAGGAATGACGTCACAGGAGAGCAGGTAGGTGATTGGTGGGTGAGTATTAGTGTTTTATTCTCTCTAACATAACTAGATAAACTAATTAATAAAACTATAGATAATTGTGTGAATAAAGACTTTAACTAAGAGAGCGAGAGAAGCAGCTGGAGGTAAAGGTAGGCCCGACTTTTAAGAATCTTAGTCTTAAGTTTATTTCTGTAAGTTAGTTAATAGTCTATTAAATAGAGGCGTGGCAGCGCATCTCAGTCCCACGGAATGCACATCCTGTGCCATGTGGGAAATCCAGGACGCTTCCCATGTCCTGGACAACCACGTGTGCAGGAAGTGTCGTCAGCTGGAGGAGCTCAAGCTCCGGGTTTCGGAGCTTGAGCAGCAGCTGGCGTCACTGCGGTGCATCCGTAAGGCTGAGAGCTACGTGGATAGCACGTTTCAGGAGGTGGTCACCCCGCAGCTAAGGAGTGCGCAGGCAGAGAGGGAATGGGTGACCACCGGACAGAAGAGCAGGACCAGGCAGATAGTGCAGGTGTCCCCTGAGTGCATCTTGCTCTCCAACCAGTATTCGGTTCTGAGTACTGGTGAGGGCGATGGTTCCTCTGGGAAGTATAGCCACAGCCAAGTCTGCGACACCACGGGTGGCTCAGCTGTACGGGGGGGGGGGGGGGGGGGGGAGGAGGAAGACTGGGAGAGCAATAGTGGTAGGGAATTCGATAGTTAGGGGAATAGACAGGCGTTTCTGCGACCACAGATGTGACTCCAGGATGTTATGCTGCCTCCCTGGTGCCAGGGTCAAGGATGTCACTGAGCGGCTGCAGAACATTCTGAGGGGGGAGGGTGAACAGCCAGAGGTCGTGGTCCATATTGGTACCAACGACATAGGTAGAAAGAGAGATGAGGTCCTGCAGAGGGAGCAAGGAAAGAAATTAAAAAGCAACTCCTCAAAAGGTAGTAATCTCCGGATTACTCCCGGTGCCACGCGCAAGTGAGTATAGAAATAAAAGGATAGAGCAGATGAATGCGTGGCTGGAGAGATGGTGCAGGAGGGAGGGCTTCAGATTTCTGGGGCATTGGGACCGGTTTTGGGGGGAGGTGGGACCTGTACAGGCCGGACAGGTTGCTTTTCAACAGGACTGGAAACAATATCTTTGCGGGTAGGTTTGCTAGTGCTGTTGGGGAGGATTTAAACTAATTTGGCAGGGGGATGGGCACCAGGATGTAACATTAGAAAGGGGAAATAAAGTGTTCAAAGGATTGGGAGAGGCAGAGAGCAGTAAAGTAAGAAATAGTAAGTTATTAGGTGGGGTCAAACTAAGAGAATACAGGATGGTCTAAGATGGCTTTACAGTGTATGTATGTGAATGCACGAAGCATAGTAAACAAGATAAGTGAGCTGCAGGCACAAATAGCCACATGGGAATATGATGTTGTGGCAATAACTGAGACCTGGCTCAAAAAAGGGCATTAAATATTCCTGGTTAGAAGGTGTTCAGGAAAGATAGGGAAGGAAGGATAGTAGGTGTTGGTCAAGGAGAATGTTACAGTGCTGGAGAGGGAGGATGTCCTGGAGGGGTCAAGGACAGAATCTATATGGCTAGAGTTAAGAAATAATAGAGGTGCCATTACACTACTAGGTGTATTCTATAGACCACCAACTAGTGGGAAAAATATGGAGGAGCAAATTTGCAGAGAAATTACAGAGAGGTGCAAGAACTATAGAGTAGTAATAATGGGGGACTTCAACTATCCTAATATAGACTGGGATCGTAATAGTGTAAAGGACAGAGAAGGGGAAGAATTGCTGAAGTGTGTTCAGGAGAACTTTCTTGATCAGTATGTTTCCGGCCCGACGAGGGAGGAGGCATTGTTGGATTTGGTTCTAGGGAATGAGGTAGGTCAAGTGGAGCAAGTGTCAGTAGGTGAACATTTAGGGAACAGTGATCATAGTGTCATAAGGTTTAGATTAGCTATGGAAAAGGACAGGGAGCAATCTAGAGTAAAAATGTTCACCTGGGGGAAGGCCAATTTCAGTGGGATGAGAATGGATCTGGTCCGGGTAAACTGGAATCAAAGATTGGCAGGCAAAACTGTAATGGAACAATAGGCTGCCTTTAAAAAGGAAATAGTTCAGCTACAGTCCCACTAGGGGGAAAGGCAGGGCAACTAAAGTCAGGGCTCCCTGGATGACAAAAGAGATAGAGAATATGATGAAGCAGAAAAAGAGTGCGAATGACAGATGTCAGGTTGCAAATACATCTGAGAATCAGGCTGTGGAAACGTGAATAAAATGGACGACGAATTGGCTTACAAAGAATGGCTTCGCACAAGGAAAGTCTAGATTAGATTAAAGAGTGCAAAGCTAGCAGAAAGGAGAGAGACCTGCCCCAGCCTGGGGCCAAGATGATTGACTAGCTATTGTGCAGCGCCCAATCACGATCCGGCACTTTAGGGAGGCAGGTGCAGTAGTGAGACAAGTCAGGACTTGCCCGCCAGACTGAAGACCAGGTCATGGCCAAACTGAAAGGGCTAAAGGGACCCCCATTGGAGAACGCTTGTTGCCAGGGAAGTGATGTAATGACCCATGCCTCACTGTATAAAAGGGGCTTCCCTGCCGGTACTCTCTCTCTCTCTCTTTTTGGCTAGAAGCCGTGTGGATCATCAAGAGGGTCAGACACCTCCCGGGGACGTAAATGCTGGCAACACGTTCCTAACCCGGTGTGACTCTCGGGACACGAATGTACGGTAGAGAACCTCAATGTACTGTGTAACCATCGCCGAACAGTTGGAAGTAATAAAGTGTTGTTTTAACTCTCCGAACCCTCGAGCCTGAATTACTCTTCGTACAGCGGAACTCCAGACGAGAACCTAGGGAAACCCGGTTCTAACAAGGCTATATTTGGAAGGTCAGAGGAGAAGTGAAAATGAAAATAAGAGGCCATGATGCGGAGATGCCGGTGTTGGACTGGGGTGGACAAAAGTGAGAAGTCGCACAACACCAGGTTATAGTCCAACAGTTTTATTTGAAATCACAAGCTTTCGGAGCTGCTGCTCCTTCGTCAGGTGAAAATAAGAGGGGCAAAGAGAAGGTATGCGAATAGAATGGCAGCCAACATGAAAGGTAATCCAAAAGTTGTCTACAGGCATATAAATAGTAAATGGGTAGTAAGAGGAGGGGTGGGGCCAATCAGGGACCAAAAAGGAAACCTATGCATGGAGGCAGAGTGTATGGCTGAGGTACTAAACGTGTACTTTGCATTTGTCTTCACCAAGGAAGAGGATGCTGCCATAGACATAGTGAAGGAGGAGGTAGAGGAGATACTGGATAGGATAAAAATTGATAAAGAAGAGGTATTAGAAAGGCTGGCTGTACTTACAGTAGATAAATCACCAGGAGCGGATGGGATGCATCTTAGGATGCTGAGGGAATTGAGGGTGGAAATCGCAGAGGTACTGGCCATAATATTCCAATCCTCCATAGATACGGGGGGTGGTGCCAGAGGACTAGAGAATTGCAAAGGTTACACCATTATTCAGAAAAGGGTGTAAAGATAAACCCAGCAACTGTAGGCCAGTCAGTTTAACCTCGGTAGTGGGGAAGCTTTTAGAAACAGTAATCAGGGACAAAATTAACAGTCCTTGGATAGGTGTGGATTAATTAAGGAAATCCAGCACGGATTTGTTAAAGGCAAATCGTGTTTAACCAACTTGATCGAGTTTTTTGATGAGGTAACAGAGAGGGCTGATGAGGGCAATGCAGTTGACGCAGTGTACATGGATTTCCAAAAGGCGTTCGACAAAGTGCCACATAATAGGCTTACCAGCAAAGTTGAAGCTCATGGAATAAAAGGGACAGTGGCAGCATGGATACGAAATTGGCTAAGTGACAGAAAACAGAGAGTAGTGGCGAACGATTGTTTTTCGGACTGGAGGAAGGTATACACTGGTGTTCCCCAGGGGTCGGTTCTAGGACCACTGCTTTTCTTGATATATATTAATGATTTGGACATGGGTGTACAGGACACAATTTCAAAATTTGCAGATGACACAAAACTTGGAAGTATAGTGAACAGTGAGGAGGAGAGTGATAGACTTCAAGAGGACACAGACAGGCTGGTGAAATGGGCGGACATGTGGTAGATGAAATTTAACGCAGAAAAGTGCGAAGTGATACATTTTGGTAGAAAGAATGAGGAGAGGACAAATAAACTAAATGGTACAATCCTAAAGAGGGTGCACGAACAGAGAGACCTGGGGGTATGTGTGCACAAATCGTTGAAGGTGGCAGGGCAGGTTGAGAAAGCAGTTAAAAGGGTTTACGGGATCCTGGCTTCATAAATAGAGGTATAGAGTACAAAAGTGTGGAAATTATGATGAACCTGTATAAAACACTGGTTCGGCCCCAACTGGAGTATTGTGTTCAATTCTGAGCACCACACTCTAGGAAGGATGTGAAGGTCTTAGAGAAGGTGCAGAAAAGATTTACGAGAATGATTCCAGGAATGAGGGACTTCAGTTATGTTGATAGACTGGAGAAGCTGGAGTTGTTCTCCTTGGAGCAGAGAAGATTGAGAGGAGATTTGATAGAGGTGTTCAAAATCATGAGGGGTCTGAACAGAGTAGATAAGAGAGAAACTGTTCCCGTTGGCAGAAGGGTCGAGAACCAGAGGACACAGAATTAAGGTGATTGGCAAAAGAACCAAAGGCGACTTCAGAAAAAACATTTTTACGCAGCGAGTGGTTGAGATCTGGAATGCACTGCCTGAAAGGGTGCTGGAGGCAGACTCAATCTTTTCTTTTAAAAGGGAGTTGGATAAGTATCTGAAGGAAAAAAGATTTGCAGGGCTACGGGGAAAGGGCAGGGGAGTGGGACTAGCTGAGAGTCGGCACAGGCTCGACGTGCTGAATGGCCTTCTTCCGTGCTGTAACCATTCTAAGATTCTATGACTTACAGGAAGTGCACGCGATACACAAGACTTTTAATTTATTACGTAGAGATAGACGTTAGTGAGGGTCCCCCTTCAATCATTCACTTCCTCGACCTGTTAACTTGAGCTTCTCTTAGAATTTCTCGCAGCTCATTCCCGTTACACATTAGCTCAGTCTTGTTTCTTTGCCCTACACCCTCTCCAACACAGCAAGGTGCCCAGAACTGAACTCAATACTCCACGCTTGATCTGCCATGATCTGACTGAATGGAGGAACAGGTTCGTGGAGCTGAATGGCCTCCTCCTGTTCCTACGATCTGACCAGAAGATCGTAAGGCCTCAGTGTAACTTGCGTCAATTTGTATTACACTATCTATTTTAACATTCTTTCAGCTTTTTAAACTCACTCTGCCACATTGCCTGACATTGAAAGTGATAGGTTCACTATTACACTCACGTTCCTTTCCCTGACTCCTCGCCCTAATTGAATTCATTTCACACTTACGACTCACATTATTCGGCCTTTGTGAAATACGTTACCATTGTCAGCGTTAAGTTTCATTTCTCATTTGCCCAGTTGCGTAACTAATCTCAACCAATCTGCAAGTATTTAGCTATATCCTCCTTCTCTGCTGCTCTCCCTATTTTAATGTCATCAGCAAATTTGACAAACTTTCATTTGATTTTTGGTATTCAGGCCATGTTGTGTAGATTAAAAGTATTAGGGATTCAAGGACCAATCTCTGCGGGACTCCACTCAACACCTCCCTCAGTCTGCCATTATACCTCTCAGAAGTGCTCTGAACTTCCTATTTTTAAACACCTTCTTGAACCAGTCCCATTCCCTACTCTTGATTTTGCTGGCTTTGGTTTCATTAGAAGTCTTTTATGTGGAACATTTTGTCAATAGCTTTCTGAAAATCAAGATTAACTACACTATAAGACAGTTCCACTGTTCACTTTAGCGATAATATCGTCAAAACATCGAGGTCTTCAAACCGTGCTGCGTGCTATGTGATACAAAAACCACAGTGCATCTCATTCACGGAGTCTTTCTCGTGGTGCCAGAGATGAAATGTATGAAGCACATTCATTCTGAGAAGATTGCGTCTTTTTATGTAAAAGTAAATGTCAAAATAAAGTCAAATCCTCTCACTTAACGAACACTGCCTGCCTGTCAGACACTGACAGTGTGTGCCTGTGTGTATTACTGAATCAATCCACTAGCTCAGAGCTTTGGGTTTGATCGTTCGTTAATATTCATCTCATCGCCTCTCCAGGGGAATCCCCGTCTCTGCACAAATCCCACAGCATTTACCCAGTTTATTCAAACTGCTCGTGTCTGCTGTCAGGAACGAGTTAGTTCTACGCTGAGATTATCACTTTGACAATATCAAAGCCATCTCGCCAGGAAAGTGCACTACACTGCAGGAATTCAAATCCTTATCCTGAGTTGCACTCACTCATTCCTTCAAGAACAGCCATTTTTTTTGTTCATTTTCCTGTTTCACTTCACAGCAATGAAGCTGACCTCTACCCACCACGCTGACTGGACAGCAGGGACCGCAGCCTTCTCAATTTAAATGATGTGGACAAGCAGCGGATGGGAGTGTGCGGCACTGTACAAAGCGAGCAGAGTGTGACAGAATCCCAAAGGTTCAGGGAGGACTTTAAAACAAAAAAATCATTCTCGGGATGTGTGCATCACTGGCAAGGCCAGCATTTTTTTAGTCATCCCTAGTTGCCCTGAGAAGGTGGTGGTGGGGCTTCTTCTCAAACCGCCGCCATCTTGATACAACCGAGTGTCTTTCTCGGCCATTTTGGTTGGTGTGGACTGGAGTCACATATAGGCCAGACCAGGTAAGGATGGCAGGTTTCCAATCCGTAAAGGAACATTGGTGAACCAGTTGGGTTTTTACGACAATCCGACAGCTTCTTGGTTTTGTTTTTAAAACCGAATTGAAATTCTCAAACTGCCATGGTGGGACTTGAACTTGCGTTCTCTGGATTACTAGTCCAGTAACATAACCACGATGCTACCGTACCCCTAATAGACTCTGGGGCCGACTTTCGTCCCTGTTTTCGGACAAAAATAACGGGCCAAAAATCGTAGTACTCTACTGATCGCCCGGCACTCCCCCCACCCCGCGAAAATGGCGGGAACCAACTTGAACATGCAAATAGGGGTCCTGTGGCCATATGTAGCTACCTTTGAATGCAGTTTCCCCACTGGGAGCGTGGGAATCACCCGACATACACTCGTGGAGAGTGGAGCTCTGTACAGAGAGCACTAAAGGTGAAAACTTACCTTGAAAAAGTTTACATTAGGTGAGAACTCATGGGATTGTATCACACTTAACGGGGAAGTGAAATCTAGGGAGCGAATGCTTAATATTCATAGTGCTCCCCCTTCTTATAAAATAGAGAGAAAACTTTTCATTTCATTTATTTGATTTTTTTTTGAAAAGGCCAATTTTCCCAGCAGGCCCGAGCAGGGCCTTCCTCGCTCCTGGGCCACTCTGATGAGGTCAAGAGAAGGGGAGAAAATTAAAAAAGAGAAAACAAAATTCAGCCATCCCAAACTGGGCATTCGAATCAATGTCCACGGTTAAAAACGGCTCGACATTGAGCTTTCCACCAGCTCTGTAGACAATCCTGCAACTGGGACACGGAACTCAAAGTGGGGCCTGAAGTGAACTGCCCATCTTTGGGTGGGTTTGATCTTTATGTCCATTACCGCACTTCTCAATCCTGATGCCCATTCGCTCCACATTTCTCAGCTCCGATGCCCATTCTCTCCACACTTCTCAATCCCGATGCCCACTCTCACTCCTTGCCGGCCCCTGGTGCGCACCATCACTCCTAGCTCCCAATTCCCACTCTTGTACAGCAACCCCTCTTGATCACAACACTTAGTCCCTTCCAAATAGTCCATTTGTGATACTGTATCTGATTTTTCTGTTGACATGGGAGTGGTAGACTTGACCTTTGACATTGCGGGGATGGTCCTGATTTACAGAGCACTAAAAGGTGTTAATAAATTCACAATCAGAGTGAATAACCTTACCTTTAGTCTGCCAAACTCACACGCAAGGTCCAGTGGTGTCTTCTTGGCCTTATTTATAATGCATGGGTTGGATTGGTGCTGTAGAAGCATCTCGGACTGTGAGAGAAAATAAGGACAATGTTGATATTACCAGGTGGACAACCACTAGCCGAGTCCCCTCTATATTAACAGACAACAGAACCCTTCATTTCAGCCTTTCTCCCAGTTTCACTGTGCTGACTGGCAGCTCCATTATTGACCTGAATCATAAAATATAAACTAGACTGGATAAATAACTCCTGATCCACTTGGCTCAGTTCGTAGCACTCTCGTCTTTCCATGAAAAGGTCAAAGTTCAGTCCCACTCCAGGACACAAGCACACAATCGTTCACAACTAAAGAAGCGCAGTACTGGCCAATCACAGACTCCAGTGCAGCACTGAAGGAGTACAGTACTGTCCAATCAGAGACTCCAGTGCAGCACTGAAGGAGTGCGCTATTGTCCAATCAGACTCCAGTGCAGCACTGAAGGAGTGCGCTATTGTCCAAACAGACTCCAGTGCAGCACTGAAGGAGTGCGCTATTGTCCAATCAGACTCCAGTGCAGCACTGAAGGAGTGCACTATTGTCGAATCACAGACTCCAGAGTGCAGCACTGAAGGAGTGCGCTATTGTCCAATCACATACTCCAGTGCAGCACTGAAGGAGTGCGCTATTGTCCAATCAGACTCCAGTGCAGCACTGAAGGAGTGCACTATTGTCGAATCACAGACTCCAGAGTGCAGCACTGAAGGAGTGCACTATTGTCGAATCACAGACTCCAGAGTGCAGCACTGAAGGAGTGCGCTATTGTCCAATCACATACTCCAGTGCAGCACTGAAGGCATGCACTATTGTCCAATCACAGACTCCAGTGCAGCACTGAAGAAGTGCACTATTGTCCAATCACAGACTCCAGTGCAGCACTGAAGCAGTGCGCTATTGTCCAATCACAGACTCATGTGCAGCACTGAAGGAGTGCACTATTGTCCAATCACAAACTCCAGTGCAGCACTGAAGGAGTGTGGAATAGTCAGTGGTGCTATTCTTTAGATGAAAGCAAGAAAGACTTGAATTTGCTTAGCTTGTCTCTCAGAAACGTCTACAAGTGCTGAGTTACTGGGAAGTGCAGTTGTTGTTATGTAGCTGGACGTGGCAGCTAATCTGAGCACAGCGAGACGCCACAAACAGCAATCAGACAAATGGCCAGTTAATCTGTTTTAGTGACGTATGTTGAGGGATAAATATTGGCCAAGACACCGGGGGAGAACTCCCTGCTCCTCTTCCAATAATACTGAGGGGCTTTCAAAACCCACATGAACCACCACAGACAGGGCCTCGGTTAAACGTTATTCCGAAAGACGGCACCTCCGACAGTGCAGCACTCCCTCAGTACTGCACTGGGAGTGTTCGCCTGGATTATATGCCCAAGTCCCTGGCTGACCTAGTCATTCATCTCATTGCTGCCTATGGGATGTTGCTGACACGGAAAAGGGACTGATGTATTTATGTACATAACAGTCACTGCACTTCAGAGGAATTCTTTGCGTGAAGTGCAACAGAGATGCTTTGGCTATGTGACAAGGCGCAATAGAAATGTATGGTTTTTTTCGTCGTTCGATAATATCCAGATGCTCCCATCCTCACCCACTTTGTTGCGCTGAATTATTCCAGGGAATATTAGGACAGAAAAAGAATATGTAATGAGAATAAACCTTTGAAATGATCAGGCAACAATGTCTCTGCCAGTGCAGTTCTCGAGGCGGACAGTAGGACGTGTAAGCGAGCAGCTCGGGGAAGCTCCCATGTGGGGAGACCGCTCTCTCACTCTGTGGCCCAGATTTATGCAACCCTGAGAGGGAGGGAATCGTTGCTTTTTATTATTTCGCTTGGTGTGGGCCTCAGGGTGCAAAAGATCGAGAGGGAGCATTTGAAATATCCCAACAAGCAAGCTGAAGAATTCTGTTTCCCCAGCGCTGAGGGGTCTGGAAGTGAGGCGCAAACACGCTGATGAAGATTAATGAGTGTGCGGGAGCTGAACGGGGCTGTTCACTCGCCCAGCTGTCAGTACTGATGTGACTCAATGTCAACTGTATTTATAACACTGGCAGGAGCAGCGATGTTTAACCCTTTCGTTCAACCCGAGCAAGGCTGAAGCGCACACAGGAACAAACAGTGCTTAAAAATTCCACAATTGGGTTTGACAGATAAAGTATCCCAATATCTTCCTGAATAGCACCTAACTGACACTGTCGGCCAATTCAATGCCTGCCTGATCTTACAGTCCCACCTGCTGGCTATAGCCCTGCCACACATGATGCTTCCCAGATTCAGGAACTTAAACATACTGGCACTAACCCAAATCTGACACTCCCTACACTGGCAGTGTCCCTGATCCCACTGTCCCTACACTGGCAGTGTCCCTGATCCCACACTCCCTACACTGGCAGTGTCCCTGATCCCACTGTCCCTACACTGGCAGTGTCCCTGATCCCACTGTCCCTACACTGGCAGTGTCCCTGATCCCACACTCCCTACACTGGCAGTGTCCCTGATCCCACACTCCCTACACTGGCAGTGTCCCTGATCCCACTATCCCTACACTGGCAGTGTCCCTGATCCCACACTCCCTACACTGGCAGTGTCCCTGATCCCACACTTCCTACACTGGCAGTGTCACTGATCCCACTATCCCTACACTGGCAGTGTCCCTGATCCCACACTCCCTACACTGGCAGTGTCCCTGATCCCACTTTCCCTCCACTGGCAGTGTCCCTGATCCCACTGTCCCTCCACTGGCAGTGTCCCTGATCCCACTGTCCCTCCACTGGCAGTGTCCCTGATCCCACTGTCCCTCCACTGGCAGTGTCCCTGATCCCACACTTCCTACACTGGCAGTGTCCCTGATCCCACTATCCCTACACTGGCAGTGTCCCTGATCCCACACTCCCTACACTGGCAGTGTCCCTGATCCCACAATCCCTACACTGGCAGTGTCCCTGATCCCACACTCCCTACACTGGCAGTGTCCCTGATCCCACACTCCCTACACTGGCAGTGTCCCTGATCCCACTGTCCCTCCACTGGCAGTGTCCCTGATCCCACTGTCCCTCCACTGGCAGTGTCCCTGATCCCACTGTCCCTCCACTGGCAGTGTCCCTGATCCCACTGTCCCTCCACTGGCAGTGTCCCTGATCCCACTGTCCCTCCACTGGCAGTGTCCCTGATCCCACTAACCCTACACTGGCAGTGTCCCTGATCCCACACTCCCTACACTGGCAGTGCCCCTGATCCCACACTCCCTACACTGGCAGTGTCCCTGATCCCACAATCCCTACACTGGCAGTGTCCCTGATCCCACACTCCCTACACTGGCAGTGTCCCTGATCCCACACTCCCTACACTGGCAGTGTCCCTGATCCCACACTCCCTACACTGGCAGTATCCCTGATCCCACTGTCCCTCCACTGGCAGTGTCCCTGATCCCACTGTCCCTCCACTGGCAGTGTCCCTGAACCCACTGTCCCTCCACTGGCAGTGTCCCTGATCCCACTGTCCCTCCACTGGCAGTGTCCCTGATCCCACTAACCCTACACTGGCAGTGTCCCTGATCCCACACTCCCTACACTGGCAGTGTCCGTGATCCCACTATCCCTACACTGGCAGTGCCCCTGATCCCACTGTCCCTCCACTGGCAGTGTCCCTGATCCCACACTCCCTACACTGGCAGTATCCCTGATCCCACACTCCCTACACTGGCAGTGTCCCTGATCCCACACTCCCTACACTGGCAGTGTCCCTGATCCCACTGTCCCTACACTGGCAATGTCCCTGATCCCACTGTCCCTACACTGGCAGTATCCCTGATCCCACACTCCCTACACTGGCAGTGTCCCTGATCCCACACTCCCTACACTGGCAGTATCCCTGATCCCACACTCCCTACACTGGCAGTGTCCCTGATCCCACACTCCCTACACCGGCAGTGTCCCTGATCCCACACTCCCTACACTGGCAGTGTCCCTGATCCCACACTCCCTACACTGGCTGTGTCCCTGATCCCACTGTCCCTACACTGGCAGTGTCCCTGATCCCACACTCCCTACACTGGCAGTGCCCCTGATCCCACTGTCCCTCCACTGGCAGTGTCCCTGATCCCACTGTCCCTACACTGGCAGTGTCCCTGATCCCACACTCCCTACACTGGCAGTATCCCTGATCCCACTGTCCCTACACTGGCAGTGTCCCTGATCCCACTGTCCCTCCACTGGTAGTGTCCCTGATCCCACTGTCCCTACACTGGCAGTGTCCCTGATCCCACACACCCTACACTGGCAGTGTCCCTGATCCCACACTCCCTACACTGGCAGTGTCCCTGATCCCACACTCCCTACACTGGCAGTGTCCCTGATCCCACACTCCCTACACTGGCAGTGCCCCTGAACCCACTGTCCCTACACTGGCAGTGTCCTGATCCCACACTCCCTACACTGGCAGTGTCCCTGATCCCACTGTCCCTACACTGGCAGTGTCCCTGATCCCACTGTCCCTACACTGGCAGTGTCCCTGATCCCACTGTCCCTACACTGACATGTGCCCCTGATCCCACTGTCCCTACACTGGCAGTGTCCCTGATCCCACTGTCCCTACACTGGCAGTGTCCCTGATCCCACTGTCCCTACACTGGCAGTGTCCCTGATCCCACACTCCCTACACTGGCAGTGTCCCTGATCCCACTGTCCCTACACTGACATGTGCCCCTGATCCCACTGTCCCTACACTGGCAGTGTCCCTGATCCCACACTCCCTACACTGGCAGTGTCCCTGATCCCACACTCCCTACACTGGCAGTGTCCCTGATCCCACACTCCCTACACTGGCAGTTTCCCTGATCCCACACTCCCTACACTGGCAGTGTCCCTGATCCCACACTCCCTACACTGGCAGTGCCCCTGATCCCACACTCCCTGCACTGGCAGTGTCCCTGATCCCACACTCCCTACACTGGTAGTATCCCTGATCCCACACTCCCTACACTGGCAGTGCCCCTGATCCCACACTCCCTACACTGGCAGTGTCCCTGATCCCACACTCCCTACACTGGCAGTGCCCCTGATCCCACACTCCCTACACTGGCAGTGCCCCTGATCCCACACTCCCTACACTGGCAGTGCCCCTGATCCCACACTCCCTACACTGGCAGTGTCCCTGATCTGACTCTGCTGCTCCACGTGATGTTTCCTTGATCTTTCATTGACATGATTTCTCCTTGTTCCACTCCTCCTCGCTGCTATCACCTTGACAGACCTGCCCAACAATCTCACCTGCCGCTTGCTGCACCCTGTCCTCCTGTGCAATCAGTGCCTGGCTTTCCGTTCATGACCCCGGGGTATGGAAAGGTTTGTTTTTATGTTTCTGATGAAAGTCGACAATCACCTTTAAACACGCAGCTTCATCTCAAAACAAACAAGCCCTGACAGGCCTTGTCCCTGTGTTGTCTGGGAGGTACTGATAATAACATGCAATTTAAAAACAAACTTTAGAATTACTCAACAACCCTCATCAAACACGCGAATCCCACCCACTATAAATGTAGGGCCCAAGTGTATCCTTAGTCGGAGGAGAAGGGAGCTGGAAATTTAAAGGGGCGGCGTCTGCAGAGAGCCTTCGCTGCATCAGGAGAGCGGAGTGTACAATCAACTGTGCCATGACATCATTGTCCCACCAAAACAAACAGCCCAATTGGCATCGGCTGCCCCACAAATACATCCGGGTCCAACACAAACATCCGTTCACAGGGCAGGCAGTCCACCTGGAGCTGCCTGAAAAAACGTCCCAAAGCATCAACAGCCCCTTTAACAAGCTGGACTGGCGTTTTTACCGCTCAGTTAATACTTTCAAAAGTCCGCTTGCATTCGAATGTCCTTTCTGGAAACAAAATGGAGGCCAGTTGTTAGGTGCGGAGGCGGCGGACCTGGGTGGAGCAACAGCGGCGAGGCGGCGGCGGTAAAAGGCGGCAGCGACCAGGTAGGCCCACAGAGGCGGCGGACCTGGGTGGAGCAACAGCGGCGAGGCGGCGGCGAGGCGGCGGCGGTAAAAGGCGGCAGCGACCAGGTAGGCCCACAGAGGCGGCGGACCTGGGTGGAGCAACAGCGGCGAGGCGGCGGCGGTAAAAGGCGGCAGCGACCAGGTAGGCTTTCACCAAGCCGAGAGCAGGAGAGAGGTAAAAAATAATCGAAGTGTGACGTCACCAGAAAGCAGGTAAGTGATTGGTTGGTGAGTATTTCTCTTTTTTTTTATATACAAAACTTCAATTTTATTGTTTCTCGGGTATCTGTGGTGTAGCAGAGACTGCTGGCATAAATTAACTGAAGGGTAAATAATACATTTTTAATTAATTACATAGAATGGGAGAGCAGGTGATGTGTTACTGCTGCAATATGTGGGAGCTGGTGGACACCATTGATGTTCACGGTGAACACATTTGCAGTAAGTGTTGGCTGCTCGAGGAACTCCGGCTCCGTGTTGATGAGCTGGAGTCCGAGCTTCAAACACTGCGACACATCAGGGAGGGGGAGAGTTACCTGGACTCCGTGTTTCAGGAGGTAGTCACACCAATTAGAGTAACTAATTCAGAAGTAGCCCGTGGTCAGGGACAGGAAGGTGTGACTACGAGTGAGGCAGGTACAGGGATCCAGGAGGTAGTGTTGGAGGAGCCGCAGCCCTTGCTCTTGTCCAACAGGTTCGAGGCTCTTACTCCCTGTGTGGATAGGAGCGGGGACTGCAGGGAGGATGAGCAACCTGGCCACAGCACCGTGGTAAGGGGGGCCATTCAAGTGGGGGGAGTAAAAAGAAATGTTGTAGTGGTAGGGGATAGTATCATTAGGGGGATAGATAGGGTTCTTTGCAGCCAAGAGCGAGAGTCCCGAAGGCTGTGTTGCCTGCCCGGTGCCAGGGTTAAGGACATCTCCTCTGGGCTGGAGAGAAACTTGGAGTGGGAGGGGGAGGATCCAGTTGTCGTGGTCCATGTTGGTACCAATGACATAGATAGGACAAGGAAAGAGGTTCTGCTGAGGGAGTTTGAGCAGCTAGGGGCCAAATTAAAAAGCAGAACCTCGAGGGTAATAATCTCTGGATTACTACCTGAGCCACGAGCAAATTTGGCTAGGGTAAATAAAATCAGGAGTTGAATGCGTGGCTCAAAGACTGGTGTGGGAAAAATGGGTTTTGCTTCTTGGGACACTGGCACCAGTACTGGGGCAGGAGAGAGCTGTTCCGTTGGGACGGACTTCACTTGGCCAGTGCTGGGACTAGTGTCCTGGCGAATCGAATAACTAGGGCTGTGGAGAGGGCTTTAAACTAATTAGTGGGGGGGAGGTTTCAAGAGAGCAAAAAATAAAAATGACAACAGAGAGGGTCATAGACATAGGTAGCAGTAGGGGAATCACAAATCAGAGCGTGGCAGGAAGGGACAGAGTGTGTGGAGTAAAAGGTAAACTGGTAAAAAGTGAAAAAGCAGGAACTAAGTGCCACAAAGCATATTTGAAAGTTCTCTATCTGAATGCACGTAGCATTCGTAACAAAATAGACGAGTTAATGGCACAAATAACTACATATGGTTATGATATTGTGGCCATTACAGAAACATGGCTGCAGGGTGACAATGCCTGGGAATTAAACATACCAGGTTATTTAACGATCAGGAAGGACAGGCAGGAAGGAAGGGGAGGTGGGGTGGCTATGTTAATAAAGGAAGGAATCACTGTAATACAGAGTAATGATATTGGGTCAAAAAATCATGATAATGAAACAGTTTGGGTGGAGATAAGGAATAATAAGGGGAAAAAAACATTAGTGGGCGTAGTCTATAGGCCTCCGAACAGTTGCAACTCTATTGGACGGAGTATCAATCAGGAAATAGTTGAGGCATGTAATAAGGGAACATCTATAATTATGGGGGATTTTAACTATCATATTAATTGGACAAATCAAATGGGGCAGGACTGCCTTGAGGATGAGTTCATTGAGTGTATTAGGGATGGGTTTCTTGAGCAGTATGTAACTGAACCGACCAGGGGGCAAGCAACCTTAGATCTGGTCCTGTGTAACGAGACAGGATTAATTAAAAATGTCCTAGTAAAGGATCCCCTTGGAATGAGTGACCATAACATGGTTGAATTCCATATTCAATTAGAGGGTGAGAAGGTTGGATCTCAAACAAGCGTGCTAAGCTTGAATAAAGGAGACTATGAAGGTATGCGAGCGGAATTGAGTAGAGTGGATTGGGAAAATAGATTAAAGGGTAAGACGGCACATGATCAGTGGTGTACATTCAAGGAGTTATTTTACAACTTCCAAAAAAAATATATTCCACTGAAAAGAAAAGGGTGTAAAAGAAAGGACAGTCATCCGTGGCTAAGTAAAGAAATTAAGGATAGTATTCGACTAAAAACAAGGGCATATAAGGTAGCGAAATCTAGTGGGAGGACAGAGGATTGGGAAAACTTTAAAAGGCAGCAAAAAATAACAAAAAGATTGATTAAGAAAGGGAAGATAGATTATGAAAGTAAATTAGCAAAAAATATAAAAACAGATAGTAAGAGTTTTTATAGTTATATAAAAAGAAAAAGGGTGGCTAAAGTAAATGTTGGTCCCTTAGAGGATGAGACCGGGAAATTAATGGTGGGAAATATGGAGATGGCAAAAACACTGAATGAATATTTTGTATCAGTCTTTACAGTAGAGGACACTAAGAATATCCCAACACTGGACAAACAGGGGGCTATAGGGGGAGAGGAGCTAAACACGATCAAAATCACTAAGGAAGTGGTACTCGGTAAAATAATGGGACTCAAGGCGGATAAATCACCTGGACCTGATGGCTTACATCCTAGAGTCTTGAAGGAAGTGGCGGTAGGGATTGTAGATGCATTGGTAATAATTTTTCAAAACTCCCTGGATTCCGCTAAGGTCCCGGCAGACTGGAAAACTGCTAATGTAACACCCTTATTTAAAAAGGGCAGTAGACAGAAGGCTGGTAACTATAGACCGGTTAGCCTAACATCTGTGGTAGGTAAAATTTTGGAGCCCATTATTAAGGAAACAGTAACAGGACATTTGGATAATCATAATTTAATAGGACAAAGTCAGCATGGTTTTACGAAGGGGAAGTCATGTTTGACAAATTTGCTGGAGTTCTTTGAGGAAGTAACATATAGAGTGGATAAAGGGGAACCAGTGGACGTAGTGTATTTAGACTTCCAAAAGGCATTTGACAAGGTGCCACACAAAAGATTATTGCTTAAGGTAAAAAATCACGGGATTGGGGGTAATATTCTGGCATGGATAGAGGATTGGCTATCTAACAGAAAGCAAAGAGTTGGGATAAATGGTTCATTCTCAGACTGGCAATCAGTAACTAGTGGTGTTCCACAGGGGTCAGTGCTGGGTCCCCAACTCTTCACAATCTATATTAACGATTTGGAGGAAGGGACCAAGTGTAACATATCAAAATTTGCAGATGATACAAAGATGGGAGGGAAAGTAGTGAGTGAGGAGGACATAAAAAACCTGCAAGGGGACATAGACAGGCTAAGTAAGTGGGCAGAGATTAGGCAGATGGAATACAACACTGGAAAGTGTGAGGTGATGCACTTTGGCAGGAAAAATCCTAGAGCAATTTATTATCTTAATGGCAAGAAACTGGAGAGTACTGAAGTGCAAAGGGATCTGGGGGTCCTGGTGCACGAAACTCAAAAGGTTAGTATGCAGGTGCAGCAAGTGATTAAGAAGGCAAATGGAATGTTGGCTTTCATTGCTAGGGGGATAGAATATAAAAATAGGGAGGTATTGCTTCAGTTGTACAAGGTATTGGTGAGACCGCACCTGGAATACTGCATACAGTTTTGGTGTCCTTACTTAAGGAAAGACATCCTTGCTCTCGAGGCAGTGCAAAAAAGGTTCACTCGGTTAATCCCGGGGATGAGGGGGTGGTCATATGAGGAGAGGTTGGGTAGATTGGGACTCTACTCATTGGAGTTCAGAAGAATGAGAGGCGATCTTATTGAAACATATAAGATTGTGAAGGGGTTGGATCGGGTGGATGCGGGGAGGATGTTCCCGATGACGGGTGAGACGAGAACTAGGGGACATAGTCTTAGAATAAGGGGCTGCTCTTTCAAAACTGAGATGAGGAGGAACTACTTCACTCAGAGGGTGGTAGGTCCATGGAATATGCTGCCACAAAAAGCTGTAGAAGCTACAACATTAATTAAATTTAAAACAGAAATAGACAGTTTCCTAGAAGTAAAGGGCATTAAGGGTTACGGGGAGCGGGCAGGAATTTGGACATGAGTCTAGGTTCGGATCGGTCATGGCCCTGTGGGTAGTGGAGCGGGCCCAGGGACTGTGTAGCCTGATTCTGCTCCTATTTCGTGTGTGCAATTCTGTTAGATGCAGGAGATGGTTCTGTGATAGATAGTAGATTGGCGGTTAGGATCAGATCAGCCATGATCTTATTGAATGGCGGAGCAGGCTCGAGGGGCCGATTGGCCTACTCCTGCTCCTATTTCTTATGTTCTTATGTTCTTATGTGCCTTGTCTGGTGTGGGATTCAGCCGTGCCAACCAGGGAGTCTGATTCCCCATCTGTGCCGGGTTAGCCGATCTCAGTCAGCAGTGGCTGAAGAATGCTATGGGGTGGCCCCCCTCCCCCCCCCCGGATAAGGAGGGGACAATCAGCGACGCCTCCTGCATCTGACCCCTGCCCAGGGACCCACGTTGGAATGTGCTTGCATGCATGAACTGGGCGAGGGCAGGATTAGGGTCAATCGTGCCGTCCCATTTTCCAATCACCTGTTGATACTCAAGTGTCCAGGCACGCAATGATGAAGAATGATGAGGTATCAGGGGGCGGCCTGTGCCCACGGAACCATAACCCGGCACCAACTGGTGGGCTGAGGGGAAGAACAGAGGAAATTGGGGAGATAGAAGGAAAGGTGAGGCGAATTCATCAAAAACACATTGACCCAGTGACAATGTCAAACAGCCTTGGACAACACGTGGAGGAGGTTCTGATACATATAACCAGGCAAGGTGCCCTTGATCCAAGACTAGCATCCACCAGGGAGGAAGGACTCTGCACAGTCCACACCTCCTACCCTCACCGTGTGACAATTCCAACAATAAAAGTCCGAATGGAACAAGGAAAGGCTTGTGGATGCAGTTCCTTCATCTCTACCTCCTCCTTCCCCAATCGACCACAGAATCTCTACTTCTGTGGTCTTGGGCCAGGAGGAGGATGGGCAGTAGGTACCATGGTCAGCGACTACACATGGACTCCCTGCAGCCCTCCTGTGTTGGTGGGGCTCAATTAATTTGCCTTAAGAGAACGGAAGGCTGGTGGAACTTCAGTGGGATTTGAATCCATAATCTTTTGGCAGAAAACCATTGGCCTCACCCCATCCTTGGTGCTATCACTCGGATTTGAGTAGACGGTGTCCAAACAGAATTTACATCCACTTGAGGTGTGAAGATCACCCAGCAATAAGATTATAAACTGCGTCGTTCCAAAGTTGGTGGGGTGGGTTCTGTCATGAATTTGAACACTGTAGCACTAGAATTACATAGAATGTACAGCTCAGAAACAGGCCATTCAGCCCAACTGGTCCATGCCGGTGTTTCTGCTCCACATGAGCCTCCTCCCACCCTACTTCACCTCACTCTATCTGCATATCCTTCTATTCCTTTCTCCTTCATGCACTTATCTAGCTTCCCTTTAAATGCGTCACTTCACACTTGAGTGAAGTACTGGTGGTCCCAGGTCCAGCACTGATGGTGATGGGAGCAACTACGCCGACGGATTGACAGTACCCACACAAGAGTGGTCTTCCAATGTTGTGTTGGTACCAATGGGTTAAATGAGCCTAATGACAACAATAGACCCTCTGGGGTGGGACCAGAAAGGGGAACTCTTACTTACCACTTCATAATGTCCATACTGCGCTGCGAGGTGCAATGGGATCTGCCCGTCCTGTGAGGCCATGTTCACCACTGCTCCCGCGCGAAGGAGCAAACGCACGGGCTCCACCTTCCCCTGCCACGCTGCGTAGTGCAAAGGTCGCATTCCTTCATTGGACATAAAACAGGAGCAAAGGAACGCTGTCAGCAAACAGTACAGCAAGAACAAGGGGGTGCAATCTTAAAATTAGCTCTAGGCCATTCAGGAGGGAAATCAGGAAGCACTATTTCACACACAGGGTAGTGGAAATCTGGAACTCACTGCCCCAAAAGGCGGTGGATGCTGGGACAATTGGAGCTTTCAAGACTGTGATCGATAGATTTTTGTTAGGTAAGGGTATCGAGGGACTTGGAGCAAAGGATCTAATTGAATGGCAGAACAGGCTCGAGGGGCTGACTGGCCTACTCCGGTTTCTATCTTCCTATGTAAGTAGGAACATGTCACTGCATGTCCCCCTCTACTGATTGGAGGAGGAAGTGCGGCAGCCAGCACCAATAGTGGAGATGTCACTGGCAAAAAAAAACAACTTGCATTTATATGGCGCCTTTAACATAGTAAAACATCCCAAGGCGCTTCACAGGAACATTATCAAACAAAACTCTGCTGCCCGTATCCTATCTCGCACCAAGTCCTGTTCATCCATCACCCCTGTGCTCACTGACCTACAGGGGCTCCTGATCCATCAACGCCTCGATTTAAAAATTCTCACCCTTGTTTACGAATCCCTCCACGGCCTCGCCCCTCCTTTTCTCTGTAATTTCCTCCAGCTCTACAACCCTCTGAGATCTCTGCGCTCCTCCAATTCTGACCTCTTGAACATCCACGATTTTCTTCGCTCCACTATTGGCGGCCGTGCTTTCAGCTGCCTGGGCCCTAAGCTCTGGAATTCCATCCATAAACCTCTCCACCTTACTTTCCTTCTTTAAGATGCTTCTTAAAACCTAAGCTGTCCTAATGTCTCCTTATGTGCTTTAGTGTCAAATTTTGTTTGATAACGCTCCTGTGAAGCACCTTGGGAAGTTTTACTACGTTAAAGGTACTATATAAATGCAAGTTGTTGTTGTTGTTTAAGGAGGTGGGTTTTTTGGAGAGAGAGGTGAAGAGGCGGAACAGGATGTTGCAATGTGCATCCTATCCTGTGAATTCAATATTTTTTGAAGTGCAGTTACTGTTGTAGACAAACACTGTAGTCAATTTATGCACAGTAAATGTGATGAATGTGGGTTTTAATGAGCGTCTTAAAGGACAAGAGAGAAGTGGAGCGGTTTAGGGAGGGAATCCCAGAGATTCGGACCTAGGCAGCTGAAGGCACGGCTGCCAATGGTGGAGCGATGAAAATTGGGGATGCGCATGAGGCCAGAATTGGAGGAGCGCAGAGATCTCGGAGAGTTGTAGGGCCGGAGGAGGTTACAGGGATAGGGAGAGGTGAAGCCATGGAAGTGTTTACAAATGAGGGTGAGAAGAATATATATAGCAAATGAACAATACTAACCATTGCTGTCCTTGATGTCCACCATCGCCTGAGCTTCCAGCAGCAGTGAAATGAGCTCCGTGCTCCCACTAAGTGCAGCATGGTGTAAGGCTGAGAACCTGCAGACAGAACACACACACACACACTTTAACAACGAGCAGAGTCACAAACTAACACAGGCCTGTGGGGTTCAGGCCCTTGCATGTCTTATTGGTGTCTTTGTTCTTCAAAGCAGATCTATCCATTTCCATGGCCTTGGAATCTTCAGGGAGGGTATTAGTGAACAAACAGTCCTGAAATTTCACTCTGCTATTTTAGCCCATCCAGGCTAATAGATTACCGCTAAAATAATGGAGAAAGCAATTTCACAAGATGGTTATGGATTAGGAACTCCATTCGACCCATCTTAGTTCATCCAGCCTGAGAGATGCTAAAGTCCCCTGATTGCAGCCTCCAATTGTTATTTGTAAAAGATTCCAGGGTTTTCGTCTCCACTGCTCGGAAGTTTATTCCGCACCTTGATCACTCTTCGTGTGAAGTGGAATTTCCCAATATCAGTCCTAAATTTACCTTTTCACAAGTTTGAACCTGTGTCCCTCTGTCCTGCTCTCGTAGTTGAATTTAAAGTCAATTTCCAGATTTGCCTTTTCCATTCCATTTACTACCTCGGGCACAATCTTCCCTCTAATTTTTTGTTCCCCTGCATAGGCCCTTTAAGTTTGCTGCGCCGTATCTTTTCCAGCAGAACCGCTGGTGAGTGGCTTGCGCGGGACCTCGCGACAGAGCTTGGGCACTTCTGTAAGATCACCTCTCGGACGTCTCCTTGCCAGGATGAAAGGCCCAAGTTCCTCCAGTCTTTTTCTCATCGTTCAGGTCCCCGACACCAGGGATCAGTGGCTCTTCTGCGCACTGTCGCTAGCATCTTGAATCTCCCCCCTCGTGCCTCAGCAGCCAGAACTAGCGGCAGCACTCTGACCACAGCACTGCACAGTTTGGTCCCGACTTCCTCGGACTTTATTCTGGCTATGGAGCTCAACGCTCTATTGGCTTTATCAATTGCACTTTGCATTAATTGGACACGTTAACCATCGAGGGCACTGAGACCCCTAGGTCTCGTTTTGGCATGGTCCTTGGTTATTTCAACATCATTCAGGGTGTACATGTGTCGCTTCTCGTTCCTTCCTACGTGCAGAACATTGCACCTGCTGTATTAAATTTCAGCTCCCATTGTCCTGCCCACTTACATCGTTTATCCAGCTCACTCTGCAATTTCCGAACTGCCTTCGCTGAATCCACTGCCCTTCTGGTTTGTTTGGTATCATCTACAAATTTGACTAATTTGCCTTAACAAGCACCAGTGCTTTGCTCGGCATTTCAAAGCTTTTTGCTATTCCTCATGATCTTACTAAAGAATCTCTCAGTATTTTATATTAATTTGCTTCTTCTTTCCAGATGATCAATTGTGTGTGAATTATATTGCAATAAGTTAGTCTTCTTTACATGTTAACCCTTTCTAAACTAATTGCCGCTTTCCTATTTTCTCTACTTGATATTTCCAGTTTGGCACTCTGTTCGATTGAACTGCATGTTTGACTGTCCAGCAACAATAACTTGTATTTATATAGCGTCTTTAACGTAGTAAAACATCCCAAGGCGCTTCACAGGAGCATTATAAAACAAAAAATGCTGGAGATACTCAGCAGGTCAGGCAGCATCTGTGAAGAGAGAAACAGAGTTAACGTTTCAGGTCGATGGACCTTTCTGACGAAAGGTCATCGACCTGAAACGTTAACTCTGTTTCTCTCTTCACAGATGCTGCCTGACCTGCTGAGTATCTCCAGCATTTTCTGTTTTTATTTTATATTATAAAACAAAATTTGACACCGAGCCACATAAGGTGCTATTAGGGCAGATGAGGTAGGTTTTACGGAGTGTATTAAAGGAGGAAAGAGAAGTAGAGAGACGGAGAGGTTTAAGGGAGGGAATTCCAGAGCTTAGGGCCTCGGCAGGTGAAGGCACGCCCACCATGGTTGAGCGATTAAAATCGGGGATGTGCAAGAGGCCCGAATTAGAGGAGCACAGATATCTCTGAGGGTTGTGGGGTTGGAAGTGATTACAGAGATCGGGAGGGGCGAGGCCATGGAGAGATTTGAAAACAAGAATGAGAATTTTGAAATCGAGGTGTTGTCGGACCAGGAGCCAATGTAGGTCAGCGAGCACAGGGGTGACGGGTGAACGGGGCTTGGTGCGAGCTAGGATAGGGACAGCAGAGTTTTGGATGACCTCAAGTTTACGGAGGCCGTCCAGGGGTGCGTTGGAATAGTCAAGTCTAGAGGTAACAAAGGCATGAATGAAGGTTTTAGCAGCAGATGAGCTGAGGCAGGGGCGGAGTCGTGCGATACTCCGGAGATGAAAATATGCGGTCTTAGTGATGGTGGAGATATGTGGTCGGTAGCTCATCTCGGGGTTAAATATGACACCAAGGTTGCGAACAGTCACCAGGGAGAGGAATGGAGTCAGTGGCTCAGGGACGGAGTTCATGGCAGGAACCAAAAACAATGACAGACATAGTTCATTTGAAAAGGTGGCCCAGCTGTGGCTCAGTGGGTAGCACCCTCACCAACTGAGTCAGAAGGTGGTGGGTTCAAGCCCCACTCCAGGAATTGAACACATAATCCAGATTGCATTGTTGGATGTGTTGTCTTTTGGGTAAGTCGTTAAAAACAAAGCTCCCGTCTGTCCTCTCAGGTGGATGTTAAAGATCCCACGGCTTTACTTGAGGAACAACGAAGAATTTTTGCGAAGCCCTGGCCAACATTCCTCCCTCAACCAACACGGCCAACTAAAATGGACCTGCATCGCATTTACTGTGCATAACTTGGCTGCTGTGTTTGCCTACATAACAACAATAACCGCACTTCAAAACATATTTAATTTATTGGATGTGAAGCGCTTTGGAACATCTTTTCCTCCTCTCCACCTCGCTCTCCTTTAAAACCCTCCTTAAAACCCACTTCCTTGACCAAGCTTTTAGTCACCCTTCCCAATGAGTCCTTCTTTGACTCAATGTCAGTTTTTGCCCCTGTGAAGCGCCTTGGGACATTTTACTACATTAACAACAACAACAACTTGCATTTATGTAGCACCTTTAATGCAGTAAAAATCCCAAGGCGCTTCACAGGAGCGTAATCAAACCACAGCTGACTGCGAGCCAAAGGACAGGGTACCAAAAGCTTGGTCAAATGACCATCTTAAAGAAGGAGCGAGAGGTGGAGTGGGCTAGGGAGGGAGTTCCAGGGATTATGGCCTGGACAGTTGGAGGCACGGCCACCAGTGGTGCGGCGAAGGAAGTCGGGGTGCACAAGAGGCTAGAATTGGAGGAACGCAGAGATCACGGAGGGCTGGAGGAGGTTACAGAGATAGGGAGCGGCGAGGCAGTGAAGGCATTTGAACACCATGATGATGCATTTACATAAGAACATAAGAAATAGGAGCAGGAGTAGGCCATATGGCCCCTCGAGCCTGCTCCACCATTCAATAAGGTCATGGCTGATCTTCCACTGCAACACTTTCCTGCCCGATCCCCATATCCCTTGATTCCTTGTGTCAGCTGTGGCTCAGTGGGTAGCACCCTCGCCTTTGAGTCAGAAGGTTGTGGGTTCAAGTCCCACTCCAGGGACTTGAGCACATAAAGCTAGGCTGACACTCCGATGCAGTGCTGAGGGAGTGCTTCACTGTCGGAGGTGCCGTCTTTCAGATGAGACGTTAAACCGAGGCCCCGTCTGCTCTCTCAGGTGGGCGTAAAAGATCCCAAGGCACTATTTCGAAGAAGAGCAGGGGAGTTATCTCTGGTGTCCTGGCCAATATTTATCCCTCAATCCACATAACAAAAACAGATTATCTGGTCATCATCACATTGCTGTTTGTGGGAGCTCACTGTGCGCAAATTGGCTTCCGCGTTTCCCACATTACAACAGTGACTACACTCCGAAAGTACTTCATTGGCTGTAAAGCGCTTTGAGACGTCTAGTGGTCGTGAAAGGCGCTATATAAATGCAAGTCTTTCTTTCTTTCTTTCCCCTAGTGTCCAAAAATCTATCGGTCTCAGCCTTGAATATATGCTATGACTGAGCAACTACAGCGTAGAGAATTCCAAAGATTCACAACCCTCTGAATGAAGAAATTCCTCCTCATCTCAGTCTTAAAAGGCTGACCCCTTATCCTGAGACTATGAACCCTAGTTCTAGACTCCCCAGTCAGGGGAAACAACCTCTCAGCATCTACCCTGTCAATCCCCCTCAGAATCTTATATGTTCTGATAGAGAAGTGACAGTTTCCTCTCTCCGATGGCTGCCAGTAGTCCTAAACTGAAAGGAGTTCAGGTAGGCTCTTCTCAGCTCCTAGTCGATAAGATTCCACAGCACTTAAGATCTGACAAGCTCAGTTAGATGTAATGAGATCCAACGAGAAGTGGGAAACTTACACCGAGGCATTGGGCACCTTCTTGGATACAGTGCAGGGCAGTGTGGGAGGCAGAGGGAGAGACCCCCCCCATTGCATCTGACCTAGGCGCATCCGATAAAATTAGTGGGTTAGAGTTGAGGAAAATGACTTGCTCCCAGCATTCTCATCCTTCAGCATGATGATTGCTGCAGTCCAAACGCAAACTCATACTCTACTGGAAGCTCACACACCTCACTGACTCCTGCAGAGAAACAGCGCTGGAAATAATACACCGCTTCTACTGGTAAAAAAAATATGAAAAATGGCTTGAAAAGGTGTCCAAAGGCTAAAGTAGTAGATAGCTGTTCACTAAACTTAATTTGTGTCAGTTCAACCCTACTTACACAGGAAAGTAAAGGATGGGAAAAGACGCCGGCGGTTCATATGACCCCTTATTTATATAGCAAACTTAAAATGAAGTAGCTGTTATGATCAGGTGCTGTATAAATGCCATGCGGCACATTCCGAGGAGTAAGCACATTACACCCAGAGAGCATTAAACATAGTGAAAGCTTCACCATGTGCAAAAGTGTGAATGGCATCAAAGTACACATTGCCCCAGTGCAATGAATGCTCTGACAGACAGCCAGCAGCTCACTGCCAACATTCCAGGCTCCGATGAAAGGATGCTTCCCAGTGCTGCTATGGAAGTGCTGCTGCGTGCCTGGGTATGCAAACACGGAACAAGGGACCGGACTGTCTCCATTCAACCCCACGGCCTTTGCAAGGTAGGCACCATCATCAATGTGTCTTGTGTCACACAGGCATCTCTTTACACTGTGAAATGTTCTTGTCGGGCTTCTCAAACACAAGCTGCGAAACTCGCACTGACGGTAAGCTGAATTCAAGCATCGTTTTGAGAATGAGGTTTGAACGCAGGCATTGTGGTCTCGAGCGTATTACATCGAATTACAGCAAAGAAACAGGCCATTTGGCCCAACTGCTCCATGCTGGCGTTCATGCCCCACACGAGCCTCCTCCCACCCTACTGCATCGAACCCTATCAGCGTGTCCTTCTATCCCTTTCTCATATTACAACAGTGACGACACTTCAAAAGTACTTTATTGGCTCTGAAGCACTTTGGGACGTCCTGAGGTCGTGAATGGCGCTATAGAAATGCAAGTCTTTCTTTCTCATGTACTTGTTTCCCCATAAAGGCATCAATGCTATTCGTCCTAACTACTTCATGCGGCAGCGAGTTCCACATTCTCACCACTCTCTGAGTAAAGAAGTTTCTCCTGAATCCTTTATTGGATTTATTGGTGACTCTCTTATATTCACGATTCCTAGTTTTACTACATAACCAGCGCTACCACAGCAGCTCTCCCAAATGCCTTGGTGGAATCTGCAGCATCGGGAACAATGGGGAAACAACTGCTCATGTGCGCATCAGAAATGAATTCAATTGTTGAGAGGTCCATTGAATGGTCAAGGCCCACAGCACAGGACAGCACCACAGAGAAAGAAGTTGCAGGTAATTCTGACTTCTGCCGCCAATGCAAAGCGGGCAATATCCCCCTCTGGCCACCCGGTGAACACTCACCCCAATTTCTATTTCCATTAACTTCAAAGGAAACGAAAATGAGGAGAGGTGTTTAAACAGGCGGCGGAGCCAATACCGCCCACTTTGCACAACGTCAGAAATACCCCCAGTCGGAGAGGAGACAAGGTCAATCAGGCAGTGAGGTAAATGAGGTCATGCCAAGTCTAGGTCTTAAAGGCCTTGATTGTAAGAGGAAGGGAAGACTGAAGGAGATTATGACTTCTACAGGTCCTGGAAAAGACAGAGCTAAAGTAGGAGATGGGTCTCGATTTCAATACAGTGATAAGGTAGTGAGAAGGAAGAGTGTGTCGGACGGGACATTTGAAGCTCAGAATGGGAAAGCTCCCTTTCATGTGAGTGCATGTTTGCTTTAAAAGTGTCACTTCTTCATGCAAGCGTGACTTCAGTGTAAACAGTGGTATGCTGAACTGATGACATAGCATGGTGTGGTACTGCGCCAATACAGGGCGAAAACATCCCTTTAAAATTTTTAAGAACGTAAGAACACAAGAAATAAGAGCTGGAGTCGGCCATACGGTCCCTCGCGCCCACTCCACCATTCAGTAAGGTCATGGCTGATGATCTACTTCAACTCAACCCTATCCCCATATCCCTTGCTTCCCTTAGTGCCCAAAAATCTATCGATTTCAGTTTTAATTGTACTCAATGACTGAGCATCCACAGCCCTCTGAGGTAGAGAATTCCAAAGATTCACAACCCTCTGAATGAAGAAATTTCTCCTCATCTCAGTCCTAAATGGCCGACCCCTTATCCTGAGATTATGACCCCTTGTTCTAGACTTGCATTTCTATAGCGCCTTTCACGTCCTCAGGGCGTCCCAAACGCTGTACAGCCAATGATCTACTTTTGAAGTGTAGTCACTGTTGTAATGTAGGAACCGCGGTAGCCAATTTGCGCACAGCAAGCTCCCACAAACAGCAATGAGATAATGACCAGATTGTAGTGATGTTGGTTGAGGGATAAATATTGGCCAGGACACCGGGGAGAACTCCCCCTGCTCTTCTTGGAATAGTACTGTGGGATCTTTAATGCTCACCTGAGAGGGCAGACATCTCATCTGAAAGATGACATCTCCGACAGTGCAACACTCCCTCAGTACTGCGCTGGAGTGTCAGCCTAGATTATGCGCAGCAGCCAAATTAGATGTCTGGTATGCGCTGAGCTGAATGATCTTGATGGCATGGTGGTTGAGGAGACTTTGGTGCCCCTGAGGTGGGAGGAAAGCGAGAGCTCAGTCTGTTCACGATCCAGTGACTGCTGCTGCTGGAGAGTACAGCTAAGTGGATGAGCACAGCATTGGGCTCAGCTGTGATGCCTCTCGCAGTTGATCAGCCTCCTGCCACTCACTGTACCGGCACACACCCGGGGCATTGCCCACTTAGGTGACATGTCAAAGAACGTGACGGCTGGTCGAGCACTCCCTCGGCCCTCTGAAAGAGGATGGGGGGGGGGAAGGAAAAAAATTCAGAAGGAGGAAAAAAAAGCGCCATTTCCCAAAAAGAGGGAAAAATCACAAAACCTGCCCCCCCTCCCCCTCCCGGTAGAATCGTTCCATTTCACCCTGTGGTTGGGGTATCACTCTGCACAATCTTACATCCCCACCCCCCACCAACCCCCGTGTCACGCTCCACTCCCGAGGCAGACTCCTGTTCAAACTGCTTTAATCAGGGCCTATTGTTCACAGGCCGACTGTGCGATGACAAACCGTCGACAAGTTCCCGGCCCTCAGCCACTCGCTGCTGAACTCTCCCAGGTTCCAGCATTCATTGGCAGTCACTCACTCAACACCAGAGAGAGAGGTCACAGGCTCAATTAGCCTGCATTGTTACAGACATCCCCTGTATTTACTGAGCCATTTGAATACTATCAAAAATTACATCAGAATACTTCCTTTTATGGTACTAAGCTGTTTAAAGCACGTCGGCTTGAAACGGGCCGATGATGCTTGTTATGGAAAATTACCAACAAATTCTTACTTTCTATTTTTATTAATGTGGCTTCTTTTGTGTGACGTCGAGACTCCAGGGAGCTCCTAGTTTCATTCCTGTTCTTTCTTCAGATTAACAATTGCTGCCTGTATCCTAACTCGCATCAAGTCCCGTTCACCCATCGCTCCTGTAAATGTTGACCTACATTGGTTCCTGGTCCACCAACACCTCAATTTTAAAATTCCCATCCTCTTGTTCAAATCCCTCCATGGCTTCGCCCCTCCCTATCTCTATAACCACTTCCAGTCCTACAACCACCCCCCCTCCGCCCCCCCCCCCCCGAGAACTCTGCATTCCTCCAATTCTGGCCTCTTGCGCATCCCTGATTTCCTTCGTCCTTCCATTGGTGGCTGTGTCTTCAGCTGCCTAGGCCCTAAGCTCTGGAATTACCTCCTTAAACCTCTCCGCCTCTCTCTCCTCCTTCAAGTCGCTCCTGAACACCTACCTCGTCACCTGTCCTAATATCTCCTTATGTAGCTCGGTGTCAGATTTTGTTTGATAACGTTCCTGTGATGCGCCTTGGGACGTTTTAAAGGCGCTATACAAATCCAAGTTGTTGTTCTGTTGCTAGAAAGAGCAGGAGCCTGGCCCAGCCAGACTTGGCCTCTACTATCCCTCCCTCCCTGCTGGGATGTCTTTGAATGGAAACTCACAATCTCCCTGACGGTGTAGCCGAGATCAGGAACTCATCAACAGCTGACGGAGCGGAGGTGTTTGCTGCCTTCCTGATGGGAGCTCAACGTCTCCCCCTATGGCAGAGCTGAGGAATCACAGCTTCGAGCCTGGTACAGCCTCGTGGCAGCTTCAACACACTGTAGCCACCATGCTGCCCTGATAGAACCGTTTCTACTTTACCTTAGTGCTAGCATTAAGCACTAGCCCCCGCCCCCCCAGGACGTGTACAGGGACAACCACCAATCTTAGCCTTTTATCAGCGATTGGATTAGATGAACAGAAGGGGTGTAAAAGACAGTAGTCTTTTCATAAAATATATATTGGAGCGGTGTTGGAGGACTATTTGTTGGATAAGCCCTCTGAACTGTCAACTTGGGTTATGGATTCAAACTCAACCATGATTGTTGAATTGGAAGTCCCAATTTTTTGTTGGGTAAGGATATTAAGGGTTACGGAACCAAGGTCGGTAGATGGAGTTAAGATACAGATCAGCCATGGTCTAAATGAATGGCGGAACAGGCTCGAGGGGCGGAATGGCCTCTTCTTGTTCCTATGTCTCCCGACTGTCATGGACTTTGGCCACTGGGCAGCCTCAGTGCTGTGAGCAGGATGCAAGCTGGACTGAAGGTCTCCAAACAGGGAGATTTGGAAGAGATGGAGGACAGTCAGGAGACGGTGACACATTTCTGGACCTTAGAGAGTAAAGGGAGCCTAGAGAAGGGTTGGTAGTCGGAAAAGACGGATGGGTTGAGGGGGTCAGATTTTTGAGCTGGTTTCGAAAGGAAAGTAACGGCACCAGAGGAAGGGGAACCATTAATAACATCAGCTGGCATGGGGGCCAGAAGTGCTAGTTAAGTGGTCAGGAGTTGAGTGGGGAGGGAATGAAGGGGCAGGAAGTGGATCTTAGGGATGAGGAGACTTGGAAAGCATGTTAGAAAGCCTGCGGAGTGACAGTGGAACAGGGCTAGAGTGAGTGGGAGACAGCGGGAAGACAAGAGGGAGATGCAGGGGAGGGCAGGGGGAATTTCAGGAGCGGGGGAGAAGAAGGGATACCATGGGCAGAGGCAGTTACACAGAGACTCTCAATCTTGGACACAAAGTAATCCATGAGCTCGTTGCACATGGTACTGGAAGTGAGGTGAGAGGAAAAAGCTTTGAGAAGTTATGTAAAAGAAGAAACTGCCCTGAGTGTGTTTGATGGGACAGTGTAGAGGGAGCTTTACTCTGTATCTAACCCGTGCTGTACCTGCCCTGGGAGTGTTTGATGGGACAGTGTAGAGGGAGCTTTACTCTGTATCTAACCCGTGCTGTACCTGCCCTGGGAGTGTTTGATGGGACAGTGTAGAGGGAGCTTTACTCTGTATCTAACCCGTGCTGTACCTGCCCTGGGAGTGTTTGATGGGACAGTTTAGAGGGAGCTTTAGTCTGTATCTAACACGTGCTGTAGCTGAACAGGTTGATGCTAACACTGGGTGCCTGAAATGCTGTACCAACTCCCAGCTCGATGTACACAAAATGTACAACAACAAAATGCTTAGTTCAAAAAAACGGCAATTTCAAGTCTTTTATCCTGCGGTCCCCTCCCCCACTAACAGTACTGGTAACCACCACACAATGTCTACCCCGGAGGTCCCACAAACCGTTAATTAATATCTAAATGAAATAACAACAGAAAATGCTGGAAACACTCAGCAGGTCAGGCAGCATCGTGGAGAGAGAAACAACGTTAACGTTTCGGGTCGATGACCCTTCGTCGAACTGGAAAAGGTTGGAGAAGTAACAGATTTTTAAGCCACTTCCTGCCCCTGCCCCACAGTTGCTTAAAAATCTGTTACTTCTCTAACCATTCCCAGTTCTGACGAAGGGTCACAGACCTGATTCGTTAACTCTGTTTCTCTCTCCTCGATGCTGCCTGACCTGCTGAGTGTTTCCAGCATTTTCTGTTGTTATTTCAGATTTCCAGCATCCGCAGTATTTTGCTACTAGAATATCTAAATGAATCCTGGCACGCGCCAAAGCACTCAACGTAGGGTCAAATCTCGACTGACAAGAACCACGTCCTTTCCAAACACGCTTCATGTAAAGTGATTATCTCCCCACCAGGTGTAACAATCTCAAACACTAATTGAGTCTTTGTTGAAACCTGCAAGATAGCCAGGCTGGGGGGTGGGTGGGAAGGGGCAGGAGAAAAGGGTGAGGGGGAGAATTGACACCACTTCAAATAAAACAAGTTAAAACTTAACCAGAGGCACGGTTTACACGTTGCTCCAGAGCCAACTTGGAATGAAAGCAATCTGTCAGCCAACAATGAGCTCACCAACAACTCAAAGAGACTGAAACACGTGACCACAATTCACAGATCGTCACGGCCATGTACCTCCGAGACTACACACGCTCGCAACAGGGCGCCGTCTGTCAGCACGTGAAGGCACGATAATCTCTCCTCTCCCGGCTCAGTGGGTAGCGCTGTCGCCTGAGTCAGAAGGTCATGCGTTCAATCAGCACTCCAGAGACTTGAGCACAAAATCCAGGCCGACACTCCAATTAATGAGAATATGGATTTAAGCTTTATACCTGATTCCCCCCACCCCTCCCCCACCCCACACCTGAGGGGCTGTGATCCACACTTACGGTAAAACATAGATACCAATAGATTAGACTCACCAACAGGCTGTTTTGTTTCAGCTGCCTGTATGCCGCAATGTCATAGCTTGTGCGTGAGGTAACCCCCTGGCTCAGTGTCAGGAATGCACTGTTTGTGGAGGTTCTCATTTATTTCTGACATAAAAGCTCCTATTTTGAGGCCTGTGTAAAATAAGACTGCGGCCACAGTGGCAGGTGTTGCCGGGCCTGTGTCACGTGAGGGCCTGAGCTGTCACCCTAGCCCCCTGGTAGATTGTGTGAGATAGAGCTGGGGTGGGGGGAGACAGAACTGAGAGCTCCGTGGAAATAGTACCAGAGAAACGAAAAGAGACGAGAGAAGTAAATAAAGAGAGGCCCAGAGAAATGTAAAGGAAAAAGATGAAGTATAAGGCGAGAGATAAACAAAGAGGAAAAGCCCATTGAGGCGCAGGAAGAGAGCAACCAGAAGAATGGAAGAAATAATAAATAAAATTAATAAAGACATTTCACTTGAATTCTTTTTTCCGGTGGACAGAGGGCAATGGGACAGGTGTCCCCGGCAAGGTGAGGGAGAGGGTTTACAACAAACAGCTGAAAGCACAACTCACTGACCCCCGAGAGTGGCTGGCTGCCCTCTGCCATTGAACCAAACCCAGCACACTGTGGGGCTCAATCTCCGCCCCAGCCTCCACCCCTGGCGCCATCAGCACTCAAATGTTACAGAATTTACAAAATATATATACACAAAATAAATGAAGATCAACAGAGAATTTGGAAGCTGATTTTAAACTGGAATGACCCATGCCCTCCTTTCTTTGTTCCTTCTCCATCTTTCTCTCTGATTTTCTCCCCTTGCTGTTAACTCTCCTGAAGACGATGATTGGTGTTGAGCTGCAGTACCCCGGGACTCGGCGGCTTTCTAAAGCTTTGCCGAAATTACGGACGGATGGCGGGGGGGGGGGGGTTGGGGAGGAGCCCAGGCAAGGTTGGGGGGGCGCGGAAGTCTTGCTGAATTTAACGACAGGACCATATTATAATTTTTTTCTTCCATTTCCCGCCCGGCAACCAGCCCAATCGCACTGTGGGAGCCTGATTTAAATATGTTAATGAAGTGTCCCCGCATTGTAAAAACGGCAACAAACGCCTGCGCGGCGGGTTGGGGATGTCTTCCCCGATTTTACATTTTTACCCCCGACCGTCATGGGTTGGGGGGGAGGTTAATATCGAGGCCGATGTCATTAAAAGGGGATCAACTATAGAGACCCTCTTTAAAAGGGGTCCAGGCAGAGACTCCCTCTTTAAAAGGGATCCGGCTATAGAGACTCTCTCTAACTTAACCCAAAATATAAAGGGGCTGAACTGTGAAGAAAAAAGGCTGTACAGAGAGAAGGTAGTTAAAAAGGGAATGCCAATAAATTATAGAGCATGTTCAATGGTGTAGATAAGAGAAATTAAGAGTATTACTTCAAAGTCAAAGGACATCAACGGAAATTAGTGAAAAGTAAATGTAAACAGATATTAAGAAAAGCGTCTTTACTCTTTAAAGAGTGAGAAATGTTTGGACTAATCGAGCAGGTGGGGTTGTGGAAACAAAGCATTGGGGTTATTCAAAATACAACTGATGCCGTAATAGGAGACTTAATGTACCAGAAAGAACATCTTTTATGGGCCAAACTACCTTTTCATGCTACTAATGTTTCTTGTGTTGTTTGGGACAGGACCTGAGGGAGAGACTCCTCTTTACCACAACATTTAACTAACTATTCAAGAACAAAAACACAAATAAAACAATTTGGGAATTCAAATCATTTGGCCAGTTCTTTCTGTAAGAGCAAAAAGACACAAAGTCCAGAGGGATGCGTGCTCTATCTCGCACCATGTCACACTCACCCATCTTCTTCTTCTTCTTAGGCAGTCCCTCAGAACCAAGGATGATTTGCTTCCACATTAAAAATGAGTTCTCAGGTGACTGATGAGTCCAATGCGGGATCTACAGTCTCTGTCACAGGTGGGGCAGACGGTGGTTGAAGGGGCAGGTGGGTGGGGTGCTTGGGTTGACGTGCGCCCCTTGTACTGCTTGCACTTGGCTTCCACTTGCTCCCGGCGAAGAGACTCGAGGTGTTCGGCGCCTTCCCGGATGCTTCTCCTCCACTTTGTGCGGTCTTGGGCCAGGGATTCCCAGGTGCCAGTGGGGATGTTGCACTTTTTCAAGGAGGCTTTGAGGGTGTCCTTGAAGCGTTTCCTCTGCCCACCTGGGGCTCTCTTGCCGTGTCGGAGCTCCGAGGAGAGCGCTTGTTTTGGGAGTCTCGTATTGGGCATGCGGACCATGTGACCCGTCCATCGGAGCTGATCGAGCGTGGTTAAAGCTTCGATGCTGGGGATGTTGGCCTGCGCGAGAACACTGATATTGGTGCACCTATCCTGTCAATGGATTTGCAGGATCTTGCGGAGGCAGCCCCGTGCTCGCATCACCCCCGTGCTTGCTGACCGAAATTGGCTCTCAGTCACCGAACACCTCGATTTTAAAATTCACATCCATGTGTTCAAATCCCTCCATGGCCTCGTCCCTCCCGGTAACTTCCACCAGCCCTACAGCCCTCCAAGATCTCTGCGCTCCTCAAATTCTGTCCCCTTCTCCATCCCCCACTTCCTTCGCTCTACCTTTCAGTCGCCTGACCTAATGTCTTCTTTGACTCGGTGTCAATTTCTATCCGACTGCATTCCTGTGAAGCGCCTTGGGACGTTAAAGGCGCTATATAAATGCAAGTTGTTGCTGTTGTTGTTGATAGTTGAGCCTGACTTTGTGGGTCCATTTTCTGTCATGAGGTAATCAAATGCCTCCCATTTTTTTTTTAGCCAATTAATAATCCTAACCAGCGCTCCCATATCAACTTCTCGCAGGAGAAATTTTACAAACAGCAGTTTACCAGCAAATAAGCCCATCAGTTGCACTCAGCAAACCACAAAAGCCACAAGTCCAAAGGTGTCCTTTGAGATGAGGGGGAGGGTGAACAGCCAGTTGTCGTGGTGCATATAGGTACCAACGATATAGGTAAAAAACGGGATGAGGTCCTAAAAGCTGAATATAGGGAGTTAGGAGGTAAATTAAAAAATAGGACCTCAAAGGTAGTAATCTCAGGATTGCGACCAGTGCCACGTGCTAGTCAGAGTAGAAATAGAAGGATATTTCAGATGAATACGTGGCTAGAGGAATGGTGCAAGGGGGAGGGATTCAAATTCCTAGGACATTGGAACCGGTTCTGGGGGAGGTGGGACCAGTACAAACTGGACGGTTTGCACCTGGGCGGGACCGGAACCGATGTCCTAGGGGGCGTGTTTGCGAGTGCTGTTGGGGAGGGTTTAAACTAAAATGGCAGAGGGGTTTGGAACCTGTGCAGGGAGACAGAGGTAAGGGAAGCAAGGATAGAAACAAAATACAGGAAGGAGAAAAGCAAATGTGGCAGGCAGAGAAATCAAGGGTGTAAATCAAACAGGGCCACAGTAAATAATAATTCTAAAAGGGCTCAGAGTGTTAAAAAATCAAGCCTGAAGGCTTTGTGTCTTAATGCGAGGAGCATTCGTAATAAGGTGGATGAATTAGCTGCGCAAATAGATGTAAACGGATATGATATAATTGGGATTACGGAGACATGGCTCCAGGATGACCAAGTCTGGGAATTCAACATCCAGGGGTATTCAATATTCAGGAAGGACAGGAAAAAAGGAAAAGGAGGTGGGGTAGCATTGCTGGTTAAAGAGGAGATTAACACAATAGTAAGGAAGGATATTAGCTCTGATGATGTGGAATCTGTATGGGCAGAGCTGAGAAATACCAAGGGGCAGAAAACGTTAGTGGGAGTTGTATACAGACCCCCAAACAGTAATGCTGAGGTTGGGGATGGCATTAAACAGGAAATTGAGACGCGTGCAATAAGGGCACAGCAGTTATCATGGGTGACTTTAATCTACATATAGATTGGGCTAACCAAATTAGTAACAATACTGTGGAGGAGGAATTCCTAGAGTGTATACGGGATGGTTTCCTGGACCAATATGTCGAGGAACCAACTAGAGATCAGGCCATCTTAGACTGGGTATTATGTAATGAGAAAGGATTAATTAGCAATCTTGTTGTGCGAGGCCCCTTGGGGAGGAGCGATCATAATATGATAGAATTCTTCATTAAAATGGAGAGTGAAGTAGTTGACTCAGAGACTAGGGTACTGAATTTAAATAAAGGAAACTACGATGGTATGAGGCACGAGTTGGCTAGGATGGATTGGGGAACGTTACTTAAAGGGTTGATGGTGGATAGGAAATGGCAAACATTTAAAGATCGCATGGATGAACTACAGAATTTGTTCATCCCTGTTTGGCATAAAAATAAAACAAAAAAGGTGACTCAACCGTGGCTAACAAGGGAAATTAGGGATAGCATAACATCCAAGGAGAAGACATATCATTTGGCCAGAAACAGCAGCAAACCTGAGGATTGGGAGCAGTTTAGGATTCAGCAAAGGAGGACAAAGGGATTAATTAAGAGGGGGAAAATAGAGTATGAGAGTAAGCTTGCAGGGAACATAAAAACTGACTGTAAAAGCTTCTATAGATATGTGAAGAGAAAAAGATTGGTGAAGTCAAGCGTAGGTCCCTTGCAGTCAGAATCAGGGGAATTTATAATGGGGAACAAAGAAATGGCAGACCAATTAAATACATACTTTGGTTCTGTCTTCACAAAGGAGGACACAAATAACCTCCCAGAGATGTCGGGGAACATAAGGTCTAATGAAAGGGAGGAATTGAATGAAATCAGTATTTGTAGGGAAATGGTGCTAGGGAAATTGAAGGGACTGAAGGCCGATAAATCCCCAGGGCCTGATAATCTACATCCTAGGGTACTTAAGGAAGTGGCCCTAGAAATAGTAGATGCATTGCTGGTGATCTTCCAAAATTCTATAGACTCTGGAACAGTTCCCATGGATTGGAGGATAGCTAATGCAACCCCACTATTTAAAAAAGGTGGTAGAGAGAAAACGGGGAATTATAGACCGGTAAGTCTGACATCGGTAGTGGGGAAAATGCTAGAGTCCATTATAAAAGATGTAATAGCAGAGCACTTGGAAAACAGTGACAGGATCGGACAAAGTCAACCTTGATTTACAAAAGGTAAATCATGCTTGACCAGTCTACTGGAATTTTTTGAGGATGTAACTGGTAGAATAGATAAGGGAGAACCAGTGGATGCGGTGTATTTGGACTTTCAGAAGGCTTTCGATAAGGTCCCGCATAAGAGATTAGCGTGCAAAGTTAAAGCACACGGGATTGGGGGTAAGGTACTGTCTTGGATAGAGAACTGGTTGGCAGACAGGAAGCAAAGAGTTGGAATAAACGGGTCTTTTTCCGAGTGGCAGGCAGTGACTAGTGGGGTACCGCAGGGGTCGGTGCTAGGACCCCAGCTATTCACAATATATATAAATGATGTAGACGAGGGAACTAGATGTAACATCTCCAAGTTTGCAGACGACACAAAGCTGGGTGGGCGTGTGTGCTGTGAGGAGGATGCAGAGAAACTCCAGTATGATTTGGACAGGTTGGGTGATTGGGCAGATGCATGGCAAATGCAGTATAATGTGGATAAATGCGAGGTTATCCACTTCGGTGGCAAAAACAGGAAGACAGATTATCTGAATGGCAATAGATTGGGAAAAGGGGAAGTGCAACGAGACCTGGGTGTCCTTGTGCACCAGTCGCTGAAGGTAAGCATGCAGGTGCAGCAGGCGGTTAAGAAGGCAAATGGTATGTTGGCCTTCATAGCGAGAGGATTCGAGTACAAGAGCAAGGATGTCTTGCTGCAGTTGTACAGGGCCTTGGTGAGACCACACCTTGAGTATTGTGTGCAGTTTTGGTCACCTTATCTGAGGAAGGATGTTCTTGCCATGGAGAGAGTGCAGTGAAGATTCACGAGACTGATACCTGGGATGGCAGGAATGACGTATGAGGAGAGATTGGGTCGATTAGGCTTATATTCGCTAGAGTTTAGAAGAATGAGAGGGGATCTCATTGAAACTTATAAAATTCTAACAGGTCTAGACAGACTAGATGCAGGAAGGATGTTCCCGATGGCGGGGGAGTCCAGAACCAGGGGTCACAGTCTAAGGATAAGGGGTAAGCCATTTAGGACTGAGATGAGGAGGAATTTCTTCACCCAGAGAGTGGTGAACCTGTGGAATTCTCTACCACACAAGGCAGTTGAGGCCAATTCATTAAATATATTCAAGAAGGAGTTAGATATATTTCTTAAGGCTAAAGAGATCAAGGGATATGGGGAGAAAGCAGGGACAGGGTACTGAATTTGGATGATCAGCCATGATCTCATGAAATGGCGGAACAGGCTCGAGGGGCCGAATGGCCTACTCCTGCTCCTATCTTCTATGCTTCTAAGTCTTCAACATGCATGTTTCACCCAAACCCTAATTACTGCACAAGCCTATATCTCTGTGGTTCCTGCCCAATTGTAAACTAACCCCTCTAAGTGTTTGGTTCTTTTCTTAACTCCATTGTAACCGCGGGTTGTAACAGGCAGTTGTCCCAACAGCCCTTCTGTCTCCCAAGTCGTGTCTGTTCTTATTCCCTCCTTGTAAAATGCCTTTTCTCATTTAATAATTGCGGTGATTTTCGTTCCCTGCCACGCTGCTGCAACAAGCACCGAGAGCAGCCTGTTGCCGGGCCCTTTGGGCATGTTTTCTCTTGCTTTCAACAGAAAGAACTTGTTTGTGTTGAAATGGCAAGTTCACATTGATGCCAGGCTAAATAAATAACATTCATCCGTTGACTGAAAAATATAATAGGCTGGAAATTCCAGTCGATGAGGAGGTGGGAAGAGGTTGGTAGTGGAACTTCGACGTAATCCCAGCAAGAGGGTGGGCTACAATTTAGTGCAGGATCCGCCAGGTTTCTGCTCATCAAAGGTTCCCCAATAAATTGGGGATGGGCCTGCCCCCTGATGTCTGACTTTTAGAGGCGTGTCTGGGGGTGTCGCCAGGCTACCCCAGGAATTCAGCCCAGCTCACCAACTGACATGCCCAGCAGCACCTGAGAGCAGGCGTAGGTCCCACTCTGGGCCTTAAGAAGGCCCCGAACATTGCAGGAAAAATCGATGCCCCTTTGCACGAGCGGCATTTAAGAAAAACGTTGTTGCTATTTTTATTCGGCCCTTACCAAACCTGAATTGCCATCTTGCTGCTCTAACTTCCATTTTATCATCAAGGCAGGGGATCTCTGTTACTCGGCTACAGGCACGGGTGTCCACTGCAAAGATATAAAGGCCCCATCCCCACAATTCTCACCTTATATGTTCTTGTTGTTGACTGGAGGCACTGATTGGTTAGGAACGAACACTGTACCTGACCTGCAAGTTCCTTCTATTTTTACCAATTTGGTGAATGAATAATGAAAAAGTGAAGGTGAACAACATCTCTCAATCTCCAAGAGTTCTTCCAACATTCCTGACCAGGACTCATTTAAATATAAAATAATTAAGCGTCCCCATTGCCTCAGTAGGTAAATGTGGTGTCATACTGACCCACACAAACTAGCAAGGTCCCACATTTGATCCCCGGTCTTTGTTGAGTTATTGATCTCTGCTAGTCCGGCAGTGAAGGTCCTACAATTGGCCACAAAAGGGTCCTTCTCCTAACCGCTCTTGCCCCTCCGTAGTGCCAGGATGGTGAGGGCAGTTTGTGCGTAGGGTCTGAACGTAACCTCCTTCTCTGACCCCGCCTGTAAGAAAATTACCCATTCGATTCATTTTTTTGTAGGGACATTACAGTTTGAAACCTGTTTGTCATCTGATGCAGGCGTTCTCAAACTGGGAGTCTGCGGACCCCCAGGGGTCCACGAGAAGATTTCAGGGGGGTCCACCAGTTGGTTTGTCCCATCAATATACAGGGGAGACGACTGATGTTTATGGCATGGAGAAACAGAGGAAAAAGCATAGTCAATGCATGGTTTCATTCAGTTCTGATGAAAGGCCACCGACCTGAAACGTTAACTCTGTTTCTCTCTCCACAGATGCTGCCTGACCTGCTGAGTGTTTCCAGCATTTTCTGTTTTTATTTCAGATTTGCAGCATCTGCAGCATTTCTCTTATGTAAATTTAGGACTTAATAATTTCTTCTTTATGTAATGTGCAAGAGCTATTAATAACTAATTTTTATACAGAAAAAAAGCTTTTGTTGTGTTACAGGGCGTCAGCGGAATTTGTATAACATGGGAGGGGGGGGAGGCTGATGAAGAAGCAAAAAGGTTGCGAACCCCTGATTTGAGGAATAAAATATTTCATCCTTTCTGATTTTCAAACTCAGCCAGCTCTGCGAAGGGTTGACGGGATTTCAGAGGTTGTGGTCACCATTAATTCTGTTTCTTTTTTAAGCACTTCATTAAAGTCTTTGTATGGACATCAACACCAGGAAGAAGTGTCCCAGGCTGTCAGTTATGGGCCTTGGCCCCTCCCTCTCCGTCTCTACGCCATTGATACTTTCAGCCCTGAACCTGAGCTTGGTTACCGGGTCTGGAGCTGTGATGAGCTGGATAAATGCAGCCCATTGTTCTGACAGGGGCTTCTCACAGCCCTGGCTCTGTCCTCAAGGGTTCAACTGTCAGCCGGAGGGCTGGGAACTAAACTGACACAGGAGCCCTGTAATTCACACTCCTTCAGAGCAAAGAAAGACACGGAGAAAAGAGAGGCAGAGAGAGAGAGAGAGAGCTGGACCATTTCCCATTACCTCACCGCCATGACAGCCTTCAGTGCTGTGGAGAGAGAGGAGGAAGGAAGGAAAGAAGGGAAAAAGGATGAGTGAAAGAAAGAGTGAGTGATGGAAAGAGTGATAAAAGAGAGAGAAAGAGAGAGAAAGAATGAGTGATAGAAAGAGTGATAGAAAGAAAAAAAGAGAGAAAGAGAAAGAAATAACAAACTTGTCTTTATATAGCACCTTTCATGACCTTAGGACGTCCCAAAGCGCTTCACAGCCAATGAATTACTTTATGAAGTGCAGTCACTGTTGTAATGTAGGAAACGCAACAATTTGTGCACAGCAAGCCCCCACAAATGTGAAGCTCGGCAGACAAGCCGTGCGGAACATGGAGCCTCCTATGTAATCCAAAAGCCCGTCCGTGGCTCCATTACGGCAAAGCTCTCCAGCAACGGCTTGGCCCAGCTTCAGCGGGAGTGGGATAAGGTTCACCTGGCGGCGTCGCCAGGGCGATTGAGAACCAACCAAGAAGCCGATTCACACGCACTTCTTCGCAAGCGGCACTACCAGCGACAGAAAGAAATTCTGCCACATCCGGCTGCCGTTTTGTCTGGCTTTATTCCCGGCCCCCGACCCACTCTGCTCTGACTGCTACAGACGGAGCTTCAATCTCAGACACTGGGAGAGAGGTCCAAGAGCCAAAACTGCGGCGCTTGTTTGCCTGTTGCTGTTGGCGCTGTGGAACCCCCCCACACAATGTGAACGGAGCAGACTGCAAGACACCAGGGGACAGCACCATGCTTGTTAGGGTGCCCGATCCCTTCCGTCAGTGATTTACTTAGAGATCTACAGGGTACGGTGGCCCAGTGGTTGACGGTACTGGACAACCCAGAGGTCTTAAATTCAAATTCAACCATGACAAGTTGTCATTTGTGGGCTGGCACAAGGAAAATTGCCGTAAGAAACTACTGGTTTCATAGAATCATGCAGCACAGAAAGAGGCCATTTGGCCTATCGTGCCTGTGTCGACTCTTTGAAAGAGCTATTCAATTAGTCCCACTCCCCTGCTCTTAACCCATAGCCCTGCAAATTTTTCCTTTTCAAGTATTTATCCAATTCCCTTATGAAAGTTACTATTGAATCTGCTTCCATCACCCTTTCAGCCAGCTCATTCCAGATCATAACAACTTGCTGCGTAAAAAAAATTCTCCTCATCTTTCCTCTGTTTTTTTTGCCAATTATCTTAAATCTGTGTCCTTACCGACCCTTGAAAAAAGGTCAACTGGTTCACTATTGTCTTTCAGGGAAGTGACCTGCCATCCTATCTGGTCTGGCCCTACATGTGGCTCCAGTCCCACACTATGTGGTTGACTCCTAATGCCCTCCGAGCCACCAATAAATGCCCCCTAGCCAGTGTCGCCCGCCTCCCGAGAACATATATTAAAAAAACATCCATTGCTTGTCACTGCAGTTGTCAGCCGAACATTCAACAACAACATCTTGCATTTATATAGCACCTTTAATGTAGTAAAACGTCCCAAGGAGTGTAACCAGACAAAAACTGACACCAAGCCACATAAGGAGACATTAGGACAGGTGACCAAAAGCTTGGTCAAAGAGTTAAGTTTTAAGGAGCGTCTAAAAGGAGGAGAGAGAGGTAGAGAGGCAGAGAGGTTTAGGCAGGGAAGCTTAGGGCCTCGGCAGCTGAAGACACGATTGTGCTTGCACCAACTAGCAAACTCCTTGCCAAGAATTAGTTCTACTAGCTCTAGAGTATTTTTAAAGCTTATGGGCACGTGTGTAAATTGCCCTGGAATACATCATGAAGTGTGAGGACATCACTGGATAATGAATTACAGGATGCCCAACCTGGTAAACAAAACCAGTTTGCAGTTATAATGGAGTTGGGTCTACACAAGGGCTGACATTCTCCAGTGATGGAGACAACTCATACTAGGCTGCGATTCCACCTCTACCTGCATCCCTTTGATACCTTGGCCATTCTTCATGTGTAAGGCTAGACAGTGTCAGCTGTGGCTCAGTTGGTAGCACTCTCGCCTTCGAGTCAGAAGGTTGTGGGTCTCAAGTCCCACTCCAGAGACTTGAGCACAAAAATCTAAGCTGACACTCCAATGCAGTGTTGAGGGAGTGCTGCACTGTCAGAGGTGCCGTCTTTTGGATGAGATGGTAAACCCAGGTCCCGTCTGCCCTCGCAGGTGGATGTAAAAGATCTCATGGCATTATTTCGAAGAAGAGCAGGGGAGTTATCCCTGGTGTCCTGGCCAATATTTATCCCTCAATCAACATCGCTAAAAAACAGATTATCTGGTCATTATCACATTGCTGTTTGTGGGAGCTTGCTGTGCACAAATTGGCTGCCGCATTTCCTACATTACAAGAGTGACTGCATTTCAAAAGTACTTAATTGGCTGTAAAGTGCTTTGGGACGTCCGGTGGTCGTGAAAGGCGCTATATTAAAGGCAAGTCTTTCTTTTCTTTCTTTGAGCGGTAGACTATTCAACCTGGAAAGGTATCACCGATGATTCCATTCTGTCCTCCCCGACCATACACAGACCAACACTGCACTTTCCGGCAGTGATTAACAGCAGGATCTTTGGCTGTTTTCCCGCCCTCTCTCTGGCCCAGGGCCTGATGAGCAAACTGCCCTATCCACTGAGGTGAACTTTCTTCCAGTGCCTTGTGAGTTCACGACAAGAGAATTTACACAGCACTCGGTGAGAGCTGTGTCAGTAGAGAGGTGTTTGTTTAGGTCTCTCTCTCGCTCACTTGAAATATCACACTTCCCCGGCACCACACTGACAGCTGTCTGAAGGAAAGCTTCACCACACTGTAAAAAAACAGCCCTTAGGCCCCATTCAACCACATGTTGGGATATCACACTGGAATAAAGGAGCTCCATTATTTTGCTGTCCTGGCTTGTGCAGCCTCAGTGTTAACTACTTTAAATTCCACCCTACAAGACACAGCCTGACTACATCTTACATCATTCGCTTTAGCTGCTATCTAAAGTCCCGTAGACATCAAAAAAATAACTGACTAAGAAGTCCTGATTACATATCCATAAACACTTCATTGCTTAATTGGTCCTAGAATCAACAACAACTTACATTTATATAGCGCATTTAGCGTAGCAAAACGTCCCAAGGCGCTTAACAAGAGTGATATTAATAAAAACACCGAGCCACAGAAGGAGGTATCAGGACAGATGACCAAAAGCTTGGTCAAAGAGGTAAGCTTTAAAGAGCGTCTTAAAGGACGAAAGAGGTAGAGAGGCGGAGAGGTTGAGGGAAGGAATTAGAGAGCTTAGTCAGCTGAAGGTACGGCTGCCAATGGTGGAGCGATTAAAATCGGGGATGCGCAAGAGGCCAGAATTGGAGGAGCGCAGAGATCTCGGAGGATTGTAGGGCTGGAGGAGGTTACAGAGATAGGGAGGGGGCGAGGCCATGGAGGGATTTGAAAACAAGGATGAGAATCATGGAATTCTGCAGCACAGAAGGAGGCCATTCGGCCCATCGTGCCTGTCCTATCCCCTACCCTTTCCCCCATACCCATTTGAATGTTTATTTTTCAGATTTTCCCTTTTAAAAGCTATTCCACGTCTTAACAACCCTCTATGTAAAAAAAATATTGTTCCCCTCCCACCCCCAAAACCTCTCCCATCGTTCTTTTGTTGATGACCTTCACTGTCTGGCCTCCAGTTACCGACTCACTGGCCAGTGGAAATTGTTATTCTCCACTTAATAAAATCCCTCATAATTTTGGGAAACTCCCATCAGTTGCTTTTTAACCTTCTCTGGTCTTTCTCATTTTGAGGCTTCTTCAAGGTACCTCAAAGTGTCAGTAGGCTTGCCTACTTATCCGTTTGGTAAGATCAATGTGTAGTACTGGTCACCAAAGGCAATCGAGAGCTGATTGGTCATGGTGAAGAAAGACTTGTATTTATGTAGCGCCTTTCATGACTTCGGGACATCCCAAAGCGCTTCACAGCCAATGAAGTATTATTTGAAATGTAGTCACTGTTGTAATCTAGGGAAACGTGGCATCTAATTTGTGCACAGCAAGCTCCCACAAACGACAATGATGTAAATGACCAGGTAATCTGTTTTAGTGATGTTGGTTGAGGGATAAATATTGGCCAGGACACCGGGGAGAACTCTTCAAATAGTGCCATGGGATCTTTTACATCCACCTAAGAAGGTAGACGAGGCCTCAGTTTAACATCTCATCCGAAAGACGGCTCCTTTGACAGTGCAGCATTCCCTCCGAACTGCACTGGAGTGTCAGCTTGGATTATGCACTCAGGTCTCTAGAGTGGGACCTTGTGACTCAGAGGCAAGAGTGCTACCATTGGGCCATAGCTGCAAGGTAGAAGTGTATACTGGGAATGGATTGGTCGAGGCAGAGGTGCATGCTGGAAAATGTAGTCATCATTTGTGAACGGTGGCCAGCAATTACTTTTCTTTCATTACTCACAAGAGCTGACTATTATGTCCAGGTGTGGGCTCGGGCAGGGGAAAGAGGGCAGTTTAGGACTCCAACTCCCGAAACAGGTGGGCATCGCTGTACCATTGCACTGATCGTCTTTTCCTGTCAGGACATTAAGGTACGCAGCATCGCTGCCCACTGGCACACCAGGAGTTCAACCGCCCCTTTAAGTATCAGATTGCCGGGATTCCTAACTCATGACACCAGGCTTCCTGCAGGTTTGCTTTATGTTCACCTTTACATAGCGAGCAGGAACAGACTCGAGACTCGGCCGAGACACTGACAGTTGATGCGTGGACTGTGTGTTTGTTTAAATATTTTAAAATCTGAAGTCAGCCTCCTCGGGCAAAGATCCTTTGCAGTAGCTCGCGGACAGTCCGTGCGCTGCCTCGTCTCCCCGATCCCATCTGTAAACAGCCGTCTCACGCTATGACAAGCTGTCCCGTCAGGTCCAGGGCAAACCAAAAGAAAGAAAGTACTTGTATATTTATATAGAGCCTTTCATGACCTCAGACGTCCCAAAGACCTTTACAGCCAATTAATTACTGTTTGAAGTGTAGTCCCTGTTGTAATGTAGGAAACACATGTAAAAGATCCCATGACACTTTTTCGAAGAAGAACAGGGGAGTTCTCCCCAGTGTCCTGGCCAATATTTATCCCTCAACCAACATCATTAAAACAGATTATCTGGTTGTTCATCTCATTTCTGTTTGTGGGACCTTGCTGTGCGCAAATTGGCTGCCACATTTCCTATATTACAACAGTGACTACACTTCTAAAGTACTTCATTGGCTGTAAAGCGCTTTGGGACGTCCTGAGGTCGTGAAAGGCGCTGCTACAGAACAGCAAGTCTGTCTTTTTTCTTTTCACTTGTTCCTTTATTAGTTGGAGAGCAAGAAAAGCAGAGGGAACAGCACCGAATCCCAGCTTGGTCTTAATCCCACAGCCGGGCAGGAGATTCAGCGACACATGGGGAAGTAAGTCTGTTGAGGACCACAAGTGAAGAACCAACACTCGCTGTCTAGGATAACATGAGAAAAACAGCCACGTGGGCAAAGCACCAGACTGTGGACACCACCGGACGGACCACCGCCTTTGGGGGAGTCCGAGAAATCTACTGGAGCTCGATGTGACGGTACTTCTGCGCTCTGTTGCTGGGTAGATCTCAGATGCATGGCAACAGAAAGTGACGTGGAGGAACTCCATTCCATTCACTGAAGTGGAACAGGAGGCTTCTCTCTGTCTAGCCCCCCCACATTTTTTCTTTTGCTTCTCCCAGACTTCTCGCAATTCTACCCATGGGTCTCCACCCATGTTGTTTTCTTATAGGACGCCAGGAGACATAAAGGAACTGCTTGGAGATGAAATCTCCCTCGGATTTCCTCTCTTGCCCTGTGGAGAAATGCCGGGTTAGCCCGGGACGAGGGTGCCGAGATCAGGAGCCGAGCAGACCCACATCCCGCCCACCCATGGGCCTCCTCTTCCCTACCGGCATGCTCCACATCCCGAGCCAGCAAACGGTCTGCTCTTAGTCCCTCCTCTGTTCTCTGAGCGTACAATCAGACAGACGGCCACGAAGTTTCCGTTTACCCTCCACCCTGCCTCCCAGCACTGACTCATCTCTCAGGCCCCACAAGAGAGAGATTAGTCAGAAACACTGCTCCATCTTGTCCTTCCCAACCTGCCACCTGCAGTCCGCTCCACTGTGAGTCACGCAGACAGATGTCAGGAGATTGAACGACTTGTTCAGCAGCTGTCCCATAATTAACTGAAATTTCCCCGCTGTTCAGTAACAAAACCGCAGCGAAACTTGGAAACTGGACATACATCCAAAAGGACACTGGAGTTGCTGTGAAAAACAGCAGCCAGAGGCCCTCCAGCCTGGCCTCTCCCGCTCGACGGGCCATTCCAATTCCCAACCTAGCAGTCAGGAGGTGCTAGGAGGCTGCTGGCAGCTCCTTTCCGCAGCCTACACTCAGAAGGGACTGGCCACTACCTCTGCGGCCCACTTCCGCTTAGCGACACTCTTTTGTGAGCATCCTCTCGGCAGAAACCCAGGAACACGACACTGGCAGAAGTTTTGAGCTCAAACGCACTGCAATCCCATGTTTGTGGCCGAACCTTCCCGCCTGTGACAGGGGAGTTAGCTTAATGCAGCACGCTGGCCAGTAAGGGCACAAAAAATTAACCACAGCAACCCTAGACTACTGAATTACATAGAATTTGCAGCACAGAGACAGGCCATTTGGCCCAACTGGTCCATGCTGGTGTTTATGCGTCACACGAGCCTCCTTCCGCCCTACTTCATCTCACCCTATCCACATATCCTTCTATTCCTTTCTCCCTCATGTATTTATCTAGCTTCTCCTTAAAGGCATCTATGCTATTCACCTCAACTACTCCCTGTGGTAGCGAGTTCCACATTCTCACCACTCTCTGGGTAAAGAAGTTTCTCCTGAATCCTTTATTGGATTTATTGGTGACTATCTTCTATCATGACCCTTACTTTTACTACATAACCAGTGCTACCACAGCAGCCCTCCCAAATACCATGGTGGAATCTGCAGCATCGGGAACAATGGGGAAATATCTGCGCATCAGAATTGAATTCTAGTTCTATTGTTGAGAGGCTCATTGAAAGGCCAAGGCCCACAGCACAGAAAAGCACCACGGGGAAAGACTGGAGGAATTAAAAATAAAACGGCCATAGCCCGTGCTCCTGACCGCTATCCTGCCGAAAGGTGAAAGTCCATGGGAATCGGATGAGGAGTGGATCGGTCGCGATACCCACCATGGTTGGATATTCTGCCAACACTCACTGTTTGGGCTCACACATGAAGGACGGCCCGCTTGGTCGAGGTAGTGGACAGCAGCCAGCACACGGGGAACTGTACCCCCGCCCAGTATGTGTCAGCGCCTTCGGGAAAAGAGATCTGGCATTTCGGACACTTCTTTCAACTCCTGACATGCAGCTGAAGGAAACTGTAAAAAAAAAAATCTGAAACTGCTGGAAACACGCAGGAGGTCAGTCAGCAGCGAAAAGACAGGCTAATGTTCCACGTGTCAGCCCTTCATCAGAACCTGTCTTACAGCCGACACACAAACATTGTCTCTTTTCAGATACTGACAGACCTGCTGTTTATTTCCAGCAGTTCTCTTTTTATGTTTTCGAAAGTCATGTCCAGCAGTCAGACTTCATTTCAGCATTTGTCAATGTTCTGTCTCTCGTTTCTTTGATAAGATTGGGTACCTCCAGTAAATATGACGGCACGCTGGCTCACAAAAGTAAAAGGCTGTGGATGCTGGGGGGAACAAATGGTGCTTTCAAGACAGAGGTTGATAGATTTTTTGTTGGGTAAGGGTATCAAGGGATACGGAGCAACAGCTAAATGGAGTTCAGATACAGATCAGCCATGATCCAATTGAATGGTGGAGCAGGCTCGAGGGGCTGAATGGCCTTCTTGTGTCCCTAACTTTGATCATTTCTGTCTTATATACTGAAGCCCGAGGGTCTGAGCCGACCTTAACTCTAAGGGACTGTGTAATGCAGGTCCTGCTCCAAATCTAACAGCTCGTTTTATTTTCATGGAGATGGAATCAACAGCACAGATACCATCACCTTGTTGCACGTAAACAAATATTGGGAAAACACTTTGTCACGCTTTCCCGAGTAAAGGTGATGCCCTCTTCAGATAACCAGTACGGGCCGTTTAAAGAGGATGAAACTGTTGCCTGGGGTGTTCCTTTATCCCGCGGCCCAGATTGATTTACGACATTGAGGGGTGGCAGGGTTAATGTGAACAGGATGTTGTTGGTACTCACCCGTCCGAATCCTGGTAATTAACGTTCAGCCTCTTTGTGGAGCCCAGGAGCTCTGTAATTGGAGAAAGAGAAAAGTGAATGAGACAGGAGGACACTAACTCTGTTAATGAGATAGTGAGACACAATAACTGCTAGAGAGAGAGACACACACACACTACCTCTGTTAGAGAGAGTGATTGACATGGGAGATTTTTTACTTCCCGACGCGCTGGGAGCAGGGTGTCCGGCAGCGGACGGAAACCCGGAAATCTCGGTTTCCCCGCACGCTGTGGAGGTTTAACTCCACAGTGTGTATCTTCTGACATTGACAGGTTCCCCGCCCGGAAGTCAGCCTGATTGACAGGCTTGGCTTCCAGTTGGGTGGGCAACGCTCCGGAGGAGGCCGCAGGACCAGGTAGGTCCGATCCAGTGGGAGGATCTGATTCCTGATCCGGGGGAGGGGTCCAATCCCCGATCCTGGGGGAGGGGTCCGATCCCCGATGAGGCGCCCAATCCGGGGCGGGGGATTTGGAGGGGGGGGGCGGTGGGGTGGGGTGGGTGGTAGGTCTGATGGTGAGGGAGCTTGGGAGGGCCGGGAAGAAGCACCCTTGTTCCTCCTGGCCCACAAGGAGTGCTCCCCGACACCGTCCTCACCTCGCTGCAATTGCCGGGTTTTCCAGCCCGGGAAACTCGGCCGGCCGCAGTAAAGCCTGCAAACAGGTTAAATCCGAGGCTTCCAGCTCATTATATTTATAATGCCAACCCGCCTCCCGGGAACAGGTTGGCTGCCCGCCTCTTGTGCCGGTCAGTAAAACCCGGAAGTTGCCCGCTTGTGGAGTCGGCTTCCGACACGCTTCGATTTTTTGCCCATTTAACCCGCCTCCCGCACCCACTCCCACCCGCTCACCCATGTTAAAATTCCCCCCACACTAACTCTGTTAGAGAGAGAATGAGCCACACTCTGTTAGAGAGAGTGACACACTATCTGTTAGTGTTAGTGCGTCTCACTTTCTCTGAGAGCAGTGAGAAGCACTAACATGCCAGCATCAGGTGAGGCCTCTAAGCCATGTTTACAAAATTATCGCAAAAATTTCCATTTGGAATTCACAGATTTCAAATCGAGCCACAAAGAACACGGTCAACAGTATAAACAGAGACTGGTATCCAAACCAACCCTGGTGTTTGCACCAGACTGATACTGTGGATTGTTACTGTCAGAAAAATCCACTTGCTCTTAATTGGTCACCTTAAGTTAACCTGGAGTGACCTGTAATGGCAGCCCAGTGACCTCCTAATACTTTACCCAGTGTTAGCAAACTCAAAATGCAATTTCCAGACACAACCCACTTTTTGGAGGGGCAGAATCTGAAGCTCCACTGCTGGGTATTATGAGGAATAGAATTCAAAAGCAGGGAAGTTATGTTCAACTTGCATCAAACCTTGCTTAGACCACACTTGGAGTACTGTGCACAGTTCTGGTCTCCATATTATGAAAAGGATATAGGCCCGGATTTTCCGATTGGAGGCTTCCTGCGTGCGGATGCCTCCGATCTGGAAAAATTCTACGAACTCACCGACACTTCCGCTCCTGGGCCTCTCCTGGTTCGCGCGCGCAGAGGCCCAGGTATCCCAGGGGAGCAGGCAGTTCGCAAGCGTCCCTGGGATCACGTGGGCCATGGGGAACCAATCAAAGAAGGGAATCCCCCTGCACACTTTTGACAGGTCTCTCAACTTAGACCTGTCAAAAGTATGTATGGAGATCACTCAAAAAACACACTAAAACATTAAATATTTTTTTTTTAAATCACGTATTTAAAATTAGTTAAAATTACATTAAATTAAATATTTTAAACAAAAATTTTATTTTTTGCGAAAAATAATTAAAGTTTTTTACGGGGCTAAAAATAAACTTACCTTTTTTAAAAGTATTTTTAAATTATAAATGAGTGGGAAAAAAGTAAATTTTTTTACTTTTTTAAACTCTTATGCTGGTAAAAGCAGGCCTTACGCCTGCTTTTACCAGACGTAAGATTTTTTAAGGTTTTCAGCGGGCGGAGGTTCTGCAGAAAGCGGAACACCCTGCCCGCAGAGGCCCTTCTCCCTGTTATCTGTTAAGAGGATTCTTGACAGATCGGAAGTGCCGGTTTTCAGCGCATGCGCTTCGCATGCCTGAAACCGGCACTTGCAAGGCCCCTACGGGTGTGTACACACCTCGTACACACCCGTGGTAGTCGGAAAATACGGGCGATAGAGGCACTGGAGAAGGTGCAAAATAGATTGGCAAGGATGATACCAGAACTGAGAGGTTATCACCAATGTTCCCTCTAATCTTTTTTTCGTGCACGTTCCCTTTAAATATGCACGGTCGTGCATGTGCGGTATCCCTTCCAATGGCAGCAGCTGGTGCGGGACCTCCCGATTGGTGCGTGGCTGAGCACCTTAGGGGGAAGGTTAGTTATAACTATCAGGAAAGACTGAACAGGCTAGGGCTCTTTTCTCTGGAAAAGAAAAGACTGAGAGAGGTCATGATAGAGGCCTTTAAGATTATGAAGGGGTTTGATAGGGTAGACGCAGAGAAGATGCTTCCACTTGTGGGGGAAGACCAAAACTAGGGGCCATAAATATAAGATAGTCACTAATGAATCCAGTGAGGAAATCAGGAGAAACTTCTTTACTTAGAATGTGGAACTCGCTACCACAAGGAGTAGCTGAGGCGAATAGCATAGATGCATTTAAGGGGAAACAAGATAAGGTCATGAGGGAGAAAGGAATAGAAGGATGTGCTGATAGGGTTGGATGAAGAGGAGTGGGAGGAGGCTCGTGTGGAGCATAAACACTGGCATAGACCAGTTGGGTCGAATGGCCTGTGCCTGTGCTGCCACGCTGGCTGCTATTGGCCAACTCAGTACAGCCAAGGGATGAATTTCACCCCCGCCCACTGAGTTGGCCACTGGGGAGCTGCTGTCTGGGATTTCTTAAAATATGTGGAACAACACTGTGGAACATCTATCTGTAATGTTCCATTTTGATAAAAACCATCAAACGGTCAAGGATTTTGATCAAGTGGGATTCAATTCTCTCAATTTGAGCGAAACACTATCCATTCAGTAACCACAACACTCACTCAATGCCAAAGCAGTGCCACTCAGCATTTCTTCACAAGTCTCTGTTTCTTGTGGTGAGATGAGAGGGCTGGGAGGAGGCTCGTGTGGAGCATCAACACCGCCATAGACCAAGTGGCCTGTTTCTGTCATGTAAATACTACACAATATGCTATTCAAATGCAAGCTGTTCTCACCTTCCTTCCTTTAGTTTCCACTTGTTTCTGTAAGTCTCACTCGCCCTACTCTCCCTCAACAGGGGGACTGAATGACCCTCTACAACATGGGGAATATATTGACCTTCCAGTCCGGGGTGTGGGGACATTATCCACCAACAAGGGAAACAAGCCGAGCCTCCAGCTTGGGTTGCCAACTATGGTTGCACGTAGTCCTGGAGTTTCATCGCATGACCTCTGGCGTCCAACCACCCTGCCCGATCAAACAGCACTTTTTTCCCCCCCATCTCCAGTATTTTTATAACTAATAAAAGTGTTCAAAGATCAATGAGAACAAAAACAATGGTTTTTTTGAATGCCCCTATTGATTTTTTTTTCTCCCGGGTTTGCTCGCAGCGGTGTCCAGGAGATGACGCTTTGATCCCTGGAGACTCCAAGGCAATCCTGGAGGGTTGGCGACCCCACTTCCAGCCAAGGAGCAGGGGGGGCTGACTAACTCTCTAGTAAGGAGAGCAGACCAATTGTCCTGCCTGAGGAGTAGGTCTAACCTCTTTCCAGAGAAGCACGACAAAGGGGCGACCTGGGGACGTGTTACAATTGCCAATTTTGAACAAATTCCTCTCGTGTGATGGAGGAGCCGAGTGGCTGCCCACTGGTCTAGACACTGGTGATTTAGATGGGTTTTTTGTGTTGAGTGTAAGATCAGTGTAGTGTGCACCAATTCCATACAGTTAATCATTACCTTTGTTTTCATTAACTATAGGACAATATTACACAGTACAGTGAACTGGCTGGGAACAAAGAGCAGCTAAATCACCAACATCTACTGCCTGGGGTCACCATCTGTCCAGTTTTGGACCAAGCACTCCAGTTATTTTTTTTAAATGAATGAATTGCCTGGGAACTTTCTAAATTATCAACTAGATGCCAGAAGTCTGATCTACAAAATGCAAGCCCATTTTCTGCCCACCTCATGCTCCTGTGTTTCTCAGTTATTGAGGTATTCAATGGATTTTCTCCAGTAGCAGAGCAAGTGTTGCAACTCCAGCCACGATCACACCCCCCTGCTCCGCCCCCATCCTCCTCCACGTCTGTTTTTAGACTTTGGATGAGACGTTAAATCGAGGCCTCGCCTGCCCTCTCAGGTGGACGTAAAAGATCCCACGGCACTATTTGAAGAAGTGCAGGGGAATGCTCCTGATGTCCTGGCCAATATTTATCCCTCAACTAACATCACTAACAAAACAGATTATCTGGTCATTCTTTCACTGCTGTTTGTGGGAGCTTGCTGTGCGCAGATTGGCTGCCACATTTTCTACATGATTACACTTCATTGGCTGTAAATCGCTTTGGGACATCCTGAGGTTGCGAAAGGAGTTTGGGAACTCCAGATGTGCAAACCACAAGCATGAACTTGCATCGTCCCACTCTACACTTGCATTGTCCTTGTCCAACAATCTTGTTATTAACTTATCTCTGGTCTAACTATTCCAGCCTGATTCTTTCCTATCCATCCCCTCTGCTGTACAGGTTAGGAAGAAAGGAGTTAACACAGTTGTATCCCACAGCGCGTCCTCTGTCAGCTGATGATAGATTAACAATGGCAACAATCCCCAGCCCGCATTGGATCCTCTCACCAGGCTGAACAAGCCCTGCTAAGGAGGAACTGATCTGCTCACTGTGTATATCAGCTCACCTGCTGCTGAAACCCTCATCCATGCTTTGTTATCTCTAGACTCAACTATTCCAATGCTCTCCTGGCCAGCCTCTCCCCGACCACTCCCCCCCATAAACTTGAGTTCATCCAAAACTTTGCTGCTGGTATCCTAACTTGCACCAAGTCCCGTTCACCCATCACCCCTGTGCTCGCTGACCTATCTTGCCTCCTGGTCCGGCAACGCCTTGATTTTAATATTCTCATCCTTGTTTTTAAATCCCTCTATGGCCTTGCCCCTCCCGATTTCTGTAATCTCCTCCAGCCCTACAACCTTCTGAGATTCCGCGCTCCTCCAATTCTGGCCTCTTGCGCATCCCTTATTTCCTTTGTCCCACCATTGGTGGCCATGTCTTCAGCTGCCTAGGCCTTAAGCTCTGGAATTTCCGCCCTAAACCTCTCCTCCTTAAAGACACTCCTTAAAGCCTACCTCTTTGAGCAAGCCTTTGGCCACCTGTCCTAATATCTCATGTGGCTCGGTGTCAAATTTTGTTTACTAACACTCCTGTTTTTTATTACGTTAAAGGTGCTATATAAATGCAAATTGTTGTTGTAGTGACATTGTAAGTATGCTCACAAAGACTTTTGCTGTAGTAAAGATGTTTCAGAAACACGATTTTGCAGGAAAAGCCCACCCAAGGAAATCTTTGTGAACACATTTACGATGTCACTACACATGGTGAGCAGCACAGGTCTTCACCCTGCACAGAAAGAAAAAAGACTTGCATTTCTATCACGCCTTTCACGACCACCGGACGTCTCAAAGCGCTTTACAGCCAATGAAGTACTTTTGACGTGTAGTCACTGCTGTAATGTGGGAAACGCAGCAGCCAATTTGCGTACAGCAAGGTCCCACAAACAGCAACGTGATAATGACCAGATAATCTGTTTTTGTTATGTTGGTTGAGGGATAAATATTGGCCAGGACACCGTGGAGAACTCCCCTGCTCGTCTTCGAAATAGTGCCATGGGATCCTTTACGTCCACCTGAGAGAGTAGACGGGGCCTCGGTTTAACGTCTCATCTGAAAGATGGCACCTCTGACAGTGCGGCGCTCCCTCAGCACTGCACTGGAGTGTCAGCCTAGCTTTATGTGCTCAAGTACCTGGAGTGGGACTTGAACCCACAACCTTCTGACTCAGAGGCGAGTGTGCTACCAACTGAGCCACAGCTGACACAGGGAAGAGAGTAACTGTGACACCAATGGCGCTCACCACAGCTGTGTGAAGATTGTGTTTTACTGAGTCTCTGCTGCTCGTTAGGTGTTGACTTAAAGCGAGCAGACAATCACGAGTACCAGACAGGTGCACAGCCAAGTTACAATCCACCATACTGAAAATTAAACTGTGCACGGAATTCTCTTCACAACCTGCGGCTTCTCACATGAGCCCACAGTAGTCTGGACAGACTGCCCTCAATATTGGTGGATCAGTAAAAGATTAAGTTATAGCAATTCAACACTCCCTCACTAATCACTCAGGAACACCGCTGGCTGGTCTATCAATTGTCATTGTGAAAGGCAGTCTTTGTCGATCCTTAGCAACCCAAGCCTGGTGCCATTCTATACTGAGGCCTATATGGTTACTAAGACAACGAGGCCTTGAAAGGTCATACCTCGTTGCTGAGCCACTGAATTCATAATAGCTCATTCACTATTTCTAAGCTGATTGCGCTGCAATAGTTATTTCTCGGTTCCTGAGCTGCCAGTGGTTTTTAATAACACTCTCTCTGGGAACTAGCCGCAGCCGTTTCTCCTGCTGACTTCGGACAGGCCCTGAACCAACAGGAAACGTTTGCAGAATCTGACAATAATTAAAAGTCAGAATTGCTTAAGATTCAACCCTGACCTTTGTGCCTCGAATGTAATAACAAAAGGGGTGTGGCCCTCTGTGGGGCTGAAGGCTACGCCCCAGTAAAGGCACAGGTGCCAGCTGAAAGGTGGCAGGTTACTGGCACGGGTAAGATATTATTCGGTGACTATTGCAAGGCCCAAATCGGACACAAAATCTTTCATCCGCACTTCCAGCCAAAGTAAAAGGCGGGAGATGCGGTTTGTAAAAGAAAGTCCAGATTCCAGGCTTGCCAACTCTGGTTGGCCAGTTTCCTGGAGGTTTCGTCACATGACCTCCCGCCTCCAACCACCCCGCCCGGTCTAACAGCCTTCCCCTCACCCCCTCGATCCCTAAAACTTTTACAACTAATAAACAAAGGTGTTCTAAAAAATAAACAGAGCTGACAACTAGAGAGACAGAGAGGCGAATTGAAGCATCGCAAGCAGAGGTCAGTGAAATTTCTGGTGCATAATATTCCAGGCATTGTCAAGCATAGATCGTTCACACACTGCCATCCTGTGCATCCATTTACACACTGCCATCCTGTGCACCTCTTTTTTTTATTAGTTCATGGGATGTGGGCGTCGTTTGCAAGGCCAGCATTTATTGCCCTTCATTGCCCTTGAGGTGGTGGTGGTGAGTCGCCTTCTTGAACCGCTGCAGTCCGTGTGGTGAAGGTACTCCTACAGTGCTGTTAGGGAGGGAGTTCCAGGATTTTGACCCAGCAACAATAAAGGAATGCCGATATACTTCCAAGTCAGGATGGTGTGTGATTTGGAGGGGAACTTGGAGGTGGTGGTGTTCCCATGCGCCTGCTGCCCTTGTCCTTCTAGGTGGAAGAGGTTGCGGGTTTGAGAGGTGCTGCCGAAGAAGCCTTGGCGAGTTGCTGCAGTGCATCTTGTAGATGGTACACACTGCAGCCACAGTACGCCGGTGGTGGAGGGAGTGAATGTTTAAGGTGGTGGATGGGGTGCCAATCAAGCGGGCTGCTTTGTCCTGGATGGTGTCGAGCTTCTTGGGTGTTGTTGGAGCTGCACTCATCCAGGCAAGTGGAGAGTATTCCATCACACTCCTGACTTGTGTCTTGTAGATGGTGGAAAGGCTTTTACACACTGCCATCCTGCGCACCCTATTTACATGTGCCTGTAATATAACTGTATGTATAACACTGTACAGGTTCCTTTTACACTGGACATGTACCTGTGATATTGTACATAGGCCTGTGGCACTTCATATGTGCTTTTAACACTGTACATGTGTCAGGAACAATGTTCCCTTTAAGCTGCGCCACACTCTGAAGCTCCCGCGCAGCCGGCCCACTGGCATTTAAATGGAAAAAACACACATGCGCGGAATTTTAAATGGTCTGTGCAGCCTCTTAAAGGGGCCGCGCGGCCCAAAAAAATAGAGGGAACATTGGTCAGTAATATATCTGTATCTCTGACGTACAGTAAAGAAGATAAGAACAAGAAGAGGCCATTCAGTCTCTTGAGCCTGTTCCGCCATTTAATTAGATCATGGTTGATTTGTATCTTAACTCCATGTACCCGCCTTGGTTCCATATCCCTTAAGGACAGAATGAAAATATAGAATAGGTTTTTGAAATAACTTACATTAGATTAAGCAGACAATGATGAAGCAAAGTGGGTTCTGTCGCTTTAATAATGATTTAAAAGCTGTAAAGACTTAGGGTAGTTGAGTGCGTTTGGGAGAAATGTCAGCACTCTCAGAGAACAGTTTGTGAAACAGATTAATTAGAGACACCAGGAAGGAGCAGGAGAAATTCACTGACTCTGCAAAACCCGAGAGTTAAGGAAACACTCTGAAAGCTTTTAGTTACAGCTCAAAAACACTGAGGGGTCAGGGCACAGACAAAGAAAGCAACTGGAGATGTTGAGTGGTTTGATAAACCACGAGCCAGGCTTGGGAGAGGCGGCTGCAGATGGTTGCTTAATCACGTCTGGTCTCTCACACAAATGCTACTTAATCATTTTGAAATTTGTCTCTGCAATTTTTCCACTGTTGTTTCAACTGCCCTTCCCCCACTATTCCCTGGCGCCTGTGCTCTCCTCAGCGGCAGAGAGCTGCCTCCTACAGAGCCCTCCAAGAGCATAACCGATGCCAACCTTGTTAATTGGGCGCAAAGTGTGCAGGAAAACCCCACTTCAGGCAGTTTTCAATTCATGTCGCTAAGATCTCCCCTCCTCCCACACCATGAAGCCCCTATTGAAGTACAGATCCCAAGGGTACAAGAATATTCTACACTGCTCCTGTCCTGAAAGTACCGAGTCTTGCTTTGATATGGTTCCATGGGCACTGGCTGCCCTCTGGTACCTCATCCAAGTGGCCGTTCTTCATGTGTGAGTATCAGTGGCTATGCAGCTGTTAAAGGCATCACAGCTGAGCCTGATCCTGTTCTCGCTCAACACACACACGCACCTCCAATCAGGTGTCACCTTTTCCTGATCAGCAGTGGGGGGTTCTCTACTCTCTGGGGCACTGAGGCCAACTGCAGCACCCAAACTGGTGTGTTCTGATTGGGGAGTTTGTCAAAAGTAAATTGAGAAACCGATTCCCCTCCCTCCAGAAAAGATCACTGTAACACTGTGGCTCAGTTGGTAGCACATCGTCTCTGAGTCTGAAGGATGTGGGTTCAAGTCCCACTCCAGAGATTTGAGCACAGAAACTAGACTGACACTCCCAGTGCAGTACTGAGGGAGTGCTGCACTGTCGGAGGTGTCGTCTTTTGGATGAGACGCTAAACAGAAGCCCCGTCTTCCCCCTCTGAGGTGGACGTAAAAGATCCCGTGGCACTATTTCTAAGAAGAGCAAGGGAGTTCTCCCCGGTGTCCTGATCAACAGTTATCCCTCAACAAACAGCAATTAAACAGATTATCTGCTCATTTATCTCATTGCTGTTTGTGGGACCTTACTGTGCACAAAATGGCTGCCGCGTTTCCTACAGTACAACAGTGACTACACTACAAAAGTACTTCATTGGCTGTAAAGCGCTTTGGGACATCCTGAGGTCATGAAAGGCGCTATATAAATGCAAGTCTCTTTCTTTCAACATTAAAATGTAGAGTAAACACTGCCCCCTGAAACAATGTAAAAAAAAACATAATCGGGGAAGAGGAGCCAAACTCAGAATGAGCTAGTTTGTGGAAACCCGGGGAATTCAATGCACAGACTCTTGGAACCAGTCCTCAGCACAAGCTTACGACAACTGCAGCTTATATCGAACTCTCTTCCTTTAGGGTAAGTGAGAGCACTTCAACTATAATCTTATTTACTCTGCGTCTGCGGAGTTTAAGCACCATCGATGCTAAGTGGATTATCGGGTGTCCCAGAGGACTTTATGCAGAACAGTACCGCAGTGAGGTTACTGCGAAGGGATCCCGGGGGAGCGGTGCACTTTGAGTACGCTTAATTTTCTTGATTTATCTTAAACGCTGAGGGACTTCTTTCTAAGGGTGCGGAAGCGAGGGTTTCCCGGGGGACAGTCTTTCCAATAGCACACTTTACACTGACAGTGATGTACTCGTTCTACGGTAACTGATCAGGTCTCAGCACTGGCAGTGCATGTAATCCCAAATGGGATAGTGTTCTTGCCTATGAGTTCAGTAGCTGCCACCAAACTGCAACAGAAACTGTGCTTTATAGTATCCTTCTGCCATAAATAGTTTTTTACTCTTCTCTTCTCGTATTGTGCCGGGATTCAGTATTGTAAGCACCGGCAGCCCACTACCCGAACCAGCGAGCTAATGAACCATGTGGGTCATCGCAGCCGAGCCTCCAGCAGGTCCTCGTCTGACATCCACATGTATGCAATAGAAGTCAGCTGTGGCTCAGTGGGTAGCACTCCCGCCTCTGGGTCAGAAAGTTGTGGGTTCAAGTCCCACTCCAGGGACTTGAGCACATAATCCAGGCTAACACTCTAGTGCAGTGCTGAGGGAATGCTGCACTGTCGGAGGTGCCGCCCCTTGGGTGAGACGTTAAACCAAGGCCCCGTCTGCTCTCTCAGGTGGACGTAAAAGATCCCACGGCAGTCTTTCGAAGAAGAGCTGGGGAGTTCTCCCTGGGGTCCTGGACAATATTTATCCCACAAACACAGATGATCACATTGTGCTGCCATGTTTCCTACATTACAACAGTGACTACACTTCAAAAAGTACTTCATTGGCTATAAAGCGCTTTGGGATGGCCTGAGGCTCTCCTTCGAAAAGTGCCATGGAGGCTCAATAGCCTGGCATTAGGGAAACAAAGTCACTTGTTTTCTGCTCTGATGAGTAAGCAGCCAGTGTTCACAGTCTCAGTTACAAAGAGAGCCAGACTGAATGAGGCTTTCGATACACCCTCCAGTTCACGGAGGGGAGGGGAGGGGGGGGGCAGGGCCCTCCTTCTTATACAAAGTTTGTTCTGTTTCAAACACTTTGCGTCCGCATTGTGAGCAGCCCACTGGCAGGCTAGCTCGGCACATTCTTGCCTTGACCTATTCAGCACAAATTCCCCCCCTGCCCTTTGTCCCTTGAACAATAACTGGGCCGTTTTGTGATCTTTCTTCAACTTCCCTTCCCCGATTAGGATTCCTAGTCATTTGAGTGAAGCGGCATTCCTCAGGATGAAAAAAAAAGGACCGGCTTCAGTCAGAAAGGTTCCTCTGCATTTTCTGAAGAGTCCTTCATGGTACAAATGTCAGCCATGGCTCAGTGGTAGCTCTCTCGCCTCTGAGTCAGAAGGTCGTGGGTTCAAGTCCCATTCTAGAAACTTAAGCACAAAAATCTAGCCTGACACTCCCAGTGCAGTGCTGAGGGAGCGCTGCACTGTCCGAGGTGCCGTCTTTTGGATGAAACGTTAAACCGAGGCCGCGTCTGCTCCCTCAGGTGGAAGTAAAAGATCCCATGGCACTATTTTTGAAAGGTCGAGCAGGGGAGTTATTCCCGGTGTCCTGGCCAATATTTAGCCCTCAATCGACATCACTAAAACAGATTATCTGGTCATTATCACATTGCTGTTTGTGGGAGCTTGCTGTGCGCAAATTGGCTGCTGCGTTTCCCACATTACACTTCAAAAGTATTTTGTTGGCTATAACGTGCTTTGGGATGGCCTGAGGTCGTGAATGGAGCGATATAAATGCAAGTCTGTCTTTCTCATGCTCAGTTGACTGACAATAGGTGCGACACCCTGTCGGCTATTGTGTTGACTTTATTCTTTTACTTTTAATTGTGCCCGTGTTTTCTCTCCTCCCCTTCCAAAAGCGCTGACTCTTGTTGTCTCTCTCTCCCCCTCACGCCAGTTGATGCATCCACCCGCTAAAGCCAATGAGATCAGGAAATTAGCAATCCCAATTTGGAACATATATCGCCGTTCCTTCATCGTCGCTGGGTCAAAATCCTGGAACTCCCTCCCTAACAGCACTGCGGGAGTACCTTCACCACACTGACTGCAGCGGTTCAAGAAGGCGGCTCACCATCACCTTCTCAAGGGCAATTAGGGATGGGCAATAAATGCCTGCCTTGGCAGCGACGCCCACATCCCAAAAATGAATTTTTTAAGAGAATCAGTGTAGTGAACCTGCAGCCTGGTGCATTGTCACTCCACAGACTGTGCTGCCCGGGCTCACAGAGAACCATTCAAGTTACATAAACGTATACTAATAGTAATAGTATGATATCAGGGCTTAAAGGGTTAGATTATATGAGGACAGATTGCTTTAAATTTTATTCCCTTGAGCTTAGAAGGTTGAGGGGTGATTGAATGAAGGTGTTTAAAATGATAAAGGGATTCGACAGAGTAGATACAACCAACATCACTGAAACAGATGGTCTGGTCATTTATCTCATTGCTGTTTGTGGGATCTTGCCGTGCACAAATTGCCTGCTGCGTTTCCTACATTACAACAGTGACTACACTTCAAAAAGTATTTAATTGACTGTAAAGCGCTTCCTATGGGGAATTCCATTGATCTTTTGCCGGAGTTAGTTGTGAAGCGCTTTGGAACGTCCTGAGATTGGGAAAGGCGCTATACAAATGCAAGTTCTTTTCAACCTCAGGCTTTTTGCTGCACAGAGATCTCGCAGGCTTTCATTTGACCATTCCATTCCACTCAATCCCACCAGTGTAGCTTGATCTCAGCCAGCCATTCCTGAAATATGGGATGCCAAATGATTTAACATCACTTATTCGGGGTGGTGGTGGGGAAGATGGGAAGGTAGCAACTGCTTTCTATTTATTCTGCACCCCAATAGCCTCCCCTCTTCTGAAGGTGCCAATTCTTTGCTCCATGAGCACTAAGTACCCTCTGGTACCTCGCACAATCGTCCATTATTAGAGATGGAGTGCTGTCAGGCTGTTCGACCAGGGGATGCGCAACCTGATCTCACACGCACCTTCCTGCAGTGCAGAGGGCGCGGAGGTGGGGGGGAAGGAGGGAGGGATGAGGTCACTGCACAGCAGTCAGGATCAGGAACTTCGGTTGATCTTACTCCCCCCTCCGTCGCTGAAGCCTAATGCAGCGCCGGAGGTTACCCAGCGTCAGCGGCGCTGCCCTTACCCTCTACAGAAGCTCTCCGAATGGGAAGGCGGAGTGCATCCGGCCGCCTGACCTCTTTCAAAGGAGTGAAATAGCTGTTTAATAGAAACCAAGTGAACACAATCTGAACAAGCAGAACACCAGCCAAGTAGCAAGTGCCCTGTGTCAGTCAGTGGTTTCCTGTTTGGTTAAGCAGCGTTCCACACTCCACTTCAGTCGTCCTCTGTGTGCGCGCACATCTACTAGTGTTATTTTATCTATTCCCAGTAGCCTTTTACTGGCTCCGTTTTAATGCTGTTAGTTGTCAACATGTTTCTAAATTTCTCAGACACCCGTGGCTCAGTGGGTAGCACTCTCGCCTCGGAGTCCGAAGGGCGTGGGTTCAAGTCCCACTCCAGAGGTCTTTGGCTCTGTGGGTAAGTGCATGATCATCTGAAGAAATCAAATAGCATTAAACCGAGGCCCCCGTCTGCCCTCTCAGGTGGATGTAAAAGATCCCACGGCACTATTTCGAAGAAGAGCAGGGGAATTCTCCTCGGTGTCCTGGCCAACAATTATCCCGCAACCAAAATCACTAAAACAAATGATCTGGTCATTATCTCATTGCTGTTTGTGGGATCTTGCTCTGTGCAAATTGGCTGCGTTACAACAGTTCAAAAAAGGACATCATTGACTGTAAAGTGCTTTGGGACATGCTGAGGTCATGATGGTGCTATATAAATGCAAATCCTTTCAAGCCTTTAAAACCTACCTCTTTGACCAAACTGTCCTAATATCGCCTTATCTGGCTCAGTGTCAATTTGTTGTCTGATTACGCTGCTGTGAAGTGTGCCGTGGGAGGTTTTACTATGTTAAAGGTGCTATATAAATACAAGTTGTAAATATTTATGGATTTATGGTGGCTCAGTATTTACGGTACAGGACTGCTTGGAGTTCAAATTCCACCTTGGCAAGTTATAAGTTTGAATTCAAAAAGATCTGGCAATTTGCCGGCCAGCACCCAAACAAAAACAATTACCATGAAACCTGCCGGATTGTCAGAAAAACCCAAACTCGCTTTAAAGTCTCTTCCGAAAGACAGCACCTCCAACGGTGCAGTACTGCCCTGGAGTGCCTGCCTGGAGTGGGGCTCGAAGTGCCAAGATTGAGCAGCCCCAGTGAGCTCTTCTGCCCGATTCTCCACACTGTGAGGAAGTGCCACGGCTCTGGTCACTACCTCCCCACAATGGCATGGTCGCGCGCCATACCCCAGCAAGTCCCATCACTCCAAAGTAAGTTACTCAACACTACTTCCAATGATGTACTTCCCCCCAATGGCTTTATATGGTAAACGTACCCCGAGCCCGAGGTTTGATTCCCAGTCTGTGCGCACTCGTTACCTCACTCATTAACCGCTCATTAACCACTCGATCCCTCGCTCGTTAACCACTCGATCCCTCGCTCGTTAACCACTCGATCCCTCGCTCGTTAACCACTCGATCCCTCGCTCGTTAACCACTCGAGCCCTCGCTCGTTAACCACTCGATCCCTCGCTCGTTAACCACTCGATCCCTCGCTCGTTAACCACTCGAGCCCTCGCTCGTTAACCACTCGATCCCTCGCTCGTTAACCACTCGATCCCTCGCTCGTTAACCACTCGATCCCTCGCTCGTTAACCACTCGATCCCTCGCTCGTTAACCACTCGATCCCTCGCTCGTTAACCACTCGATCCCTCGCTCAGGTTTGATTCCCAGTCTGTGCTGTGGCAGTAGGGGGGCGCTAGAATTGGCCTTCAGCACCCTTGGGTTAGGGGTGGGGAAGCCAGCCAAGGTTACAGCTCCTGATCACTGTCCAGTGACCCCTGCCGGAAATCACACACCTGTGGGTGTCAGACGGGGCTCGGCTGTGAAGTGGAACCCCATCAATCGGCCTCCCTCAATGTCTAGGTTCCCGCTTGGGCGAGGTGCCCACAGGCAGTTGGCGCCGGTGGCACCATGCTCCAGCATGAATCGGTGCCGCCCGGAGAGAAAGGGGCGAAGAGTACTTCAAAACGTATTATTAACAAAAGGAGACTCTACATAGAGAAAAGGACGATATCTACCCAGCTCGTATATCAGTCAACACAGGCGTCAAGGGTTAAGCCACACCAACCTGTCTGAGTGCAGGAACTTGTCTGACCCATGGTTTTTTCCTGAACTTCTTTGAGAATTAACACCAGAAAGAAGCAGCTTCTTCAACAGTCACTGACGATCACATCAGCTTCCGGGCCCTTGCCTGATGACCCTCTAATCTGACAGTGCCCATGGATCGCTTCTTCTCAGAGAGCTGTCCGTACGACCATCCTTCGCCGCTCTGCCCTCCCGTCTCCCCACGGCTTCCCCGGGAGCAGCTGCTTCCAGTCTGCACCTGGCTTCCTTTCCCCCCTTTTTCTTTCTGAGCTGAGTGTTTTCTCGGAGGGAATTTGAAAGGGAAGCTCGCTCTGCTGTAACAAGTAGATTCAGAACCCAGTCACGCTCGGACGTGCTGCCGGAATTTCACTTTCCTCTGTCTTCGCTTAAGCTCCAGAAAGGGGAGACAGGAAAGTACTCGACACTTTTAGGCTGAAATAGCTTGCCTTCCTCCCTTCGGACACTTGGGAGATTTCCCTCCCGCTTAAAAAAAATATTGACCAGTCACACATCAACCTGCTCACATTTGCAGAAATCCACGCTTCTTGGGGTCAAACATTTTCTTTAAGTGTTTGAGGGTTTGTTTTACCCTCCCAAGTAAAAGCTCAAGGGAGCCACTTCATTATCCAAGTCTTCAAGAATGAATCCTTCGACGCAACAATTTGTTTATGTGTCCTGTATAAACCACCAGTTGCCAGCAACAGTCCTCTCCCGGCACTCCCCTCAGGTGGCAATCTCCCCTTCCTGTCTCTGCTGCCTTTCGCTTGAATCGATGCGTCTCAGAGATGCCAAGCCTCTTGCGGCGGGAGCCAGCTCACACGAGAGGGGGAGTGACTCCAGACATCGAGGACAAGTGTCAGCGCTGAAATTAGCTGACGCCCTCCATCTCGGAGAGCCACACTTTCAAAGTGCCCAGTGCCTCCCAGCCGCCGAGACTCGCCCACAGCTGAATTGTGACTCTTGATAAGAATCACTCGGTTCAAAGCAGAGCTGTTCCTCCTCCTTCGCCCCCCCCCCTTCCCCCGAGAGCTTCCCCCTTCCCCCCCCCCTCCTCCAGATAACATTGATTAACAGCGTGTGAGAGGACTAATTAAACGCTGTTCACACACCGCAGCTCCACATAGTTGGCAGATCAGTTGAAGGAAAATGAAAGGGAGGAAAAAGGCGGAGCCAAAAGAACAACCAGCCTCTTCATTCAGGGAGAAAACTTGCACGGGACCCTCTTTACAGCTTTTTAAGAAAATGTTTTTAACTCAATTCTCTCTTATAAGACCGTTTCAAAACTCCAGCCAGGCATGACAGAAGGCTGAATTCCTTGTTTGTGCTCCCACTTAATTTATTCCTTCAAGTTATCTATCCCGCTCTTTCAGCTATGGTCCCCAGCTCTCTTACAGCAGCTTTTTAATTCTCCTGTCAGATGTAAAACTCCCAATTTTAATTGATGTTCTCTCCCTCTCCCTAATTGGATCTGCGTTCAAAGGCAAGCGCATTGTTCAAGCTAGACCCGGGTCTCTGCAATGGCATTCTGATTGCTGGAAGGTGCCCACTCTCTCTCTCCAATTCCCCATCCCACGGCACTACTCGATGAAGAGCAGGGAAGTTCTCCCGATGTCCTGGCCAACATTCCTCGCTCGGCCAACACCAGAAAAATAACAGTTTGACCGATCAATCATCTCCTGAGATCGTGCTGCCCACCCAAACGACTGCCACATTTGCCATCCTACCAACACTCACAGTTGAGCCTCACACGTGAGGAATGGGCATGTAGATGAGGTACCAGAGGGCAACCTGATGTCAGTTGAACCACACCCAAGCACCTTCACTTTCAGAAAAGATGGGGACAAAAATGGGGGGAAATTTTTTTAATTCTAATGCAAGATGTGGGGCTGATGGGAGCAGGGTGCTAGTGAGAGCAATCCAAGTAACATGTTCTGCTATGAATCCAGATACAACGTAGACAGCACCGTTGACATAGGCAAACATCCCAAGGTGTTTGGAACAAAGGGAGAGTGCTAAATAAACTAAGGAGGAAGTGGGAGAAGAGTGGGGTGACTGGAGGTGCTGTCAAAGTGGGAAGTTTTGAAGAGGTTTTGAAGGTGGGGAAGAGATGCAGGAAGAGTGAGGGTTTAGGAAAACAATTGTAGAGTGCCGGGCCCTGATGGATGGAGGCTCTGCCCCTGATGATGAAACAGGAGGGAGAGGTAGGACACACAGAAGTCCAGATTCAGTAGAGAAGGGGGTGCAAATTGAAACACAGGGCTGGAGGAGGTGGCAGAGATAAAGTAGGGCGAGGCCATGGAGCTTTAGAGTTCAATGCACTGGGGCTGGGACCAAGTGATGGTCACCAAGGGCTGGGGTGATGAGTGCATAACGGGTGGGGTAACGAGCCCAGACTGTTAAGCTATTCAACCATGGCAGTGAAATATCAAAGTGAGACCGATCGCATCGTCATCAGAAATCCACACTTTCCATCAAGGGTCACCGGATAGTAATCAAGAGGAGATAGTAATCGGGAGGTGGCGGGGGAAGAGATAGGAATCAGAAAGGGGGGGGGTAGGAATCGGGGAAGATGATAATCAGGAGGAGGACCTCTTAGCTGCTATTGGTTCCCCTCCCCCGCATGGAGGTGACTATAGCACCCTTGGTACTGCCCTGGCTGAAATCGGCTACCTCAGCACAGCCAGGGTTCAAGCCATACTGGATGGAGCCTCAAGCCTGTAGGGGAGCTTGAAATTTGGCTTTCCATCAGTTGATGGGCTTCCTGCCTGAGGACTGACATCAATCACATCCAATTTCAAGTGCGCTGGAGCTATTGCAACAATTCTGTGAGATCACCCCCTCCCCCACAGAATGTCACTGAATTGTCAACCTGCATCGAATGGGGGGGGTTTTCATTGGCTGAGTGGCTTTATGCCCATGGATGCTTTCAATCATATCTAATTTCTATTGCCTGACCTCCCTTGCTGTACAAACCCTCAGCGTAGGAGTGCTGGCATATCAACATATAGCGCCGCCAATCTAACAACCTTCTACTCCCAACATCCATGGCCGTTCTGGTGCTCTCCATCCAGATCCCCCCCCTCCCCTGCTCTCCATCCAGAACACGGTTGGATGCTGCTTGTTCTTTGCACTCTTGGAGCCACTTGTGATTGGTTGGGGTTTGCTTTCTTCTGCTGGCCTGGAGTGGATATTCCAATTGGTTGAGCTACCCATGATCACGGCTCCCCTCTCCATACTATGTCACTGGTGTTTCCATGGTGCTGAAGTCTGGCGTTTTCACCCGTCTTACACACCATTTTAGCAGATAACCAATAAACAGTAACCAAGGGAGTAAAACTCACACAATAATCAAAAAACACTCGCATACTCTACTTTTCCTCTTACTATTTTACCAACAAATGCACAGAAGGGTTAAAGTTCACATGCATACGTCATGGGACGATAAATATTGCCCAATGACGGTGTCTATTACTCATTTTTTATTTACTAATCCGAAATGAGCAATTAGCCACATGTGGATTCCCAATTAACCACATGTGGCTAGTGGTTAATGTACTGGACAGCACTGCCCTAAATAACTGATGATGTACTCCTGCACATGGAACAGCTCCTCCCCTCACAAAGAACTATCTACCGGATGCACTGCAGCAACTTGCCAAGGCTTCTTCGACAGCCCCTCCCAAACCACGACCTCCACCACCTAGAAGGACGAGGGTAGCAGGTGCTTGGGAACACCATCATCTCCAAGTTACCCCTCCAAGTCACACACAATTCAGGCTTGGACATATATAGCCGTTGCTTCATGGTCACTGGGCCACAATCCTAGAACTCCCACCCTAAAGGCACTGTTGGAGCACCTCCACCACACAGACTGCAGCGGTTCAGAAGATGGTTCACCACCACCACCTTCTCAAGGGCAACTAGGGATGGGCAATAAATGCCGGCCTTGCCAGCGATGCCCACATCCCGAGATGGAATAATAAAAAAAGAACACTGCGCTCCGCAGGCTGAAATGCTACTCCCTCTGTTTACCTTCCTCAGTGCGTCCAATGCAAGCTCATTATTAGAGGCAGCAGCATACATGGCCCAACACCAGTGCCAATAGTGGTATTCCAAGGGGAGGTAGTTCCGCTGGAGTCGTCTCCGATGGCAAAGTACTCTCAGCGTCAACAGTGTCAGCTGTGGCTCAGTGGGTAGCACTCTCGCTTCTGAGTCAGAAGGTTGTGGGTTCAAGTCCCACTCCAGGCACTTGAGCACATAAAGCTAGGCTGACACTCCCAGCGCAGTGCTGAGGGAGCGCCGCACCGTCGGAGGTGCCGTCTTTCGGATGAGACGTTAAACCGAGGCCCCCGTCTGCCCTCTCGGGTGGAGGTAAAAGATCCCAGGGCCACTATTTTGAAGAGCTAGGGGAGTTCTCCCCGGTGTCCTGGGGCCAATATTTATCCCCTCAACCAACATAACCAAAAACAGATCATCTGGTCATTATCACGTTGCTTGTTTGTGGGAGCTTGCTGAGCGCAAATTGGTTGTCGCGTTTCCCACATTACAACACTTCAAAAAAAGTACTTCATGGGCTGTAAAGTGTCCGGTGGTCATGAAAGGTGCTATATAAATGCAGGTGTTGACGATGGTTTGGAGTTCGACCTCCGAGTGAGCGCAGACGCAAGCGTCGTCTGCATACTGTAATTGATGGACGGGTCACATTGTCCGCATGCCCGATACGAGATTCCCAAAACAAGCGCTCTACTCGGAGCTCTGGCACGGCAAGAGAGCCCCAGGTGGGCAGAGGAAACGCTTCAAGGACACCCTCAAAGCCGCCTTGAAAAAGTGTAACATCCCCACCGACACCTGGGAATCCCTGGCCCAAGACCACTCAAAAGTGGAGGAGAAGCATCCGGGAAGGCGCCGAACACCTCGAGTCTCTTCGCCGGGAGCAAGCAGAAGCCAAGCGCAAGGAGAGCACGTCAACCCAAGCACCCCACCCACCCGCCCCTTCAACCACCGTCTGCCCCACCTGTGACAGAGACTGTAGGTCCCGCGTTGGACTCATCAGTCACCTGAGAACTCATTTTTAATGTGGAAGCAAGTCATCCTGGGTTCCGAGGGACTGCCTAAGAAGAAGAAGATATAAATGCAAGTCTTTCTTTTCTTTCAAAAGAAAATTACTACTGCCTCCCCCTCCACCCCCCCAACAACAAACTGCTGTGTTTGGGCTGCCATTCTGAACCTGCTCACCCAGATGGGTTTCTGTGATGGCGGGAGGTTTGGGAGCCTTTCCCTGGCAGCGCGCGAGATGGCGGTTGGCCGAATAACGAAGCCGCGCTCGTGACGGGCGGGCAGTTGTGCGCGGGGCGGGCGGGCGTGCGCGTGTAGGTGCCGTCTCTCTCAATCCACCTCACGGGGGGTCAGTGGGGCAGAGAGCCAGGCCCGCAGGAGACACCCCCCGGCCGCCACCCTACCCTCCCTACGAAGCTCGAGCTGCCCGTCCGTTTCACTGTGCTGGAGGAGCATGTGTTTTGGAATTTAATCTTGCGGCCTGTGCCAAGATTCCTGGCATTTCTCTCTGGAGTCGGGTGGGTGCAGATGATTTTTTTTTTCCAAGTCTGAGCGTGGGATTCTTCGAAGCATGAGTGCACAGCCTGAGCACATCGCAACTCCCACCAGTCACGCCAACTTTCACCGCCGCATTTTTTTTAAAAAAAACCCAACAAACGCCATTTGAAGCTCTGTCAGGGTTAGCGTTGGCAGCGGTCGTTAACAAAGCAAGCCTGTTATCGAGCTCGACAACCGGGGGGGGAACCAGCCCGAGTTAAAGGCTCCTGTCGGAATCCCGATCCAGCTCCTCCACAGAATTACACAGAAATGACAACACGGAAGGTAGGCCGTGTTGGTGTTCGTCCTCCAAGCAAGCGGTTAATCCCATGTGTCCGCTCTGTTCCCGATTTCTTTATTCCCCTTTCCTTCAACCACCTCTCTCTCTCTCTCTCTCTCACCTATTAAATGTTGACTCTCAGTGTGCTTCAGTCACTCACTCCAGTAGTTCATTCCACAGCCTCACAATCCTCTCCTTGTCTACCTCCCCTTGTTCTCGTCACCTCAATGGCTGGAACCAGCCGGTTTCTATTTACTCTTGTCACATCATTTCAGAATTTTAAATATCTCTATTAAATCACCCCGCAATCTCCTTCACTCTAATGAAAACAACCCCAATTTTTACAAGTCCACTTGTATTTCCTCATACCAGGCAACATCCTAGTGCTGCGCCCTCTCTATTGCTTCAACATCCTTCCTATAGTCCGAGCCCAAAACTGCATACAATACTCCAGCTGTGGTCTTACTAAGGTTTCATACAGATTCGCCATTACATCTTGACTTTTATATTCCATGCCTCTTGCTATAAAATCCAGTATTCCATTAGTAGTTTTCATGGCCTTATCCACTTGAGGTCCTGCTTTTAATGTGAACCCGAACCCCCAAATTCCTCTGCTCTTCCACATCACCCAATCATCTTAATTTTCCACTTTTCGTCGCTATTCTCATGAAGGTTTCTGCCCTTGCTGGTGCTGGCCGCTCTCCTGCCACACACTTAAGTCACCATTTGTCATGTGCAGGCGTAGTTAGTGAGTATTGACAAGCTACTCGGCCTTAGGGGGCATCACAACCGAGCTCACGCTTGCTCTGCCATTTTGTTAGCTGTGGTCACTCCACCTTTTCAATCCCACTTTCCTGCCTTTTTCTCCATCCTTTAACACCTTTACTTCCCAAATAAGTACCCATTTTCCTTTTAAAACACTCAACTGACTTTGATGCCATGAACTTCTGGGAAACGCTCACCTTTGTTCCCCTGAATCCCCGAGCATCCTTGGACACAGCCTTGGAATCTGAGTTAAATTGGTTAAGAGCCAATCCAGGAATAGCTTCACATGAAAAACTGTGAGAATATGGAACACACTATCTTACAAGGCCATGAATGGAAAGTCCTTTTAGGGGTTTAAAAGGGGCTTGGGTGGGAAGTGAGGGTACTTTTGTGATTGGTAGACAAGAGGCACAATTTAGTTGGCGACACTGGCAATTCCATCCTTCCCTCTCCAAGATGGAATACAGTGAGAGATGCCAAGGGCAGTCTTCAAGCATGCGGTTTCTTCATATCTCTCACAAGTCTAATCAACAGCTGTTACCTCTTACCTTTGAAGACTACACCCTTCGTCCCCCTTCACCTGTCGACATTCTCGGTCTAATTTATCTGATCTCCAATGCAACTCCCACAGCTCCTTCATTACTAAAGCTACCTCCATGAAGCCCACTCTCCTCTTCAGTGACAAATGCTTATTTTCCCTTCAGCAACCAATACCGTCTATAAAGCCCAAGTCTGCCCAAGAGGCATCTCTCTCACTCTCCCGGATAGGATACAAGAATCATAGAATCATAAAAGATAGGAGCAAGAGTAGGCCATTCGGCCCCTCTAGCCTGCTCCACCATTCAATGCGATCATGGCTGATCATCCAAATTCAGTACCCTGTCCCTGCTTTCTCCCCATATCCCTTGATCCCTTTAGCCTTAAGAAATATATCCAACTCCTTCTTGAATCTATTTAATGAATTGGCCTCTACTGCCTTCTGTGGCAGAGAATTCAACAGGGTCACCACTCTCTGAGTGAAGAAATTCCTCATTTCTGTCCTAAGAAAAAGCTCGTCATCTGATAAGTGACCTCTCTCTCCATTACAACCTTTCTTGTCTCCCTATTTCCTTGATATTATGATCATTGCTCCTCTGATTTCCTTTCTTATTCCTTCTAAGCTCCAAATATATCATCTTCCTTCTCTCTACATCCTTACAGTTGAAATCAAAACTCATTGCATTCTTTCTTACTTCAACTCATTCTTTCAAAACTGTGGAAATCCTTACCTCTCAGTCTTCTCTTCCATCTACAACCTTAAGGTTTCAAAAATCCAAGCTTGATGCCACCTAACTACTACTTTCCAATTTATTTTATTTTCTCTCCCAGTCTTTTCACCCTTGGTGAAGTCCTGCACTGTGGGTCGAGACTATCATAGGAACAGGAGTAGGCCGTTCAGCCAGTCGAACTTGTTCCGCGATTTAATTAGATCATGGCTGATCTGTACCTCATCTCCATTTATCCACCTTTGATCCATATTCCTTAATGCCTGTGTCAGCCGTGGCTCAGTGCGTAGTACTCTTGCCCCCGAGTCAGAAGATGGTGGGTTTGAATCCCATTCCAGACACTTGAGCACAAAATCCAGGCTGACATTCCAGTGCAGTACTAAGAGAGGTGCAGTTACTGTACTGTCAGAGGTGTGGCCTTTTGGATGAGATGTTAAACCGAGACCCTGTCAGGTGGACGTAAAAGATCCCATGGCACTATTTTGAATAAGAGCAGAGGGGAGTTCTCCCTGATGTCCTGGCCGATATTTCTCCCTCAACAAACATCTGGTCATTCATCTCTTTGCTGTTTGTGGGAGCTTGCTGTGCGCAAATTGGCTGCCACGTTTCCTACATTACAACACTTTAAAAGTACTTAATTGTCTGTAAAGGGCTTTGGGACGTCCTGAGGTCATGAAAGGCGCTATATAAATGCAAGTTCTTTCTTACCCACCAAAAATCTGTCGATCTCAATTGAGCCAAATTTTCACTATTCCTTCACCTGGGTTTCTCAAATTAAAAAAAAAATCTAATTAACCAGAAAAGTTTCTCCTTGTGACAGGGGGTTGTCACCACCCTTGTACTACCTACCACCTGTGACTGAGTCAAGAGAGAAGCCAAACCATCACCCTCTCACAACAGCAGCAGGCATGGATGGACCGCCAAGTCCTTTATTTTTAGAAGTCATTTTCCACCTTTGATCCTTCCAACCTTTGGACTCCGCGGACATGGAGGGGACTGGGAGGTGCAGTGGATTAGACACGGCTCTTTCACCTCGAGGATATGGATTCAAATCCAGCCCAGACTGACTGCATGAAGGTCCTCTTGGTGTGTAGGTGTCCGAAATGAAAGGAGTTTGGGACAGTGGCTCTCTGGTTACCCGTGGGGAGAAATCAAAGGTAGAAAACTGCCCTTCTGACGTGTTTGATCCATAGTTTGAAGCTCCTTGCTCTACAGTGTGTGGTCACAGGTCACCTGCCCCCAGAATTGTGCGTGTGTTGGAGGGGGGGTGGAAGAGAGTGGGTGGAGCGAGAAAGGGAGTGCAGGACACCTGTCCCCCTTGAGCCCAAGATAGTGCATGTGTGTGCTGCAGATCACCTGCCTTCCCTCTGACCTGAGGATACAGAGAGTGTGGTGTGGGTCACAGCTCTCACAGCTGCCCTTTGAACCCTTGGTATGGAGTCCTGACGAAGGGTCTCTACCCGAAATGTTAGCCTGTCCTTTCTCTTCACAGCCCTGCTATGTATCTTCAGCTCCTTCTGTTTTTATTTCCGTCCTGACATGCACTGATCGGATTTAGGAATAAATGAAGATAAACGATCTCAGTAACTAATCACAGACGGCTAAATCCAAGCCTGCATCGCCGGGAGCCCAGGTTTAATTATTCACCATGTCAACTCACCTCGCTCAGACCAGCGACACCCACCCCCCCACCCCCATCCCCATCCCCATCCCCGAGCAACACAATCATCACTTTGCATTTACTCTGCACATCAGGCTAATTCTCCTGGCAAGTTACTGCAAGCTGGCAACTGCAGCAGCCCTGTTAAAGAGACAGTCCTGCTCTTGTACCGAGCGTTACCATGGCCCTCATGGTTGATGGTGTGTGTGTGTGTAACATCTTGCAGAATGTGAAGCCCTCTTCCTACACGGAATGAATTTGAATCGTTCTCTTCTCAGAGTCATAACGGCACAGAAGGAGGCCATTCGGCCCATCGAGTCCGTGCCGGCTCTCTGTAGAGCAATCCAGTCAGTCCCATTCCCCCGAAAAGCCAGCCCGTAGTCGGCTGGATTCGAACCTGCGCGGGGAGACTCCAATGGATTTCTAATCCATCGCCTTAACCACTCGGCCACGACTACCGACAAGATGAACAGATTCGAATTCTGGCAACTTCTCCCCAGTTTTATTCCTTCTACCGCACAAAAGTGCTGATTCTAGTTAGGGTACAGACCGTCCTCCGTTACCTCTCCCAAGGGGCCAGTTTGCGTGTGCGACCCTGGACAGCGAGCGGCAGCAGGCTATTTGACCATGGGGCCAGCGCATCCAGGGAATACTGGATGGCAATTCGGGCCCAGGAATAACGGCTAATTTTCCGCCCCCCTCACCCTTCCCTAGCCCTATCGCAGTACCCCATTAACTGCAGAGGTTAGCTATCTCAGCAGACAACATGATCCAACCTGGGACTGTGCACCACATTGCAGTTATTCACGGAGCCACCGGGGGAGCTGCAGCTAGAATCCTCAGTCCCACAGTGACCTTGTCTTGCGTGTTTATAAATCAGAATAGCACAGCACAGAAGGAGGCCATTTGGCCCATCGAGTCTGTGCCAGCTCTTTCGAAGAGCAATCCAGTTAGTCCCACTCCCCAAATCTTTCCCCATATCCCTGTAATTTTTTCTCCTTCAAGTATTTATCCAATTCCCTTTTGAAGGCTATTATTCAATGTATTTCCACCACCCTATCAGACAGTGCATTCCAAATCCTAACCACTCGTTGCGTAAAAAAGTTTTTCCTCATGTCGTCTCTGGTTCTTTTGCCAGTCACCTTAAATCTGTGCCTCTAGTTATTGACCCATGAGCCATTGGAAACAGTTTCTCTTTATTTACTGTCTCAACCCTTCATGATTTTAAAAGCCACTATCAAATCTCCTCTTAGCCTTCTCTGCTCCAAGGAGAACAACCCCAGCTTTTCCAGTCTGTCCACATAACTGTAATCCCTCATCCCTGGAACCATTCTAGTAAATCTCTGCTGTACCCTCTCCAAAGCCTTAACTTCTTTCCTAAAGTGTGGTGCTCAGAACTGGACACAATTCGCAGGGGCCGAACTCGTGTTTTACATAGGTTTAGCATAACTTCCCAGCTTTTGTACTCTATGCCTCTATTTATAAAGCCCAGGATCCCACATGCTTTATTAGCTGAGCGGGAAAATCTTTTGCGACTTCACTGGGAGAACAGGCCCCTTTAAATAAGTTACAGGTGGCTTGCCCAGGCATCGCAGTCGGTCAAAATAATCAAACTCCCTTCAATGATGACCTGGTAAATGCAAATCACCACCATCTCCCCCTCTCGGAAACCAGGACAGTGAACGAGAGCAGTCTTGTAGTCTGTTTAAATTAGTACCACATTATCCAGCTGCAAAGAGCTGCCCCCGGGTTACCTCAGCAACAGGACACCTCACAGCCACCTCATCAAGCCGAACAGACTACATGAGAAATCTGTGAGGAAGGGACTGCAGTACAAGCAGCTCCCAGTGCTCAGCCAGTGGACTGCAGCAAGAATGGGTCAGAGAGGAAAGGCTGCATGCCCTAAATGGAACAGTTGTTCCTCCTGCAGGTGGCCTGATCTTACCCTCTCCCAACACCCAGCAAGGGTCACTAGAATCCAGGCTGATGACCCCTCTCCTGAACCATTTCAATGCCTCATTGGCTGAGATCGGGCCTACTCAAACCTGGGACCTTCCTTCACTGTGCTGCTCCCTGCCTTAACCAGTTGAGTCGTCAAAGGAATCGAATGAAATCTCAATCTCAATCATTTAGTGATTTTTTTTTTTTTTTAAAACAGTATGATCACCACCCCCCCCTCCAGGATTGATGCCCTGCACAGACCGTAGCCTACCAACACACACTAAACATCCACCCCCTCCACCACCGGCACACCATAGTGCATACAGGATGCACTGCAGCAACTCGCCATATAAAGATCAACGAGGTACAAGGAAGATGAACTTCTGTTATTTTCTGCTAATTGTAGTTGTGTAAACAGTGAGTGCCAAAGACATACGAACAGTGACGGACAAATAAAGACCCTCTGGTCCATCCAGCCTGTCCCACACGATTGCGATACCTTGTGTATCACAACATATACACTCTCCACCCCACCCGAAACCATATGATCTCCTGGGAGAGGCGAAAAACACATAAAAAAGCCCAGGCCAATTTGGGGGGGAAAAATCTGGCAAATTCTTCTCCGACCCATCTAGACAGCAGTGTGGAACCAGCTTGGAGGGTTTAATGATGGCACCGATGCGAGGGAGTTGAATTAACACGCGCAGAGTTGATGCTGTATCTCTATCATGTGACTACCAGGATGGTTGAAGGCGAACTAGACGGACCGTCTTTTCTCGTCTAGCAATTCCTAGGTTCCCTCCCTCCACACCCCCCCCCCCCCCAGCAATCCCGTTGGTTTAATCACTTTGGGCCAGAAATCACTGTGATATTAGCGTAGCAAAGCTCAATGCATTCACACGCCATTCCTCTGTCAGCTGGTCTCACAGAGGGGTTAACAGATTAATATAAAAAGGTTAAAGCCTCCATTAAAACAGCAGACAGCGGAGTGCTGTTTTGGAATGCTAATGTCACAAACAGCCATGTCCAGGCTCACAGTTCTGACGTTAGTTCTGCACCCTCACATCTCCCGGCGCTGTAATGCCCTTGAGCCAGTTCCATGATTATATAAATTGGAATACAAATCTACGTAAATGCCTTTTTGTGTCTGAAGGCCTCACATTCCAGCTTTCAGATTAGTCAGTGTTACAACCAACCAGATACTCGAAGGGAAAAAAGTGTCCTCTTCCCTTTCAGACACCATGACTGTTCTCCATCTTTACAGCCCGGCGATCTGACGACTCTTCCCTTGGAAGCTGGGGGCCTTCACAACCTCACACTCCCTTCACGAGACTTTGATTAGCAGATGCGCCCTTCCCTGTCTCAATCCCGATCCCTGGGCCTTGCGATCCCAGACATGCCCTGGGACTTGGCTATCACTTGATCCCTGCCCTCGCCCCTCCACACACACACACACACACTCTCTCTCCTGGGACTCCTCCCTCCAACCTGCAAGGAACCCCACGGGAAATAATATTCAAAACCTTGTCGGAAATAAAACAGCAGCAACTTAAGAGTTAATGACAACTCTAGGTGACTATTCGGCCCTGTTGGGTAGCACGCGCTCATAAAGAACAGCCCAGTTGGCATGGCAGCAGAGCGTCCCAGTCTCCCAGAGACTGTGCGGGCAGTGGTTGGGCTCAGGCTTCTGGCTGGCGACAACACAAGTTCACACACTGCATTATTGGGGGGGGGCGCGGCGGAGTGAGGCTCAACGGAGGCAGAGAAACAGCAGACAACAGAAACAAATTGGAGGGAAAGTCACTCTACTTCCCTGTGGCAAGTGAAGACTCTACTCCATTTGCTCAGTAAGTAAAGGCAAGAGCACAATATTAACATATTTTCATTGTCCAGTCCCCTGAATTACTCAATCATGATCAGTTCTTTCTCTGGGTCTCCTTGGTCCCCCGCTCCCCAAACCCTTCCTCGCCAGTCTCCTGGGGTCCTTCACACTCTGCTTCCTCGGAGTCTCTTGCTCTCTGTGCTTCTTAGTCGGTCATTGTTCAGTACCATGGGATCCCTTATTCTCTATTCCCCCTCGATTCCCTACTTTCTGTTCCCCCTCTCGGTCCCTTGTTCTCCAGTTCCTCAGAGTCCATTGCTCGCTATTTCCCATCGCTCCCTTACTCTCTATTCCCCCTCAATCCTTTACTCTCTGTTCCCCCTTGATCCCTTGCTCTCTATTCTCCTACATTCCTTATTCTCGGTTCTCCCTTGATATTTTAATCTCTGCTCCCTCTCAACTCTTTGCTCTCTGTCTCAGCTGTGGCTCAGTTGGTAGCACTTTCGCCTCTGAGTCAGAAGGTTGTGGGTTCAAGTCCCACTCCAGGGACTTGAGCACAAAAGTCGAGGCTGTCACTCCACTGCAGTACTGAGGGAGTGCTGCACTGTCAGAGGTGCCGTCTTTCGGATGAGACGTTAAACCAAGGAACCGTCTGCTCTCTCAGGTGGACGTGAAAGATCCCATGGCACTATTTCGAAGAAGAGCAGGGGAGTTATCCCTGGTGTCCTGGCCAATATTTATCCCTCAATCAACATAACAAAAACAGATTATCTGGTCATTATCACATTGATGTTTGTGGGAGCTTGCTGTGTGCAAATTGGCTGTTGCGTTTCCTACATTACAACAGTGACTACACCTCAAAAGTACTTCATTGGCTGTAAAGCGCTTTGAGATGTCCAGTGGTCATGAAAGGCGCTGTAGAAATGCAAGTCTTTCTTTCTTTCACTATTCTCCCTCGATTGTTGACTGTTTGTTCCCCTTCAGTCCCTTCCCTTGTTCTCCAGTCCCCCTCAGACCCTCGCTCTGGTTCAGGCTCTATTTCCTACTTGATGACTCCAGCAGCATAGGTTTCTTTGTAAACTAAAGCCTGAACTGAACATTCATTCTACTTTTTAAAAAAAAATCTTGATTGATTCTATTTCCTTACTAAATCTGATTTGCAGTTTCTATTATTTGGTTTCCTTTCCTCCCTGCTGCCCTGTTTTTTTCCCCCACCCTGCCATCTCAACCTTCTGCCTCCCCCTCACCCCCACCCCGGCTGCCCTTCCTTGCCAGCACTCCTCCTGCCCCTCCCTGCTCCCTCACCATCTCCGATGGTCTTTCTGGTCATATTACTCCAGCCTGATGATGCCCGCACTGCAGTGACACCCCCGGCCAGTCAGGGAACTGCAGCTTTACTTCTGCTGCACTTTCATGTCTGAACAGCGGTGGCAGCACTGCACAGGGGAGTGGGGGGACGGGACTAAACAACCGGTGTTAAAATAACTCCTCAGAGCGTGTAACACTGGGAAGTAAAAGGAGGAATTTGTGGGGCTAGAGGGAGGAGATTGAAGGTACAACCAAAGATATAGGTTCTTAGGATTATCAGTTGGTAGCACTCTTGCCTGAGTCAGAAGGTTGTGGGTTCAAGTCCCACTCCAGAGACTTGAGCACAAAATCTAGGCTGACAGTTCACTGCGGTACCAAGGGTGAGAGACTTGTGGATGAAACATTAAACCAAAGCCCCATCTGCCCTCTCGGGTGGAGGTAAAAGATCCCATGGCACTATCCGAAGAGGTGTCCTGACTTAACAATGATCCCTCAACCAACATCGCTAAAACTGAAGTAGTTCTGCTCTTCTCTCTGACGGGATTTCCGTTCGTCTCTTCAACCTTGTTTTGTCTTTTAATCTCTCCTGCCTTCCATCCTATCACAGACCTTCCCTTTTGTTCTTTCCTCCCTTTCCCTGCCCCACACTTGCTTAAAAATCTGTTACTTCTCTAACTTTTTCCAGTCCTGACAAAGGGTCATTGCCCTGAAACGTTAACTCTGTTTCTCTCTCCACGATGCTGCCTGACCTGCTGAGTGTTTCCAGCATTTTCTGTTGTTGTTTCACTAAAACTGATGATTCGGTCACTTACCTCATTGCTGTGTTCAAATTGGCTGCCGCGTTTCCCTATATTTTTATTTTTGCAGTCCTACATTACATCAGGGACTACACTTAAAAAATGTACTTCATTGGCTGTAAAGCATTTTGGGATGTCCTGAGGTCATGAAAGGCGCTATATAAATGCAAGCTGTTTCGTTCTACAGGAAGCTCTCGAGAGCAAGGGAAATAGATAGCAAGGCAAAGTGGCACTGGATGCGATTTTGAGGACAGGGGTGCAGTGACTGAACGGCTGGCGTCTGACCTTGGAGCAGGAAGAGCTAAGAACAAGTAACAGTCGGAGGAGCAGAGGGTGTTGGCTGGTGAAGATTGCTCAGTTGGAGACCATGAAGGGATTTGAGAACAAAGACAATGATCATGAAATCTTGAAACAAACCACGGCAGTTCCAAATACCCTAGTTCTAGGCCTTGGCCACCCATAATTTTTAAAAAGTAACACAGCAAATTTAGCAACAGTGCAAAGAGGTTGCACTTCGCAACAACCCTATGGCTACAGGGTAAATGCAGCCCAAAATCTGGGGTAGGGTCGCCAACTCTGATTGGACGACTTCCTGGAGGTTTCATCACATGACCTCCTGCTTCCAACGGCCCCGCCCGGTCAAACAGCCTTTTCTTTGATCTCCAATATTTTTATAACCAATAAACAAAAAGCGTTCAAAGAAAAAAAATCGGAAAAAGAAACAATTTTTTTGAAAACCTCTGATTTTTCCCCCGGGTGTTGCTCCCAGCAGTGTCCTGGAGATTAATCTTCAATTCCTGGAGACTCCAGGCCAATCCTGGAGGGTTGGCGACCCCCTAATCCAGAGTCGGGGCCCGACCCGAGACTAATTTCTCGGCCGGAGTAAAGCCAGATCGGTTCAGCATCTTGGAGACACGATTCCTCGAGATTCTGAAGCCTGAGGATAAGGGGAAGGATGGATGGCGATGCCGAGAGATCAAGTTCACCCGCACAGCTCATGTAGGCCGCAAGCTTCAGTCTCATTAACATTCAAAAACAAATTTGAAACCTTGATTACCACACCACTGTGTAAGAGATTATTTTTCTCAGGGGTGGCTACTGAACACTTTGTGCAAGATTAACAATTATGCAGTGTTAGGACACTTGCTGTGTCTAGGGTTGCCAGCAATGCTCCCTCTAAATTTTTTTTTAAGCGAGCGCTCCCTTCAACTGGCTGCGCAGCCCATTTAAATTTTCACGCATGCGCTGTTCCTTCCATTGACAAGCCAGAGAGCAGCCTGCGCGGGGTCCTCCAGACCATTGCACGATCATGCAGCTTAGCAGGAACGTTGGTTGTCAACCCTCCTGGATTGTGCTTGGTGTCTCCAGAAATGAAAAGATTAAACTCCCAGACACTGTTGCCAGCAAACCTGAGGAAAATCATAGGAGCATTTAAATACAATTGTGTGTTCTCCCCCCCCCCCCCCCCACAGACTGACTACCAAGAATCATCCAATCAGGTAACGAAGAGTTTTCCGATTGGTGTGAGACGGACGTGCCTGGCCACCAATGGCAGGAATGTGAGGGCGGGGCAGCTGGAGGTCCTATGACGAAGTCTCCCGGAATTAGCCCAAGCAGAGTTGGCAGTCCAAGAAGCGTTTCCTCTTAATCCTTTCAGGGCTGGCGAGGCCAGTGCCAACACATTCCACACTCACAGGAGAGTCAGTGATTCAACAGTCGATTACAACGCGTGCAATAGGTCGCGAGGGCAGCCGAACTTTTCTGCCTCGGATTCTGTGGTGTCACTTTCAATCATGCAATACCAGTCTAATCCAACGCTTCTGCATTCAAGGGTTTTACCGGGGCTAGAGGCAGAGAAGGAGGAGGAGGAGGAAGCAACAGATAAACTTTTTGTGGCTTAAGGCGCTGTCGAACAGAGCACGTTTCTACTTCGGCTGTACCTCCCCAGGTTGGGTACAGCACAGGTTAGACACAGAGTAAAGCTCCTTCATAAGTAGCACTCTGGAGCACTGAGGGAGGTGCTATGGAACACTGGAGTTCCACCCTCGCCCACTATTCCCTTCCCTTGCCAAGTTTCAAATCTCAACCATGTCTTGTGGAAAAGCCCCAGGGCCAGTAGTTTCTGCACATTGACCGAGTGAGAGATCACCATACGACAGACTGAGGGAGAGAGACATCGTACGACAGACTAAGGGAGATAGACATCATACGACAGACTGAGGGAGAGAGACATCATATGACAGACTAAGGGAGAGAGACATCATATGACAGACTGAGGGAGAGAGACATCATATGACAGACTGAGGGAGAGAGACATCATATGACAGACTAAGGGAGAGAGACATCATATGACAGACTGAGGGAGAGAGACATCATACGACAGACTGAGGGAGAGAGACATCATATGACAGACTAAGGGAGAGAGACATCATATGACAGACTGAGGGAGAGAGCACCCCAAAAATGTTAGCGCCCCCACACCGGAAATTCAATGGGAGCGTCCCAAGCAGGAGGCGGGGCGCTACTGGAAACGTTCCCCCTCCCTCTTGGGGCGCTCCCATTGAATATCGCGGTGCTACATGCAGCAGCGCCGCGGTATTGCAGGCCTCCCTCCCCTGATTAAAGGGGAGGGGCCTAGCGCAGTGCGCATCAGGGCCCTGCTGGCCCACCAGGGAGCAGGGTGCCAGGAAAAGAGCCCGGCACTCAAGAGGAGTGCCGAGCTGACAGATCGCGGCCGGCACCCCACAGCAGGAGGCGTGAGAGGACAGGTGCTGGCAGGCGGCCCAAAATAAATGGCCGCCCGGCACCTGTCCTTTCATTATCATCACCCCGGCGGCAAAAACGCCCCCCTGACCCTGTCGGACATATCGTCCGGAGGTAGGTCAGGGGGTGCGAGCCAAGTTTGTGGCCGGGGCACTGCGCACGGCGATGACGTCATCACCGAAGGCGCAGCGCCACGGGGCGCTACCGCCGCCACTAACCTCCCGCTGAATTTCACGGGAGATGTTAGCGGCACCGCGCCCAGGCGCGGGGAAAACCAAATTTCTCCCCCATTGTACCTAAATTTTGGCCTAGTGTACAAATTCAGAACAGCATACACCTGGGGACAGGCTACCCACTCAGAGGCTGGGATAGTACATGGCATAAACACCCAACTGGGTCAGGATGAGAAAACAAATTTGAAAATAATTAGGAAATTCTGTATTGGGGCCAACAATAGCCTGAATCACAGAGACACAATCACCGAGAGTCTGGGGCCTGAGAGGAAAGCCAAGGATCATGACTTGAGCTGAGATCAAGTTCAGACTGTGTGACTCAGATGTAGGCCCCAGGCTTCAGTCCCATTTATCCAAAAATAAATGCAAAATTTTCCTCGCCACACCTCTGTGTAATGTTCCTTTGTATCACTGGCAGCCACTGAGCATTTTGTGTAAGATTAACAATTACACAGTGTTGGGATACTTGATGCGTCTCCTTTCAAGCCAGTGGCAACGCATTCCACACACAGTGCGTACACAGAGGAGTCAGTAATTTAACAGTGATTACAACTCACGACAGATCACGAGGGCAATACAACTTTGCCGCTTTGGACTTCTCCACTATCATCCTCAATTCTAGCAAAACTTAATCCAATGCTTCATCGTTCAGGGATTATTGAAGAGCTCGAAGGTAGAGCAAGAGGATACATTTTCTGCTCATCAAGGCATTGACACGAGTGTTGTCCAACCAACTGTGCTCCCAGGGCAGTTACAGCACGGGTTAGATACAGAGTAAAGCTCCCTCTACACTGTCCCATCAAACACTCCCAGGGCAGGTACAGCATGGGTTAGATACAGAGTAAAGCTCCCTTTACACTGTCCCATCAAACACTCCCAGGGCAGGTACAGCACGGGTTAGATACAGAGTACAGCTCCCTCTACACTGTCCCATCAAACACTCCCAGGGCAGGTACAGCGCAGGTGAGATGCAGTTTAAAGTTGTCTCATCAAGCACTCCTGCCAGGTACAAAATGGGTTAAATGAAGAATAAAGCTCCCTTCAAGGGCTTCCAGGCCAGAGCTAACCCGGCGTCTGGACCAAACATTGAAGAGGCCATGCTTGCAATAGTGCACTCTTCATCCCAGAGAAGGGACGAGAGAAAGATAAAGAAGATAGAGATAGATAGAGATATGGAGATGGGGAGATGTACTGACAGGGTGCAGAGAAAGCCAGTAAGATGATCACTGGGCTCCGATCCAAGGGCTAAGAGGGTCGACCGAGAGAGTTGATCCCATGGGAACGAAGAAGGTTAAAAGGAGATACGAGATAAGTAACCAAACCGACGAGAGGAGTCAATGTGTTTATTGTGCTGAGTGTACAACCCAGAGCATGAGGGCAGGGGAGCAAGGTCTGGAGGAGCCAGTCTATACAGGAAATGAGTTTTATATCTGTTGCAGAGACAGTGAATATAAAGACTAAACTGTCCTGTAATGTGGTGACTATACTGGTAGATTCATTAACAGGAACTGCAAGCTTTATTATTTTTAAACTGTGTATTTAGATTCCTTGAGAAGTTAACGTGTTATTTGATTTATGAACATATCGGGAGAGAATTATTCCTCCCAATCCTGCTGGTGCCACCTGACTCCGGCCCATCCCTGGGTCACCTGGAGAGACGAGCGTGATAGCTTTCCCACGCCATCAGCCACTGCATCCGACAGGCGGAAGATAGGAGGCACAGCGATCCACAGGCACACCACTCTGCACAGGGTCCTGGCATAGCAAGAGTGTCATTGCATTTAGGACAAATTGGTGACGGATTGAACTAGCGATGATGTCAACACATGCTGGAGGCACACAATTTTCACAAATTGGCAACGTGACAAACAGGCATGTGGCTTGTCTCCCTCCGCAGGGGCACCAACACTCACTGCCCCTTTAATAAAGAAAAGACTTGCATTTATATGGCGCCTTTCACGACCTCAAACATCCCAAAGTGCTTTATGCCAATGAAGCACTTTTTGAAGTGCAATCACTGTCGTAATGTGGGAAACGCAGCAGCCAATTTTCGCACAGCAAGATCCCACAAACAGCAACGTGATAATGACCAGATCATGTGTTTTTTTAATGATGTCGGTTGCGGGAACGGACACCGGGGGGGGGGGGAAATTCCCCTGCTCTTCTTCGGAATAGTGCCGTGGGACCTTTAATTCCACCTGAGAGGGCAGACAGGGCCTCGGTTTAACGTCTCATCCGAAAGACGGCACCTCCGACAGTGCAGCGCTCCCTCACCACTGCACTTTACCACGGCGATGCCGGCTAAAACCACCTCTATTGGAGCCAAGTGTAGGGGCTCCAGCTGAAATACCATAAACTGGCAATGTAAATTCAGAGCAAGAGAGAGAACCAAACAAGCAGAGTGGGGGGGGGAGGGGAAGGGGAGCGGCCAGGGAGCTGCAGCTGCAAGCAACGCTGATCACAACTAAACCTCGACTTCAACGTTTTTGAAGATGTATCAAGTTACAGTGAGAGAGAATGGGGCTGTGGACGGAGAATAGGGTAGAAATTGAAATCTATGGATCGGATCTAGTATCTGGATTAAAGAGGAGTGGCCTGCCCTCATTGTTTCTCTTGGTCACATATCTGGGATCAAAGGGAGCCACCTGTTTAATTTTATTTAATCCCTAAGGGGCCCCAGGAGTGAAGCGTCACACAGTTTCCTCCTGCATGTGGAACCTGTGAAAAGAACCTGTGTATAGCGCCTTTCACGCCCACTGGATGTCCCAAAGCGCTTTACAGCCAATGAAGTACTTTTTGGAGTGTAGCCACTGTTGTAATGTAGGAAACATGGCAGCCAATTTGCACACAGCAAGATCCCACAAACAGCAATGAGATAAATGACCAGATGTTGGTTGAGGGATAAATGTTGACCAGGACACCGGGGAGAACTCCCCTGTTCATCTTCGACGTGCCATGGGATATTTTACGTTCACCTGAGAGAGCAGACAGGGCCTCGGTCTAAAGTCTCGTATGAAAGACGGCACCTCCGACAGCGCAGCACTGAAGCATCAGCCTAGATTTTGTACTCAAGTATCTGGAGTGGGACTTGAACCCACGACCTTCTGACTCAGAGGCGAGAGTGCTACCCACTGAGCCACGTCTGACACCTGTGCTCTCAATGCCATCGTCTGGAAACCTGGCACAACCTCAGGACGTCCCAAAGTGCTTCACAGCCAATGAAGTACTTTTGAAGTGTTCTCACTGTTTTAATATAGGAAAAGCAAGTGTCAATTTGTGCACAGCAGGATCCCACAAATCACCTCCCTCCCTAAATTCCTCCACCTCACCTCCCTCCCACATTACAACAGTGACTACACTCCAAAAGTACGTCATTGACTGTAAAGCGCTTTGAGACGTCCGGTGGTCGTGAAAGGCGCTATATAAATGCAAGTCTTTCTTTTTTCCCCTCCCTCCTTTAAAACATTTTTCCTCACCCACTCTTTCGGCACCATTCCCTAATTCCAGCTATCCCTTCTCACCTCCGCCCACCGTCCATTTTTTCTCCCTTCTCCGCGCTGGAAAGCACTTCCTAACTTGAGGAACACCGTATAAATGCAGGGTAGCTGCAGTTCAGGGCGGGCAAGCTATGCTGGTGATGGATGAACTGACATTCATTTGTGTCTCAGATCTGTGATGAGCTCAGCGTGTGGATATTTGGTAAATGTGTCCTGTATGAGTGTGACGCGCATTCCAATTTTGTCTCATTACACACTGTAGCAGAAGTTAAGTGTGTGTCTGGTACTTCGTGAAACAGCAGTTGAGGGGGAGGTTAAATGACTTTATTGTCCCCTAGCTGATAGGCCTGGGCCAAGGCCTCCATTGCCGTGTACAGCCAGTTCCAAGGCCTCCGTTGCCATGTAAGCAGTCACTCACAGGTGGGCAAGTAGGGCCTGGGGTAACTCTTCCACCCTTCCTATCTCTGTAATCTTCTTCAGCCCACAACCCCCCCCCCCCCCGAGATATCTGCACTCCTCTAATTCTGCCCTCTTGAGGATCCCTGATTATAATCGCTCAACCTTTGGTGGCCGTGCCTTCTGTTGCCTAGGCCCTGAGCTCTGGAATTCCCTGCCTAAACCTGTCCACCTCTCTTTCCTCCTTTAAGACGCTCCTTAAAACCTACCTCTTTGACCAAGCTTTTGGTCACCTGCCCTAACTTATCCTTATGTGGATCGGTGCCAAATTTTTTTGTCTTAAAATACTCCTGTGCAGCGCCTTGGGACATTTTACTATGTTAAAGGCGCTATATAAACACAAGTTGTGGTTGTTGCGCTTGACATTATAGGTCAGTGTCTGACCTCCATATGCCACCCTCTGCCCCGCTGATACAAGCCAAGCCTGGGCACTCAGCAGAGAGAAACTTACAGAACAGTTTTTGTGACTGGAAGCCTGTGTCCAGTGGTGTACCGCAGGGATCGGTGCTGGGTCCTTTGCTGTTTGTAGTGTGCATTAATGATTTAGATATGAATGTAGGAGGTATGATCAGTAAGTTCGCAGATGGCACGAAAATTGGTGGAGTGGTAAATAGCGAGGAGGGAAGCCTCAGGCTACAGAACGATAGACGGGTTGGTCAGATGGGCAGAACAGTGGCAAATGGAATTTAACCCTGAAAAGTGTGAGGTGATGCATTTTGGGAGGACTAACAAGGCAAGGGAATACACAATGAATGGTAGGACCCTAGGAAGGACAGAGGATCAGAGGGACCTTGGTGTGCATGTACATAGATCCCTAAAGGCAGCAGGACAGGTAGATAAGGTGGTTAAAAAGGCATATGGGATACTTGCCTTCATTAGCTGAGGCATAGAATATAAGAGCAATGAGGTTATGATGGAGCTGTACAAAACGCTAGTTAGGCCACAGCTGGAATACTGTGTGCAGTTCTGGTTGCCACACTATAGGAAGGATGTGATTGCATTGGAGAGGGTGCAGAGGAGATTCACCAGGGTGTTACCTGGGCTGGAGCGCTTCAACTATGAAGAGAGACTGGACAGGCTGGGGTTGTTTTCCTTAGAGCAGAGAAGGCTGAGGGGTGGCCTGATTGAGGTGTACAAAATTATGAGGGGCATAGATAGGGTAGATAGAAAGGAACATTTCCCCTTAGTAGAGGAGTCAATAACCAGGGGGCATAGTTTCAAGGTAAGGGGCAGGAGGTTTAGAGGGGATTTGAGGAAAAAAAATTTCACCCAGAGGGTGGTTGGAATCTAGAACTCACTGCCTGAAAGGGTGGTAGAGGCATGAACCCTCACAACATTCAAGAAGCATTTAGATGAGCACTTGATACACCATAGCATACAAGGCTACGGACCAAGTGCTAGAAAATGGGATTAGAATAGATAGGGCTTGATGGCCGGCGCAGACACGATGGGCCTCTTTCTGTGCTGTATAACTCTATGATTCTATGAGAACACAGACCAACCTCTTACAGTGCCCCCCTCTCCGAACATAAGGTGGGGGGCGGGGGGGGGGGGATTATAACTGGCAGTGGGAAGCGAGTTTAACGTCAGGGCCTGGTTAACATGCACTGGTGCACTCCCTGCATGGAACTGGAGAGAACTGGCTGCCGAGCTCCGGTAGCCAAGACCTTGCCCGCCAGCACTCAGTAACTGTGGGTCACGCGGTAGGGAACGGGGAGGGTGTCTGGGGCAGGGCAGTCCTAAAAACATTCCTTGTGGGGCACTCCTGCTCCTCTTGGCCCCACAAAGAATGAATGCAAAAGTACTGACTTGCTCACTATTGCGCAGTGTAAATTAGATAGTACTGTTGTAAAGGAGGAGCAGGAACAGAGAGTTCACATACACAAGTTCGTAAAGCTGTTTTAAAAAAACATACGTAATCCAAGGCTTTATAAATAGAGGCATAGAGTACAAAAGCAAAGAAGTTCTGGTAAACCTTTATAAATAATTGGTTAGGCCTCAGCTGGAGTATTGTCCATTTCTGGGCACCGCAGTTTAGGGAGGGTGTAGAGGAGATTTACCAGACTGGTACCAGGGATGAGGGACTTCAGTTATGTTGTGACTCGAGAAGCTGGGATTGTTCTCCTTCGAACAAAGAGGTTTAAGGGGAGATTTTAATAGAGATGTTCAAAATTATGAGGGGTTTTGTTCGAATAGATGGGGAGAAACTGATTCCACTGGCAGGAGGGTCGGTAACCAGAGGACACAGATTTAAGGTAATTGGCAAAAAATCCAGGCGGGAACTTGGAAGTTATTTTATGTAGCGTGTTCTGATCTGGAATGCGCTGCCTGAAAGGGCGGTGGAAGCAGATTCAGTCGTAACTTTCAAAAGGGAATTGGATAAATACTTCAAAAGGAGAAATTTGCAGGGCTGTGGGGAAAGAGCAGGGGAGTGGGTCTAATTGGATCGCTCTTTCAAAGAGCCAGCACAGGCACGATGGGCCAAATGGCCTCCTTCTGTGCTGTATGATTCTATGACAAAGGAAAGTTAAAAAAACTTACCAAGAGCATCTTCAAGCTTCCTAATCCTCTCACTCTGGCCTTCAACCGGCTCAGACTGATATTAAAATCCCTGTCCGTGCCCAATGACATCATCAGACCCTGATTGGCGGACCCCGATAGCCTTGGGCGGGCAGCTTGCCTAGAATTCCTAGATGAGAAAAAGACCAAGGTCCATCTAGTTCTAGTCCTGGCAGTTGCATGATAATGGTAGATACAATGATAATGGAGTTGTTGACTAATCATGAAAATCAATCTCCATCAATGAGTCTACAACAGACCCAGACATGAGGCGAGGAAACCCCCAGTGTTGGAGAGCTTTGGGAACGAAACGTCCAAAGTCACCCGTTCCTCCCGAGCGTGCTACACTCACCATGATCTGGGGGGAAAAAAAACTTCTCACAGTACGAGGTCTCCGAACCCCACCTTTAATAAGATCTTTCAGCTCCAGTTTCTTCAGGGAACGAACTGAATTACAATCCTCCCTTCCCCCAGCCAAAAAATAAACTGTCGCTGTCTGTGCCTCAGTGAGCTTGTGGGATATTCACGTTACCGGCCCCGCCCCCCCCCCCCCCCTGATTAAAAAGCTTTGGAGTCAGCGTGGCTGCCATTAGAACAGGGATGACCTCATCTTGGTTCAGTGGCGGGCAAAAAAAAACTATGGCTCCGTTACCAGTCGGCTCGATTGTTTCCGCTCCAGGGAACACAGTCTGACTCACTCACAGGTGTTGTCTCTCGGTTTGGCAGAGATTCAGGAATGCGAGAGGCAAGCACCCGGGCCTGTCGTTCTCTGTCTAGTAACCTTAGAGGTGAGCCCCGGTGCTTCCGTCATACTTGGTGCCAGTGGAATCCCTGAAAACTCCTTACTATTGGCCCATTAAAACAGTCCTGGTCCCCCTGCAGGAAAAGGTGAGCAATTCTGGCTCCGGTGTACCGTTGCCCAAGAAGTTGCCCAAGAGGTTGCCAGTGACAATGGCAGTGCCCAGCATGGTGGCAAGTCTGTAATAATCCTTTCAGTTACACTGGTGAGGAAAGAGTTAAAAATCTAACGACAACAACAACAACACAACTCAGACTTGTTAAGATTATTTTCGTTTTCTTGGGCGAGGGGGCGGCGTGGTGTGTGGTGGAAATATATCTGCTCGAGTCGCTGCACACCATCCAACAGGTAACCTACTCCCAGGCTTCTGGCAATAGTGCTCACAATCTGGCAGCTGATGGCGCCAGCATAGGACTGGGAGTAGGTTGGCTGTCTGCTCGTTCACCTCCCAAGGGTGTATTGCACAGGAAGAGACAAAGGGCAAAGAAGAGCAAACAACAATAAAAAAAAACACTTAAATGGAGATGTCAGGTTGAGGCCTACAAGTGGCCAAAATGGCGAGGCACCTGTGGATGAATAGGGCCCTACCAATGTTCGAACTGTACAGTCCACGCTTGAACTGGTAAACCTGGACGTCCCAGGGCAGCAGACTAGCACAGGGCAACCAATACTCCAACGGTCAACCACCACACAGGACAGCAAAGGAGAGAGGCCTGAGGAATTACATACAGTCAACCCTGCTGGCTGCACAGTTACTGCAGCTGGTGATTGTAATATGATGCCACCTCACGGGGGGGCGGCTAGACCCCCACATCTGGACCTTGCCATGTTGGGCTTGCATGTAAGGTGGGGTCTTGAGAGCGCAATTGCATGGACTGAGTGAGAGACGGGAAAGCCACTTAATTTAACCCATGATGTCAGTCATGCAGGTCCGTATTATAAAAAGGATATATAGAGGCACTGGAGAAGGTGCAAAAAAAAGATTTACAAAGATGATATCAGAAATGAGAGGTCATACTTATCAGGAAAGGCTGAACAGGCTGAGGGTCTTTTCTCTGGAGGGATCACCTGTTAGGTCTTTAAAATTATCAAGGGGATTGATGGGGTAAATGTAGAGAAGTTTTCACTTATGGGGGAAGTCCAAAACTAGGGGCCATAAATATAAGATAGTCACTAACAAATCCAAAAAGAAATTCAGGAGAAACTTCTTTACCCAGAGAGTGGTGAGAATGTGGAACTCGCTACCACAGGGAGTAGTTGAGGTGAATAGCATCGATGCATTTAAGGGGAAGCTAGATAAACACAAGGGAGAAAGGAATAGAAGGATACGCTAATAGGGTGAGATGAAGAGGGGTGGGAGCATAAACACCGGCATGGACCAATTGGGCCGAATGGCCTGTTTCTGTGCTGTACATTCTAAGTCCTGTGTCAACAAATCTCAGTCAACCAAATTCTAGAATTTTCCGACATCTGGCAGATACGCAAGGCCAGGAAACAACTGCCGGTCACGAGCAGCTGACGCCGGTTAACCGCAATAAACCGTCTCTTCGCTCTTCTGTTTCTTCCACCTGCTGAGTGCAAGCGATGTTCGAAACGGTTGGTTTCACTAGTTGTCGACGTGCCCTGACGCAGACGAATAAGTGATGACTGCTCACTGCAGGTCTCGGGCTCATGTTGAGGGTGGGAAGCTACAGTGGGCGGATCACACGTGGAGCGCCACGCGCAATTGCAGCCGCCACGCCCCAAAAAGAGACGTGGATGAATTGGGAAAGGCGTGGAGAAGGGCAAAGAGTTACTGATGGCGGTGTTAAGTTGATGAGCAGTGACACAAAGGTTAGACAAGGCCAAACTCTTATCGTCCAGGGGTGATGGGTGAACGAGACTCGGTGAGAGTTAGGATACGGGCAGCAGAGATTTGGTTGAGCTCAAAGTTATGGAGGGTGGAGGATGGGATGTCAGCCAAGAAAGGGTTGGAATGGTCCCGCCCCCCTGTAACTGGCCCAGGCACCAACTCCGCCTCCACTCACCATAACAAATTCTGATGGCGTCAATTGGTGAGGATGAGCAATGGCTGTGCAGCACCATCACCTGGGGCAGTGCACCAGAGGTGTAATTACACAGGCACCTGGCAGGATCTTCATCAAGTTAAACCCCAAGACTGAAGCTCAACTGCATTTATAAGAGCTAGATAAACTCTGGGCCGAGTCGGATGCTCGCAAATCATTCTTCTGTATCCATTTATTGGCTCAGTGGGTAGCACTCTCGCCTAAGTCAGAAGGTTGTGGGTTCAAGCCCCGCTCCAGAGACTTGAACACATAATCATGGCTGGCATTCCAGTGCAGAACCGAGGGCGTGCTGCACTGCTGGAGGTGCCGTCTTTTGGACGAGATGTTAAGCCGAGGTCTCCTTGGGTAGACGTAAAAGATCCCCAGGCACTATTCGAAGAAGAGCAGGGAAGTTCTCCCCGGTGCCTTGGCCAATATTTATCTCCCAACCAACAATCGCTAAAACAGATTAGCTGGTCATTTGCACGTTTATGGGTTGTGGGGTCTTGCTGTGCGCAAATTAGCTGCCATGTTTCCTATATTAAAAAAGTGGCCAGACTTCAAAAAGTACTTATTTGGCTGTAAAGCGCTTTGGGACATCCTGAGGTCGTGAAAGGCGCTATATAAATGCAAGTCTTTCTTTCTTCATACTGTACACACCAAAGTTGCGCGGTGCGGTATAAATTTGTTGGCGGTGGTCTAGCTCTGTTGCCAGCAAAGGTGCCACATTAACACAAGACAGCAAGAAGGCTGGTATGGTCGCTGAACACCAACATCCTCAGACTGTAGCAAGAACAAAAGCTGTTGCATTTATCCAGCAACCTTTCCAAGTCCTCAGGACGTCCCAAAGCGCTTTGCAGCCGGTGAAGTGCTTCTGAAGTGTAGTCACTGTTGCAAACACGGCAAACACCACACGCTCACAGCAAGCTCCCGCAGAGAGCAATGCGATGAATGATCAGATGGTGGTGAGAGTTGAGGGAAGAGAATGTTGGCCAGGACACCGGGTGTTGTTTTTGGAAAAAGCACCACGGGGTGTTTTACCTGAACAGGCAGACGGGGTCTCGATTTAACGTCTCGTCTGAAAGGCATCAAAACCCAAACTGAATCACCGCAAATGGTTCGGAATTACATCTCGGTGGATTGCTCAACAATAACACAGCTTGTGCATGTTATAATTAATAACTTGCAGGTTCTGACACAAGAGCAAGGAGATTTCAAGACAGACGGTTTCAGTGAATGAAGATGTAGTATTAATTTCATTTGATATTAGGTGAAGCACAAAATTAACAATGTCTGGAGAGGGGATTAATAATGAAACACAATGCTGTGCACACGAATGTCTGTGGGTTGATGAACCAAAAGGAATGCTCGGCGTGCCCGACACTCCATGACTGTAAAGTGTTCCCCCTACTGGATCATTCAGATACTTTGAGACAGGCAGAGTTGAGTGACAGGCAATCCAGTATGGACTCCATCCCACAACAGCTCAGCAAATCGGCCCTCGACCTCCCAGGTACGACACTCTGTCAAAGTGGCCTCGTCATTTGCCCCTGGAGGTGCCACCAGCATCTTTTGCCTTAGAAAAAGTTGCATTTATATAGCGCCTTTCACGGCCTCCGGACGTCCCAAAGTCCTGTGTTCAAGTCCCTGGAGTGGGGCATGAACCCACCGCCTTATGGAATTCCCCTTCTACAAATCGCTCCCCCATCACCTGGTGTGAACCTTCTTACTTCTTTATGTGGTTTCCAGATTTGGATACAACAGCAGGACGCTATCAATGGATACTCTCCCGGCCAGACCCTCCCACCGCGCTCCGGCTAGACTGTCACCCCGCTAACCGACCAGACCCGCCCCCTCTTCTCTGCCCCTCTGTGCCAGACCGCCGCCCCACCCCCCTGCTCTCTGGCCAGAACGTGCTTGGGTGCTGCTTGCCCTTTGCCCTCTCGTGCCCTGCTGGAGCTGCTCGTTATTGGTTGGGACTTGCTGGCCTGGAACGGTTATTCCGATTGGTTGAGCAACCGCCGATGACAGCTGTTTCCCCTGGCTGGAGTCTCGAGAACCAGGGGTCACAGTCTCAGGATAAGGGGTCGGCCATTTAGGACTGAGTTGAGGAGAAATTTCTTCACTCTTTGGAATTCTCTACCACAGAGCACGGATGTTCAGTCGATGAGTACATTCAAGACAGAGATCGATAGATTTTGGACACTAAGGGAGTCAAGGGATATGGGGATAGGCTGGGTAAGTGGAGTTGATGTAGAAGGTCAGCCATGATCTTATTGAATGGCGGAGCAGGCTCAAGGGGCCATATGGCCGACTCCTGCTCCTATTTCTTATGTTCTTAAAAGCTCACACAACAATCAAAAAACACTCGCACACCCTGCCTTTCCTCTTACCATTTTACCAACAAACACACAGAAAGGTTAAAGTTCACACGTGTACACCTTGCAAATTTGAATATTGCCCAACTACGGTGTCGATTACTCATTGTTTACTTACTAATCAAAAATGGGCAATTAGCCACATCTGGATTTCCCAATTAGCCACATGTGGCTAATGTCCTGGACAGCGCTGTCCTTGGGCCAGTTACCTCAACAAGAACACCATTTATTCGCTTTAATACCAAGACTACCAGCTGCTCGCATGTTACTGCTCAGAAGTGTAGCGAGCAACCTGTTGGAGCAGGAACATGTGGGCAGGTTGCACTTTATCAACATTGGTTCTGCTTTCATAGCTTTTTACGAGGTTGCGTGCAGCTGGTTTGAAGCTTGTTTGCTGAATGTAAATGAAGCCTTTTTTTTAAATTCCTTCTCTTGTCCTCTCTTGTCGGAGCACCTCCCCGTGCATCCAATTGCTAAGCCCTGTCTGTCACACGCACAGCCTTCAGAAGCATTGGCATTGTGCCCTTAAAGAAACACCTAGCCAACGAGAAAAGAACGAACTTGCATTTATACAGCACCTTTCACAACCTCAGGACGTCCCAAAGTGCTTTTAAACACTTTTGAAGTGTAGTCTCTGTTATAGTGTAGGAAATGTGGCAGCCAATTTGCGCACAGCAAGGTCCCACAAACAGCAACCAGATAATCTGTTTTAGTGATGATGGTTGAGGAATAAATATTGAACCCAAGAACATAAAAACATTTTTAAAAAAAATAGGAGCAGGAGTAGGCCATACAGCCTCCTCGAGCCTGCTCCGCCATTCAATAATATCATGGCTGGTCTTCTACCTGAACTCCACTTGCCCGCCCGACCCCCATATGTCCTGACTCCCTTAGTGTCCAAAAATCTATCGATCTCAGTCTTAAATATACTCAACGACCGAGCAGTCACAACTCCCTGGAGTAGAGAATTCCAAAGATTCACAACCCTTTGAAGAAATTTCTCCTCATCTCGGTCCTAAATGGCCAACCCCTTATCCTGAGACTATGGGCCCCAGTTTTAAACTCTCCAGCCAGGGGAAACAGCCTCTCAGCATCTACCCTGTCAAGCCCTCTAAGAATTTTATGTTTCAATGAGATCACCTCTCATTTTTCTAAACTCCAGAGAATATAGGCCCATTCTACACAATCTCTCATCATAGGACAGCCCTCTCATCCCAGGAATCAGTCTAGTGAACCTTCGCTGCACCGCCTCCAAGGCAAGTATATCCTTCCTTAGGTAAGGAGACTAAAATTCTACACAGTACTCCATATGTGGTCTCACCAAAGCCTATATAATTGCAGCAAGACTTCCTTACTCTTATACTCCAACCCCCTTGCAATAAAGGTTAACATACCATTTGCCTTCCGAATTGTTTGCTGTACCTGCATGTTAACTTTCTGTTTTTCGTGTACAAGGACACCCAAATCCCGCTGAATATCAACATTTACCAGTCTCTCACCTTTTAAAAAATATTCTGCTTTTCCAGGACATCGGGGAGAACTCCCCTGCTCTTCTTCGAATAATGCCATGGGATCTTTTCCGCCCACCTGAGATTGAAGATGGGGCCAGTACTGCACTAAGTGTCAGCCTAGGCTGAGGTTTCAAGTCTCAGGGGTGGCGCTTCAGCCCATAACCTCCTGACTCAGAGGCGAGCGCGCTACTCACTGAGCCACAGCCGACACCTTGGATACGGCAAAAGGGGAAGGGAACTCGACTCAGTGGATAGCTCCTTCAGAGAGCCAGCACAGGGGAAATGGGCTGAATGGCCTCCTCCTGTGCTGTACAATTCTACGATCCTAACTGCCTGGGGGGGGGGGGGGGGGGGGGGGCGGGGGAAGAGATCAGGCGGTTTTTGCTGCTGGATCAAGGAATTCTGCCGCTCCGAGCTAGCTCCCCATTAGTGAAGATCCTCCAATGAGAAACGGAATAGCATTTCCGTCGCAGTGCTCAGCACGGAGCTGGGTTCCTGCCAGCAAGTCGGCAGAAAGTACGCAGGAGTCGGCACGAAAGGAGCATTGCACCACTGCACTCGATGAATCTTTTGGGCACCCAATGCTAGACGTTCGTAAATGTAGACATCAGGATATCTTGGCGTTGCTTGCAAATGAAAAAATGCCTCTCGGTGTCCCCGAGACAATGACAAAGATTCCCCCCCCCCGCCCCGCCCCCGACCGCCATCATCGCCCCCTCTAATTTAAACTAACCGTGCCTAATATCCAATTCCCATTTTTTCCCCCCATTTGTTTGTGCTGAACTTCCCCCTGTCCCTAATAATCTAGGGCTGTCAAATCCCTCAGAGTGTCCCGGAATTAAAAGATTAATCTCCCAGACACTCCCGCGAGCAAGCCTGGAGAAAAATCATAGTTGCATTGTCTACTCCTGTTCCACTCCGATGAGATGCACGACAATGGGGGGTCACCATTGACCAGAAACATAACTGGACCAGCCACATAAATACTGTGGCTACAAGAGCAGGTCAGAGGCTGGGTATTCTATGGCGAGTGTCTCACCTCCTGACTCCCCAAAGCCTTTCCACCATCTACAAGGCACAAGTAAGGAGTGTGATGGAATACTCTCCACTTGCCTGGATGAGTGCAGCTCCAACAACACTCAAGAAGCTCGACACCATCCAGGACAAAGCAGCCCGTTTGATTGGCACCCCATCTACCACCTTAAACATTCACTCCCTCCACCACCGGCGCACCGTGGCTGCAGTGTGTACCATCTACAAGATGCACTGCAGCAACTCGCCAAGGCTTCTTTGGCAGCACCTCCCAAACCCGCGACCTCTTCCACCTAGAAGGACAAGGGCAGCAGGCGCATGGGAACACCATCACCTCGAAGTTCCCCTCCAAGTCACACACCATCCTGACTTAGAAGTATATTGCCGATCCTTCATCGTCACTGGGTCAAAATCCTGGCACTCCCTACCAAACAGCACCATGGGAGTACCTTCACGACACGGACTGCAGTGGTTCAAGAAGGCAGCTCACCACCACCTTCTCAAGGGCAGCTAAGGATGGGCAATAAATGCTGGCCTTGCCAGCGACGCCCAGATCCCATAAGCGAATAACAAAAAAACAGCAGGGCATCAAAGTGCCCAGGATGCAATACGGCTCTGGTAAAACCTTGCACCATGGATAGAGAGGTTTCTGGAGTGCAGGGGATTGTGTGTATTCCAGCCACCGTTAATGTCCAATTGATGTGTTGGGTGACTGATGGCAGATGCATGGGGGTGGGGATGGTTGGAGGCAGGAAGTCATGTGACGACTCCTCCTGGAATACGCTCCAACCAGAGTTGGCATCCCCTACTGCTGACAGTGCTGCCCCACACTGCGGCACAGTCCCACAGGCATCTGCAGCGCTCCAGCACCTCCCCCAAGGAGTGAGCCTTAGGCTCGGTGGTAGCATTCCTGCCTCTGAGTCAGAAGGTGCAGGGTTTGATCCCCGCTCCAGACAGTCCCTGCGAGTGGAGACCGGAGCTCCAGCTCTGAATTTTCCATGTTGACATCCAGTGGGATACCAGCGTCCAGTGGGTGCGAGTGGCCTCCCCCTCACCGTATGGGATGCGGGAGCCCATAAAACCCCATCGGCTGGTATAAAGGATGGTCACAGCCATGGGAGGAGCGTTCCGGTCGCGGCCCGTCAGACTGTTAAATCAGCCCGAGAATCCTCCCACTACTTCCCCAAGGGAAGAGGTTGTGAAGATGCAAAAGCAACAACAGTCGCACCCAAGCCTATTAAACCGTGTGACTTAGCCCACACACGAGGAAGGAGCCACTGACTAATGATCGGAATGTTTCCTCGCCCTAGCCCAGGGACACTGAGGCCCACTGTGGAGCACCGACCACAGCCCTGGCTGAGCACCAATGAAGGAGCCACTGCTGCTTTAAACAGCGAATGACACCAGGTGAAATGGAAGTTGGAGGGATTACTCACCCCAAGGGAGTCGAACACATTTAAGCAAAGAAGAACACCACATTTCTTGAAGCCTCCGGGGAGAGAGACTGCTTGCTTCACGGCCCCTCCTCAGACCCCCTGGCTCAGTCACACCCCTAAAACCAGGCCCGGCTTCAGATGCTTTCATCGACAGTCATCGCTTAATCCAAAAAAAAATTCTTTACCACAAAATTATGGGAACAGGCATTTCAATGTTAAAGGGACGATATAAATGTAAGTTGCTGTGCTTGCAGAATAAGTTCCCATAGAAGACACTCCATGCTGCATCATTAACCCTTTAAAATGAGCTGGGTAAGAAGCGGGTTAAGCAGTTAAGCAAAGGGGATCAGGATAAATATAGACGGCCATGGTCAAATACGGTGGAACATAAAAACATAAGAAATAGGAGCAGGAATAGGCCACTTGGCCCCTCGAGCCTGCTCCGCCATTCAATAAGATCATGGCTGATCTTGGGCTCAAAGCCACTTCCCAGCCCGCTCCCCATAACCCTTCACTCCCTTATCTTGCAAAAATCTGTCTATCTCCACCTTAAATATATTCAATGACCCAGCCTCCACGGCTCTCTGGGGCAGAGAATTCCACAGATTTACGACCCTCAGAGAAGAAATTCCTCCTCATCTCAGTTCTAAAAGGGCGACCCTTTATTCTGAAACTATGCCCCGGGTTCTAGATTTCCCCACGAGGGGAAACATCCTCTCTGCATCTACCTTGTCGAGCCCCCTCAGTATCTTATATGTTTCAATAAGATCACCTCTCATTCTTCTAAATTCCAATGAGTATAGGCCCAACCTGCTCAACCTTTCTTCATAAGTCAACCCCCTCATCTCTGGAATTAACCTCGTGAACCTTCTCTGAACTGCCTCCAATGCAAGTATATCCTTCCTTAAATAAGGAGACCAAAATTGTACGCAGTACTGCAGGTGTGGTCTCACCAACACCCTGAAGAAAATAACTGTGATGTTGGGACCATACAACAACAACTTGCATTTTTATGGACAAAGAGAGGTGGAGAGGTTATGGGAGGGAATTCCAAAGCTTCGGGCTTAGATGGCTGGCAGTCTTCAATGGTGGGGCGAAGGAAGTCAGGAACATTGGTCAGCACCATCGGAAGGACCATGTGGCAGGCAGTCTGTCGAGTTGGAGTAAGGTAGAACGTGGTGTCAGAGGTCAGGGAGATGTTTCATGGAGCTACAATTTCTGTGTTTATTTCCCTTCGGAGGTGGTTCTGGGATAGAGATAGTGTTAGCTGTACATGAAGAGTCTCAATGGGATGACTGGCCTTCACTTGTCCCATAATTATTTCTCTCTCCAGCACCGACATCCCTCACATTGATCAGTACAACACAGAAGGAACAGAAGCGCCAACTGCAAATTGAAACTCAAATAGCAGCACGGAGTGATATGTATCCAGATACAAAATGAGTACCACGAGCTCTTAATATTCCTCCTCGCCCTACATAATACCCCACTTTGGTGCATTACTGAGGGAGTGCTGCAGTGTCAGAGGTGCCATCATTTGAAAGAGACGTTTAACATCTGGATCACTGGAACGAGGTTTACGGTCCTGTCATACCATTCCAAGGGGAACAGAGAATTCTCCTGGCACCCTGGCCAACATTCCTCCCCAGACTGACACCAATACAAACAGGTCAACCAATCATTCACCTCATTGCTGTACAAAATGGCTGTCACACTTACCGACATAACAGTCACTGCACTTCTTCACCTTTTTAAAGTTCGTTTATGGGCATCGCTGGCAAGACCGGTATTTATTGCCCATCCCTAATTGCCCTTGAGAAGGTGGTGGTGAGCCGCCTTCTTAAACTACAGAGGGCAGTTAAGAGTCAACCACATTGCTGTGGGTCTGGAGTCACATATAGGCCGGACTGGGTAAGGACGGCAGATTTCCTTCCCGAAAGGACATTAGTGAACCAGATGGGTTTTTATGACAATCCGGTAGTTTCTGATACTAGTTTTAAATTCTAGATTTCTTTTTTATTTAATTAACTGAATTTAAATTCCCCAGCTGCCATGGTGGGATTTGAACTCACGTCTCTGGATCAGTACTAGTGCAGTAACATAACCACTACACTACCGTACCCTAGAAGTAGATGAAGTGCTTTGGAATATCTCCGAGAGACATGATCAGATGCTACACAGTGCAAGTCTTCCTTTTATTCCCCTCATGATCCACACCGGATTGGTAGGCATTTATTTTGCTGAACAATACGGAGCTAATAATCTATTGGTCTCCCATGTGTGGGAAGTCAGGAACTTCAAGTGCAGCGGGGTTAGAGGGTGAGGGATAATTGGACCAGGGCACACAGATGTAATTCAGTCCCCATTTTAAAGTCATACATGCTGTCCTTACCTTTATATTTGCATTATATAAATCCCTGTGTCCACATTTAGCTGCCTATTGAAACTTGCCAGGCTGTAATTACACTCTCCCGCCAGTGGCGTGCTGCAACACTGCCACAGACAGGAGGGTGTAATTACAGCGTGACACATTAAGTTTACATAGGCAATTTCCATTATAAATGTGGATACAGGAATTTATAATGGAAAAAGTTGACAGGAGGTGTGCACAGATGTAAAATTTTTATTGTATTAATAGATATATTAACAAGAAATATAAATTTGTTATACAGTCAACTCTACAGAATGAACGCCTACTTGCTACATTAAATGTTCATTAGATATGGATATTCCTTCAATGGGGATTGACTGTACTTTGGAAAAAGCCTTGGAGTAGAAGAGGATTGGTGTTGCATTATACCCAACTCCTCCTCTCACCTGTACAGCACAGAGCTGTGTGCGCACCACCGTACAAAATCAGCTACTGCTATAATAAAGGATCAGACACAAACTCGAACCGTGACCAGACCTTTAACCCTAACAGTTGGAGCAATAGTGCTCATGGGGACAGACACAGCCGCGTGAACCACAGAGTGCGTGGCACGTCTGCAACTTCAGCCATCTCCCCAACCTGCGAGCGCTCAGATCAGAGAGACACCAAGGTGGCACAACTCCAGACAGGAGTACAGGCACCGATCGTCACCAATGTTTACAGCAGGAGATTTTGGCAGCCTCCAGCACCACGGATAGGGCACAAGATTTAAAGGAGTAATCCACTAATTACATCAGAGTAGTATTACTATACAGTAACACTGAACATAATCCAGGACATTTAAGTCTGTCTGTTAATAACAGGTACTTAGGTACCTTGTGGGTTCAGGAGAGAATGACGTGTTTGCTCACCACGTTTTACAACGTCCTCAGAAGCATCTCAAAGCCCTTTATGTACAATTAAACCACAGCAATCATTTTGTGCACAGCAAGATCCCAGTGAGTTGAATAAGCAGTTAGCAAGATTACGCTGGTGTCGAGGGGCGAATGTTGGCCAAGGACACCAGATAAATTCTCTGATCGTCTTTGAATAACGCCACAACATCTCTGCATACCTCCGGAGCCACTGGGGAACAGGCAGACAGGGCCTCAGTTTGAAGTCTCATCTGAAGAATAGCGCCTCTGACAATACTGCACTCCCTCAGGGCTGCTCCGGAGTGTCAGCCTGTGCTCAGGGTGGGGCTTGAATGGGAGAAACTATTTCCTCTGGTGGGGGGGGGGGGAAATCAAGAACAAGAGGGCATCATGTTAAAATTAGAGCTAGGCCATTCATGAGTGAAATCAGGAAGCACTTTTTCCACACACACAGGGTAGCGGTATCCTGGAATTCTCTCCGACAAAAGGCTGTGGATGCTGGGGACAACTGGAGCTTTCAAGACTGAGATCAGCATTAGGTAAGGGTATCAAGGGATATGGCGCAAAAGTTGGGAAAATGGAGTGGAGGTGGAGGTCAGTCAATGATCTGATTGAATGGCAGAGTAGGCGCGAGGGGCTGAATGGCCTACTCCTGGTCCTTGGAATCCACAACCTTCTGACTCCAGGACCAAGCCAAGCTGACAGCTCAGCAAAGAAGCAGAACTGTCTCTGCACGTACTCGCAGAGCAGAGGCACAAACAAGAGGCTGGGAAAGAGAGTGTCCTGAATGACAGGATTGACGTAATGTGAATCCCGGCCGCAGACAATGCACCTTTATGTTATTATAAGTTGACAACAGCTCTCTGAACAGAGCAAAGTGCAGCTTAAAGTGAAACAGAATCTGGGTTAGGCTCGGGAATCCCAGCCGAGCTTTGCATTTGAAACAGCTTCATTGCCCAAAGGCATCACATTAGCCCGCCAGCGGCATAGAGATTCCACGGGTAGAAAAGGTCCTTTCCTCTGGTTACAGTCTCAAAGCTCTCAATGGGTTGTCAGGCCCATGACATCATTTTATCTGCGGCCACTCGCTGATACTGAGCTGTGAAAGGACCACGGACGGATCAAAGTGTAGCCTCGTTATGAAGCCCGCTATTCTAAGCCCCCCACCCCAGCGCTGGACCTCGGCCCAGTCTCAGTAAAAGAGCCCGTGTTCGAAAGTTGAGAGGGCGGTAGCGGGGGAAGTGGCGTTACACTGGCTTGACAGTGATTCGCACAGTTTGCGTAGCTCCCTGGATGTCAGTCTGCGCCGGGAGCTCATTCATGATTACATCTCTGCCACTGAATAAACAGGAAGCTCGTACAATAATCGCAACAAGTGTTGTGACAGGCACTTCAAACACTGGCACGTAGCACAGTTCATGCTTTAAACTTTACCCCACTGAATGCACAGAGACTCTGTACAGTTAGAGTGAGTAACCCTTACCCTGCTGAATAAACAGTGACTCTGTACAGTTAGAGTGAGTAACCCTTACCCTGCTGAATAAACAGTGACTCTGTACAGTTACAGAGTGAGTAACCCTTACCCTGCTGAATAAACAGTGACTCTGTACAGTTAGAGTGAGTAACCCTTACCCTGCTGAATGCACAGTGACTCTGTACAGTTAGAGTGAGTAACCCTTACCCTGCTGAATAAACAGTGACTCTGTACAGTTACAGAGTGAGTAACCCTTACCCTGCTGAATAAACAGTGACTCTGTACAGTTAGAGTGAGTAACCCTTACCCTGCTGAATGCACAGTGACTCTGTACAGTTACACAGAGTAACCCTTACCCTGCTGAATAAACAGTGACTCTGTACAGTTACAGAGTGAGTGACCCTTACCCTGCTGAATAAACAGCGAGTCTGTACAGTTACAGTGAGTGACCCTTACCCTGCTGAATAAACAGTGACTCTGTACAGTTACAGAGTGAGTGACCCTTACCCTGCTGAATAAACAGCGAGTCTGTACAGTTACAGTGAGTGACCCTTACCCTGCTGAATATACAGTGACTCTGTACAGTTACAGTGAGTGACCCTTACCCTGCTGAATAAACAGCGAGTCTGTACAGTTACAGTGAGTGACCCTTACCCTGCTGAATATACAGTGACTCTGTACAGTTACAGTAAGTGACCTTCACCTCCTTAAGTTAATAGGAGCACTGTAGTTTTACAATTTGCAATAAATAGAGCCATCAGCTGTTCTCGGTCCATGGCATCATAGGCCGGCTTGTGTAGATGAGAAATTAGATGTCTTTTATGAATAGTCGATACTTTTATCTATATATTTTTTTTTTAAATTCTAACATAAAATGTTGAAAGTATTCCATTCCACTTTCCTTCCCTGTCACAGGAGTATAGCAATGTTGAAAACATGGGACAGACTCAGCCCGACTGAATTAAATATGCTCACAGAATGTCGAGGAATTAACACACACTCCTCCTCTCATTCAACGACGCCATCCCAGAGAAACTTCATTACAAACAGTACATGTCCCCCTCGTGCCTGCTGTCTATTTGGTTTAAACTTGCTGTTGGTGACATGCTCACTGTAAACATGGTTGGAGAGGGGTAGAACACTTCTATCACTGAGCTGAAACAATGCAGGCATTTTACAATCAACACAGTACAGCCTTAAATACCGCATACCTTGGGGGTGGGGGGAGAAAGAGATAAATAGAAGATAAATTGGTGTCAGCTATAGCTCAGTTGGTAGCACTCTTGCCTCTCAGTCAGAAGGTTGTGAGCTCAAGTCCAACTGAAGAGAGACTCGAGCACAAAATCCAGGCTGACGCTCTAGCACAGTACTGAGGGAGCGCTGCATTGTCGGAGGTGCCATCTTTTGGATGAGATGCTAAACCGAGGCCCCGTCTTCCCCCTCAGGTGGACGTAAATGATCCCACCGCACAATTTCGCAGAAGAACAGGAGAGTTCTACCCAGTGTCCTGGCCAATATTTATCCCTCAACCAACATTACTAAAACATAAATGTAAAACGCCTGCATTGTTTCAGCTCGGTGATGGAAGTGTTCTACCCCTCTCCATCCATGTTTACAGTCAGGATTACCACTTTACTGTTTGTGGGAGCTTGCTGTGCGCAAACTGGCTTCCGCGTTTCCGACATTACAACAGTGACTACACTTCAAAAAGTACTTAATTGGCTGTAAAGCGCTTTGGGACATCCTGAGGTTGTGAAAGGCGCTATATAAATGCAAGTCTTTCGAAATGCAAGAAGAGTTGTACATTTCCTCACATGGTTTTGGAGTTTAATCCACACTTAACACGAGAGAGAAAGACAAGACAGCTAAGTAAATAGGTGAACAGAAATGCTCGGCTCGCTGAAGTTCACCAGCATAAGCTATTGGCAGCTGGGCAATGTTCAGGGGAAAGGGTCAAAGGGTAAGTGCATCACCAAACATGAGCCACAGGGACCAGCGGGGTCTCTGGTTTTATGCCTAGCCTGTGCCAAGTTGGTCGATCCCAGCCAGGGATGCCATTGGAAATGCTACAGTTGGCCACAGCACCTTGGGAACAGGGAAAGGAGGAGGAAAAAAAAACGCGGGCTTCCTGTTCCTGATCGCTACTCAATCAGTCCTGGTGGAAAGTGTGTGTTGGAGGAGGACAATGCTGCCAGTTACCTCGAGGAGGCACACACGAAAGCTCCCCCTTCCCCCCCTCACCTCATCACCGACCCAGTGGTTTAAGCTGTGTGATCCTTCCCATGAATATCCTGCCAACACTCACTGTCTGGGGCAATTGAGTGAGGTTCTAGAGGGCGCCTACAACAACAACTTGTATTTGTATAGCGGCTTTAACGTAGTAAGACGTCCCAGACGCTTCACAGGAGCGTTATCAAACAAAATTTGACACCGAGTCACATAAGGAAATATAAGGGCAGGTGACCAAAAGCTTGGTCAAAGAGGTAGATTTTAAGGAGCGTCTTAAAGGAGGAGAGAGAGGTAGAGAGGTGGAGAGACGTAGGGAGAGAATGCCAGAGCTTAGGTGCCTAGACAGCTGAAGGCACGGCTGCCAGCGGTAGGGCAATAGAAATCGGGGTTGCACAAGAGGCCAGAATTGGAGGAGCGCATAGATCTCGGAGAGTTGTAGGACTGGAGGAGGTTACAGAGATAGGGAGGGGGCGAGGCCATGGAGGGATTTGAAAACAAGGATGAGAATTTTAAAATCGAGGCGTTGCTGGACTGGGAGCCAATGTAAGTCAGCGAGCACAGGGGAGATGGGTGAACGGGACTAGGTGTGAGTTAGGATACGGGCAGCAGAACCTACTGCCCAAACATCAGTCAGTGTTCCTCTGGAGGAGGGGAAAAAAAATCTGATCAATGCCGTGACCTCGCGGAGCAGACATACACAAATCTCTCCCCCCCCCCACCCAAAGTGGTTTACGCATGCTCCAGGTTCCGTCTGACCTTGGCATGTTCCATAAACCTCTGGCAGAGAGAGAACGGATCTTCCAGCCAATACAGCAACTAGAGCCTTATGAGGTACTCCCGAGGCCCCCTTATCTCCTTCTCCGCACTCAGGTCCCAGAATCACAAGGCAGGGAGGGAGGCACCACGTGGGAAGGGCAGCGGCCGAGTCGCCACAGATGAAAGAAAATGCAAATGAGAAACTGCAGAGAAGCGAGGCCTTTCAAAGCCAGAGCCCTGAAGGAGCTGGAGAAGCAAGGGGCTTGAGGCGCATGTTAGCAATGGGTAAAGTCGCCCTGCTGAAGACTTCATAATGAAGAGATTAGCAGATTCATCTCCTCACAGCATAAGCCATTTCCCTAATGTGTCGCCTTCACATTAAAAACTTGGCTGTCTCTTCATTAATGGGCTCTGTCATCTTGCAGGTTGATCGAAGAGAGAGAGAGAGAGAGATTTATAAGCGCCTTATCATGACCTCAGGACGTCCCAAACGGTTTCACAGCCAATGAGTTACTTTTGAAGTACTGTTGTTATGAAGGTAACTGCAGCAGCCAGTTTGCACACAGCAAGATCCCACAAACCGCAAATTACTAATAATACCAGCTTCTTTTTCCCCATCTGGATAAACTCAATTCAAATTCTCAAACTGCCGTGGTGGGATTTGAATTCACGCCCTCTGGATTATTATTCCAGGCCTCTAGGATTACTAGCCCAGTAACGTAACCACTACACGGTGGCATAGTGGTTAGCACTGGTGCCTCACAGCGCCAGAGACCCGGGTTCGAATCTGACCTCGGGTGACTGTCTGTGTGGAGTTTGCACATTCTCCCCGTGTTTGCGTGGGTTTCCTCCGGGTGCTCCGGTTTCCTCCCACAGTCCAAAAATGTGTGGGTTAGGTTGATTTGGCTATGATAAATTGACCCTTAGTGTTAGGGGGGATTAAATATGTGGGGTTATGGGGCTAGGATGGGATATGTTAGGGGGAATTAAATACGTGGGGTTACGGGGGTAGGGTGGGATATGTGTACTGTGGGGATTAAAGCAGGGACAGGGTACTGGATTTGGATGATCAGCCATGATCGTATTGAATGGCGGAGCAGGCTCGACGGGCCGAATGGCCTACTCCTGCTCCTAGATTCTATGTTTCTATGTTTCTATGTTACCCTGCCCTCTATCACTTGTAGCTCTAAGTGAACTCCCAGACTCTTGAGAACCAGGCTTGACACACACAATTAGATACCGGGGCTTAGAGGGTTAAATTATGAGGACAGGTTGCACAAACTTGGCTTGTATTCCCTTGACTACAGAAGTGAGAAGTCGCACAACACCAGGTTATAGTCCAACAGGTTTATTTGAAATCACAAGCTTTCGGAGCGCTGCTCCTTCGTCACCTGACGAAGGAGCAGCGCTCCAAAAGCTTGTGATTTCAAATAAAGCTGTTGGACTATAACCTGGTGTTGTGCGACTTCTCACATTTGTCTACCCCAGTCCAACACCGGCATCTCCACATCATGACTACAGAAGATTGAGGAGTGAGCTGATCGAGGGGTTTAAAATGTTAAAGGGATTTGACAGGGTGGATACGGAGAAACTATTTCCTCTGGTGGGGGAATCAAAATCGAGGGGACATCATCTTAAAATTCGAGCCAGGTTGTTCAGGAGTGAAATCAAGAAGCACTTTTTCCCCACACAAAGGGTAGTGGAAATCTGGAATTCTCTTCTCCAAAAAGCCTGCGGATGCTGGAACAATGGAGCTTTCAAGGCAGTGATCAATAGATGTATGTTAGGTAAGGGTATCATAGGATATGGAGCAAAGGTGGGTAATTGGAGTTGAGGTACAGATCAGCCATGATCTCATTGAATGGCAGAACAGGCTCGAGGGGCTGAGTGGTCTACTCCTATTCCTAATGTTCCCAAGATAATGACGCAATGATTGGGTACAGCCCACTGCTGCTCTTCCACACTCAGAGAGTGGGACGCTAGGTTCTCACTACTGTACAGTGGAGACTCTTAGTCTGGGAGAGCTATCAATAGATAAATAAATACAAACACATCCTAGCCTCTCCGGCATAATTCAGTGAGACCCAGATCTGGGCCGGGCTGTCCGAGGTGAAGCATACCGGAACCGGAGAGGGAGTGGAGTTGCATCTTGACCCCATTAAAACTGTATCCTCAGGACAAGTGGGGGAAGGATTAATGCCCCCTTTTTTTTTTTGGAGTCTCCTGATACTTTTCAGAAGTCACCAGGATCATGAGGTGAAAGGAAGGCCAGATGAGTACAGGGGATGCATTTAAGGGAAAACTAGCACATTCAGGAGAAAGGAATAGAAGGGAATGCTGATAGGGTTGGATGAGTGAGTGGAGGCTCGTGTGGAGCATAAACACCGGCATGGAGCAGTTGGGCCGAATGGCCGGTTTCTGTGCTGCAATTTCTATGTAATTAGGCCTCCTGCCTTCAGTCCCAGGGGGTAACTGAGGGCAAAGGTTTGGGCTCTGGTTAAAGTGTCGCTTCGGTAGATACGGCTATGAGAATTCCAGGCCAGCAACTCTAAGCCGAGTGGGATGGTTGTTAACACCAGGGCATTCCCTGTCACTCTGTCTGCTTCTACTCCTTACTCTGTGATTAATGCTGTCACTAAGTGAGAACCAGATCAGAGACTCACCTCATTCATCACTGTCACATTCTCCTAAAACAGGCCCGCTCTGCCCAGTCAGGCCCGCTTAAAGCTGCAGTCTCCCCCTCCCTGATGGCCCACGGCAACTTTAGGCAGACGAGCCAGGTCAGCATGAACCTGTCACATAAATCTGTCCCTAATTGGACAATCTCACTCAGAGAGGCCACAAAGATGACGGTTGTGGGATATGGAGACGTCACATTTGGGGGCACTCTTCTGAGATCAAGGCGCATTCTTTCTGGAATTTAACTCTGTATCGAACCCGTGCTGTACCTGCCCTGGGAGTGTTTGATGGGACAGTGTAGAGGGAGCTTTACTCTGTATCGAACCTGTGCTGTACCTGCCCTGGGAGTGATTGATGGGACAGTGTAAACGGAGCTTTACTCTGTATCTAACCTGTGCTGTACCTGCCCTGGGAGTGTTTGATGGGACAGTGTAGAGGGAGCTTTACTCTGTATCTAACCCGTGCTCTACCTGCCCTGGGAGTGTTTGATGGGACAGCGTAAAACCTGGGCTAACATCTGACTTTCACACCTCGAATACCTGCCCCCAACAGTCATTCCCAGAGCAGCATTAATGGAGCAACCCGATCTCAGCCACACAGTGGATGGCACAGGAGGAAATACTTCACAGAAAAACATGTGGTCGCTGGTAATTAGAGGGGGGACATCAGTCTCAGGGCGGAATCCTTCAATGTTTTTATCCCTTCAAATGGATCTTGCCCGCAAGGAAGCCTCAAAATTATAGTGAAATTCAGAAAAGACTTCACAAGCAGAACAAAAACAACAAAAGAGAGAGGCTGCATCGGATATAAACAAAACTGAGGCAATATTTGTTTTCCCAGCTGAAGAGCTGTAGGGCAGAATACCACCATGGTTCATCTAATGTACTAGCAATGCGTGTATTGCGTTCAGTTCTTAGGACTGCCCCTTTAAAAAGTTAGCCCTAAAATGGCGCAGTGGTATTCAAAGTCCCCGTAAGCCGCGCTGCCTCCTGCGCGGCCTGTCTCCCCCGAGTCGCGGCCCATTCAAGTTTTTGCACATGCACGGAGTACCTACAATGTAAAAGCCAGCGAGCGGCCTGCGGGGGACCTTTCAGATGACTGCGCGAGCGGGAGCATTGGTGGTATTGTACATTAGATCACAGCAGGCAGCATCACAGAGCGAGAGACTGTGGAGGAGCAAAGGGATTCGGGTGTCCAAGTACACAATGCACTAAAAGCTAGTGGACAGGTACAAACTCAATCAAAAGGGGGTCAAAATACAAAGTTATGCTTCGGTTGTACAGAGCCTTGGTCAGTCTGGAGAACCGCGTTCAGTTCTGGGCACCGCACCTCAGGAAGGATATATTGGCCTTGGAGGGGGTGCAGCGCAGATTCACCAGAAGGATACCAGAAACCTGGAATAAAAACAGAAAATACTCAGCAGGTCAGGCAGCATCTGTGGAGAGAGAAACAGAGTTAATATTTTAGGTCGATGACCTTTCGTCAGAACGTTCTGACGAAGGGTCATCGACCTGAAACGTTGACTCTGTTTCTCTCTCCACAGATGCTGCCTGACCTGCTGAGTATTTCCAGCATTTTCTGTTTTTATTTCAGATTTCCAGCATCTGCAGTATTTTGCTTGTGTACCAGAAACCTGGCTTGTATTCCCTTGAGTTTAGGAGATTAAGGAGTGATCTGATCGAGGTGTTTAAGATGTTAAAAGGATTTAATTGTGTAGATACAGAGAAGCTATTTCCTCTGGTGGGGGAATCCAGATCCAGGTGGCATAATCTTAAAATTAGAGCCAGGCCGTTCAGGAGGGAAATCAGCAAGCACTTTTTCCACACAGAGGGTGGTGGAAATCTGGAACTCTCTCCCCCAAAAGGCTGTGGATGTTGCGGGTCAATTGGAGCTTTCACGACTGCAATTCACATATTTTTGTTGGGTACGGGGATCAAGGGGTATGGAGCCAAGGCGGGTAAATGGAGTTGAGGTACAGATCAGCCACGATGGAATTGAATGGCGGAGCAGGCCCGAGGGGCTGAATGGCCCTCCTCCTTTTCCTAATGTTGCTGAAAGAGTAGGAATGAAGATGAGGACCGCCAGGAGGGAGAGGTGAGGTGGCACCAAGCTTAGGTTTTAAAACGGACAACGGGGGCACACCTGAAAAGTCTGAAGCCGTCTTTCCCCTGCTAGAAGTTGGCTGACCAGCTGTGGATTTCCAGCACTTCCCATTTTTTATTTCAGACATCCAGCATTTGCAGTTGCTCGCTTATTCTTAAAATCCCGTAGAGCGCAGGAGGGAGGGCAGACTGAATGAGTTCCACAGACTTGAGGCTCCGGCAAAGATTGAGTTTAAGGGTAGGGCGATCGTGCAATGGGTCGTGGCTTCAACACAGTGAGGATGCAGGGGTGGGTGGGCGGGGAAGAGCGTATAGGAGGAATGGCGCATCTTTAGCTTGGGACGACCGAGAGAGTTTAAAGTGCTTAGGAGCATGGATCATCCTAGAAAATGGAGAGACACAAGACATTGAAGGGGAGAGAACAATCACTTATCAGATTACACACTTCCACTTGATCTCAAAATGACAGCGAAAAATCGGGAAAGAGTTCAAAAATAAACAAGAACAAAAGAGAGAGGGGGAGAGAGAGAGAGAGAGAGAACGCGCGCGCGAGGGGGAGGGAGGGAGGGAGGGGGAGAGCGCGAGAGGGCGGGAGGGGGAGAGGGAGGGGGAGAGGGAGGGGAGAGAGCGCGAGCGGGAGGGAGGGAGAGAGCGAGGGAGGGAGGGAGGGAGAGAGCGCGAGAGGGCGGGAGGGAGGGAGGGAGAGAGCGCGAGAGGGAGGGCGGGAGGGAGGAGGGAGAGAGCGCGAGAGGGCGGGCGGGAGGGAGAGCGCGCGAGAGGGGGCGGGAGGGAAGGGGGAGAGAGCGCGAGAGGGCGGGAGGGAAGGAGGGAGAGAGCGCGAGAGGA